>CM034155.1:261038894-261638894 GCA_019776745.2 Taxus chinensis
GTCCGGCTCTGTGGCTTTCTCCTTCTTCGGTCCCTGCTCCCTCATTGTTTAAGTTTTTCGGTAGTGAGTTTCGGTTTCGAATGAGATGTGGGTCACAAGGGATCGTAAGACACAAATTTGGTGTCTACATATATAAGTCATTGCTCGTTGATACCTAGCACCAGTGTTCTTAATACCAAATGGCATGATAGCATAACAATAAGTTCCCTAGGGAGTTATAAATGTGGTTTTTGCTTGACCTTGTTTAGATATTTTAATCTGATTGTACCCTGAGAACCCATTCATGAGGGACAATAGTTCAAATCTAGATGTTGGATCAATGATAACGTTAATGGATCATAATGGGAAATCATCCTTGGGATAAACTTTGTTAATATCCTGAAAGTCTATACAAATGCGTATCTTCCCATTAATTTTTAGGACGAGAATGATATTAGACACCCATTGTGAATAGTCAACAGGCTTGATGAATCCTACCTAGAGAAGTTTCATTACTTCCTCTTTTACCATGAGAGCCACTTTTGGCTTCATTGGTCTTGACTTCTGTTAAATTGGCTTCGCATCTGGTTTAGTGACAAGATTATGTACCACAACTTGTGGTGCGATACCTGTCATTTCTTTATAATTAAATGCAAAATAATTTTGATATTCTTTGAGGATTTCAGTGTGTATTTCTATTTCTTTCAGAGTTGGCAAGGATCCCAACTTCAAAATTCTTGGTTCTTCCTCTGTTCCAATGTTTATGTCAATGGTTTCTTCTATCAAATAAGTGTTACCTTCTTCAAATTCAGGTGGGGCTGGAGGTAGTTCTAAGCTTTCTCAATTTTCTATCTCATAGATATCGAGATCCTTCTATGGAGGAGACTCTACCGTGGGATTTCAAAAGTAGGAAGAGGAGTGTGGTATTAGGGAGAGATCAACTATAGGGTGAACAAGGTTTAGCTCTGCATAGGTGTTTATATATTTGAGAGTGACTTTATCACTGTCAACATGATGTAAGATAGGAGATTCATTTTCAAATGTATGTGTTAGAAGAGGGTTTGTTGATATTTTCTTCACTAATGGTTCAGTACGAAGTGATACCTTGAAACTTGTATCTCCCAACTCATTACTTGGGATAAAACATGAAGCTAAGTTTGTTATTGAATCTGCGAGAAGGTTTTATTCTTGTAGGATTTCCTCAATGGATATGAAGTTGAATCCTTTTATTAGATCTAATACTGCCATTTTATAGAGCTATAAGTGCTCAGCTCTAGTCTCATATACTTCAGAGACTTGGTTTGCAACTAATTACGAGTCTCCTAACACTCTGATGTCATTAACACCAATCCTTTTGGCTATGTGGAGGCCAAGGAGGAGGGCTTTGTACTCAGTGCCATTGTTTATACATTCAAAGTTTAACTTAAAAGTAAAATGTATGATATTTCCCTCAGGAGAAGTAAAGGTCACACTTGGCCCGGCTCCATAGCGACATTTAGCTTCATCGAAGTGGAGAGTCCAATATCTACTAGGAAAAATGGATGTTGGGACATTCTTTGCATTTGTTTCTTTTGTTTTGGTTACTTCTACCATACAAAGTTCCTCTACTGGAAGAGAACCAACTCCTAGGGTACATCCCATACCTATGGAATCAAATGGTAGGAAAATTTGTAGATCTTGTTCTAGTAACTCTACAATTTTTGGAGTAGTTCCTAATGATACTATTCCTACAATGTTAGATTCATCCTTCAGGGCTGGGATGCCCTTGACTAGGTTCGTAATTTCCAGTTTTGTTATAGGTATTAATTTTTATTCTATTTTTGAGTCGATTGGTTTGTTGGGAGTTCAAACTCAGAGTGAATTCCTGGTCTTTTCTTTAGGTCTACTAGGTGTATATTGAATGGTTTTGAGTCACCTTTTCCTACGAATATCTTTCCTAGGTGTAAAAATCTTATTTCTTGGAATAACATAGAATGGATTGCTTTCATATGATGTATCCATAGTCGATCGAGGATCATATTATAGTTGGTTTCCCTATCTATGATATAAAAATTGGTGAGGATTTTCTTGGGTCCTAAGGTGACTGGTAGTATTATAGTCCCAATTGAAGTAGCTTTAAGGCTGTCATAACTTCTTAGCATATTTCTTGTTGTGGAACAATTTATTTCTCCATATCCTAGCTTTTGAAGGAAAGAAAAGGGGACAATATTAAATTTTTCCCCATCATCAACCATTGCGTGTTTAGTAGAATTATTATAAACCCACACCTGTAAATGCAAGGCCAGATCGCCTCTGTGTGTAATTTCAGCATCTATTGGCATTTTTTTTATGTCGAATATCAACTCGGTATCCCTATCTGGCTGCCCTGGAGGGTAGATATCAAAGTTGATATGGTTTACTTGTGTTTAGGGAGGTGGAGTGATGTTAATTAAATGACCTAGACCCTGTGCTTCTAAAAGAGCAGTCCTATGGGCAGGAGAATTTTTCAATAAGTCCAAAAAGGAGATGTGAGAGAAGGTCTTTGTTAAGTCATTAATTAAATCATAAGCACCTATGGGTTTTACCAGTGTTTTCTGAATGTTATCTGGCTCTAGTGGATGGATTGGATTTGGTTGAGAATAATATTCTCGTGTTCTTGTTATGGCTTCTACGTGCAGCTCAGTATCTAACTCCACTAGACCAACTATATTGGTTCGTGTCTGATTCCCTAATTGTGGTGTGACAGGTGGATTTAGTGAAGTTGAGGCTTCATGATCGTTATTTCTTGTCATTACACATTTTTTCATCCCATTTAGATTTAATTTATTATTGTTATTGTGATTTGGAAGTGGATCACTGAAGATCTTAAGAGATGCGTTTTGAGGGGAGACTGCCCCTGTGAAAGTATTTGGCATTTGTTAAGAAAATATCTATGAAGAGTTGTGTTTGTTCTTCTGGAAAACATTGCATGAACTTATTGTAATCATGGCAAGTCCTAGTGTCATGGCCTCGAATTTTGCGGAAACCACAATACGAGTTGGGATTATAACTCCTAGACTGTTGGTTTGGCACATGTTGTGGTCCAAAACTCTGATTTAATTGTTGATTATTAGGATTAAAGTTTTATGTTTGTTGTATTTGGTTTTGGTTTTGATATCCTGTTGAGTTTTGACTTGGAACCTGTGTCTGGATCTACCATTGTTGTCATTGGGGATGATTAAAATCCACCGTGTTGATTATTGGGGAAAAATTGTTTTTTCGTTGATTGTTAACTGGTGGTGGAACGTTTACAATGTTTGCATTTTTCACTTGGTCAGTCACTCCATATGTTGTCAATCTATGGTTTTTGTTAAGGATTTTAGGTCCTTGATAAGTGTTTGTGGTAGTAGGATAAGTCGTAGTGTTTTGTTTGGGGATGATTAACCTCCCATTTGTTCCATACATCTTACGATTGCTATCTATTGCAGCTTGATCTATTCGGAGAGCTTGAACTAGATCTCCTACCTCATCTCGGTGTCATCGGTGTGATGGAATGACTAGTTGTTGTGCTGGTGGTCCACCCGACCCCTCTCCCACCTCTGCCATCACAAGATCTACTCCTGACCTCCAACCAATCAAATCGCTCACCCCAACCTTATGGACCCATCTAGCTGACTCCTCTCACCATCCAATTCCCTCCACCTCAGCCAGGTACAGTGCCTTTTCCTTTTCTCCCACACTGGTACAAAAGTCCATAAGCTCTGTCATTTTCACAAAATTCAATACGTTCAAATGAATCCGTAAAATACGGATTTTTATTTTTAAAACCCCCAACCTATCTTGACTGACATCACTCAATTCCGTTCCCTACTAAACCGATGATGGTTTTACCTTACCAACTTCAGTTACCTGCCAACCCACTTATAGCCTAGTTTACCCAATTTTCCCCAAAATTATCCAATCCCACTAGCCTTTTGACCTTACCAACACTTATTTCACCCTACCTAAAAACATACATTACCTATACTTGTCCTTCATTATGTTTTGGGACTTCGTATTTTACCCATACCTCGGCCCAACCTGTGCTTTGACCTATATTTCCGGATCTAGAACATTGTTAGTGACCTTTAAACCCACTGTTAGTGATGTTGTTACCTATGATTGTTTTTCCTAATGACATTACCTTACCTATTGTTATGTTATTTATCTTGACCAAACCTTTGGTGTACCGGAACATACCTACACGTTCTTGCACCTGACCTGTGTTGTGCTTCTGCACCATATCCTATACCTAGAATACTAGAATAACTTCAACCTTGTTTGGATAAACCTGTCAACCTTGGACGATGTAGATTTTGCAAGCTCTTCAACCTGGTTTCAGGCCGCAGTTTATATATGTGCGTACATTCGAGTGTCACTACCATTGACCCTGGCCCATTTCCATGTTTTCCCAATTTAACCTTTACCCCAATACCCCATCTACCCACCTTCATTTTCATCAGATCCATCTTTTATCAAACCACTCACTGATTCTTCCTTCCATCTCATCAATTCCTACTTTGAATGGGATCACCTTCACCCACACATGGGGCCACCACATCCTATTTTTGTTAGTATAGGTGTAAAAGGCATAGGTATAGTTGAGATGTAAAGGGGGAGACGTGATTCCTTGATGGTTGATTAGGAAAAGGTTTTGTAATTTTTTTGAGGGGTTGGATAGATGTAGTGGTGGAACTATCCATTTGGATATCCCCTTGATTTATGAGTTATTGGACATGATCTTTGAAAGAATGACATCTCTCAATGTCATGACCTTCGACCCGATGATATTTACAATAGTGGGATTTGTGATACCAAGAAGGCTTGGCTTGCGAATTATCCATGGGTCATATGGCTGGAATTGGATGGATTTTACGGCCATCAACTTTTCAAATACAGAACTATAGGATTCTCTTAAGGGAGTGTAGTTGATTATTGGTTGAGGGGCTTGTTGTTGAGGCCATGTGCTAGATATAGATTCTGACAATGGATTAATAACCATGGCATTGGCCACACCTTTAAATGTGTTGTTATGTGTGAATGGTTTAGTAGATTCGATTTTACATTTGGTCAATATGAGTTTAAGAAGACCTTGTTCAATGGCACGAGTTTCAAGTTTTCAAGACATTGTGAAAACTTCATCAAAGGTTTGGAATGATTGGATTTTAAAAGTAAACGATATGTGTTTTGCACATGAATGTGAGAATAAGTCGATGATTTTAGTTTACAGAAGAGTGAAGGGAAATGGTTTATAACACTATGCCATCATGCAATGAATTCGATGATGGTCTCGTCTTCAAATTGTCGAATGGTGTAGAGGTCAGTGATAGTGGTTTTACATGTAATATTGATAGAAAAGTGTTCCAAGAACAACTATGCAAGCTGGGTGAAAGAAAATATGGAATATTGCGGGATATGGTTATACCAGTCTAATGTAGGACCAAGCAAGGACATGGGAAAAGTATAAAGGAGTAGATATTGATCATGCATAATAAGACAATATGCATATTTAAATGTGAGGAGATGTTTTTGGGGATCTTCCTTGTTGTTGAATTTAGTAAACTTAGGAAGTTTCCAATGAGAAGCGTAGGGTTTAATTAAAATTGATGGATGAATTGGTTCATTATAGATTTTTTCATAGGATAATGCATCTTTGAGTGCCAAGGTAACAACTTCTAGACTAGTTAGCCTATTTATAAAAGTGTGAATTGGATCGTCTGACATGATGTTAGGTTGTGATTGGATTAGTTGTGTGGTTTGAACTGTAGTTTGTTAAGGTGAATGATACGTTTGTGGATGTGTGGGTGTTTGGTGAATTGTTTGATAAGACGGTTAATAAACTTGTCGGTGTGCAGATGTGTGGGGAATTGTTTGATAAGGATTAACATGTGTCATGGGCTGAGATTGATTTTGAATAGTAGGGACATGATGTGTTTGTTGAATTTGGGTAGGTTATTTTGGTAAATAATAAGTGGGGATATGAGTGTTGAGAGGTTGAGACAGTTGAAGCATATAATGGGTAGGAATGTAGGTATTCAGGGGTTGAGATTTCTTAATGGGAATACTCGTATTAGATGAAATATAATTGACAAAAAATGGATGTGGGTGGAATGTGATCCACCAATTGAGGATATTGAGAGGATTGAGAGATTGTGGGGGATTTTTGAAATATGAAATCATATATGGGGTTCATAGGTGGTCCAAGAGTTTCTAAAGGATCCGGAGATGGTGGTGTGGTTGGTTGAGGAAGATTAGATTCTGAAGTAATATGAGGATTAGTTTTAAGATAAGAATGATTGTGGATTACATGGTCCTCATGAAGTGAGGCCATGGAGACTAGAGGTTGGGTAACGAGAGGTATGATCTCGAGTTTAGAATTTTGGGTGGAGAGATCATTAGGGAAAGTGACGTTAGTTGATGTAGTGGATTGTTGTTTTGTTTCATCTTGAGTAAGAGTGACCATAGGCATAAAATAGAGAAACATTTTCTTATTTAATTTGTTGACAAACAAATAAAACGATAAATTTTTAATCATCATGAGTAATTAAGTGATGTAAAAAAATGTAAGATGGATAGTGTAGGTTCCTACATAATGGAATTCTAAGGCTGGTTTCAGGTAGTTTTGGGTAGAAAATTGTCTAAAATGGCTACCTATTTTGTGTTCAAGTACCAATCAATTAACCAGGTGGGAAGAGCATTTTGATGTGTTTATTTTGTTCATGAAGTTTTAGGTAGTGTGTGATAAGTGAAATATAGAAGGTTAGAACCCTATTTAAGCTATGTGATCAAGTAGGATGAAGAAATGAAAGGTTCATTTCAAGCTAAAATCAAATGTGACATTCGATGCAGATAGTCACTAAAAAAAGAGAAATTATGATGAAAAAAAAGATAAAATAGAGAACAAAATGAGAAAAACCTGGAGAACCCTTTTCCTGTTTATGTGATTGCGCATGATAGTGACGTATATTGAAAGTGCCAATCAGTGGTATGGAATGCCCAAGTACCCTAAAAGTGCATCATTTATAATTGCGGATAAGGTTGGTAAAAGTGTTTTGTGCGATCTTTTTTATTTCAATATTGGTCTTTGATGGCGTTATGTTGTTTGCATATTGGTGAGTGTACTTGCAAAAGCAAATAAAATGAATAGTTCATGTTGAAGACAAAATAAGAAAATCAATATAATGGTTCTAATGACGTGGTGCTGAAAGAGATGCTAAATTAGAGAAATAATAAAGATAATTATTCTAATTAAGAACCACAACAAAAATAAAGAATAACAAAATAATTGTCCTAATATAATTGTAAAACCTAGGAATTTTAATTAACAAAGATTAACTAAACTAATAAATTAGTGTCATCTAATTATCTTATAACTTCTAATTAACAATTCGTAACTAATGAACATGTAATAAAAAAATTATCTTAGGAGTACTAAATAACAAATCGTAACTAATTATCTAGGAAATAAAATGATAATGCTAGGCATATGAACAAATCATAATTATTTAATTAACAATAACACAATGATCCTAGGAATTCTAGTTAACAAAATTGTATTTAATTATCTAGTAAATAAAATAATTGACATATGAACATTAATGAACAATCTTAATGATTTAACTAACAATAACACGATTATCTTCTATAAAACCTAAGTAATTACTAATAGAATTATGTATGGATGAGATGGGTTGAAACGATGGTGTTTTGATAGAAGATGCTTGTATCAAAACTCAACCTACGTGTGGTGTGTGGTTGAGCTATGTGGCAGCCATGCACTGTGGATTGAGAAGTGGGAAGTTAGAGGTAGTGGGTGTGGGAGATGGATGGATACGCCATGGACAGGGAGTTGATTCAGAAGGAAGAAAGGGAGTGGTGTAAGATGGTCTGGGGTGTGGGATGTGTGGCAAGTTGGAGGATGTCTATGTTGAGAGAGGGGTGAATTGTCGATTCGAATAGTTATGTTAGGTATCAATGGCTATTGAACAGTGTGATGATATGCCAAATGCGTATGACATGAAATCAATCTGCCATAGATCTAAACAAATAAGAGAGTGGAGGCGGTGAAGTGTCAGTTCCACAAAAAGGATGAACTGAAGATTCGGTTCAGAAAAACTTGTTGTGAGAATTAAAAGGCAATCGCTGTGACAAAACTTGAAATCTACTACCATGAAGCTTGTGTGACGTTGCAAGGGAACTAGAAATAATAAGAAGTGTCAAACATCCATATTGGTCGATGTCTATATGGATATACGTATAATAAGAGAGGATGATGAGGAGAATATAGTCGAGAGAAGTATTTCATATGGGACATGGTATCACCATGAAACAAGGTTGCAGAAAACAATTTATTGTTTCTCATTTTAAGAATGTGTGGCTCGAGTTGATCTATACCAAAAACTATGGAAGGGTCTGTTGAGGAAGTGGTTGAGCTGGCTGGAGATAGAGTTGTGAGAGGTGGTGGATGGAGTGGGTAAGGATGAGAGCTCGAAAGTGAAGGAGATGGATATGTTGTCACATGGAGTAATATGAATGATTCGTCTGAGGTGAGGAAGGGAGAGGTGTGTGGGGATGATAGCTTGGTGGAGGTAGGGAACATGTGTGAGTAGACGGAAGGAACTGCGTCAGAGAAAGGGATTGGGAGGTAGAGTGGATGGGAGAGTTGATTATCCTGAATGGAGAGCAGAGGGGTGATTCCAGTGTTGGGAGTTGAGAAAATGGACAAGGAAGGTGAAAGTGGATCATGGCTCAAGCTGGATAGTGGGATAGCCTGAGGTGTGACGTGGTTGCGTGGAGAAAATTAGGAAGGATCTCAGGTGTGAGTATATGTGGGAGGTTTGGAGATTGTGGCCGTGGTTTTATGTGTTGAAATGATAAAGAAGTGGGCTCAGGGGAGAGCTTGGTTTGTGGGGATGATAGCTCGGCGGGGAGTGAGGTAGGAGCTTGTGTTAGGTGTGGAGGAGCTAAGATACGAGAATGAGGGTAATGAGATCGGTGTGCTGAGTCGCATGTGGAGTCAAGGAGTCAAGGTGGAATGGTTAGTGGTAAGGGTGATGGATCGGAATTGGGAATGGTGGGAGAGGGGGTTTCTTGGATGGGTTGTTAGGATTTAGAAGACGGGGAGTTTCATGAGAATCGAAGTCAGGTAGAAGAGACAAGTCAGGTGGGAGATGGGGTGAGTCAGTAGGGATTTTATGAGGGAGTGAGATGGTTAGAGGGGGGATGGGTAGTTTAGATTGTTAGAACTTAATAAAATTTCCCATTTTTATTTTTTTTAATTTTTATTTATTTATTTTAATTATTATGTTTTTTTAAAATTATTTTGTATTCCTTTATTTAATTAAATATAATAAATGAACTCTGTAAACGATGATTTGTTTTTTTATGAAAAATGATAAAACCACTTACCTCGATGTGGAGAAAAATGACAAAATGTAAATAACATGCCAAATAGACAAAGATAATACAAAATCCCTATAAGAAAGCGAGTAAAAAAATGAAATATTTATAAAATATATATAACTTGACAAGAATGATGAATCTAGATAACCGTGATCCTTACGACACCTGCACAAGGTTAGCAAAATGAAAAGTGTCTAGACTTTGGGTCTGGTCCCACCAGGCATGCCAAATGTTGATCAGAGTTTCCTGCTTCCTGTCCAGGATAGTGTACAAGAAATTAGAAAACACAGAACAACGTCGAGTATGTAAGGGCTTATTACCTTGGAGATGGTGATGAATGATACGGGTGTAGATAAAATGGAGATGTGATAAAAGAAGATAGATCTACAAAACTGAAATAGATAAGATTTGATAAAAATATGTGGGGTTTCCTAGACAATCCTTGTTCCAAGAGGATGTTAACTCCCTTGGAGAATGTCAACCCCCGTATCTAGAAAGATAGAAATAAATGATGAACATTAGATATCATGCATAAATAATGGAATACAAAATGAAAAGTAACTTAAATGATGAGGGGACTTAGCTTGTGCTCTAAGATGGAGATGAAATGGGCATCTGAATGGAAAGATGAAAAATAATGGAAAATATTTCTCCCTCAAAACTATCGTAACCAGAAATTTCATACATCGATTATTCTTCTTTGGTTCTAGTCCAGTTCTAGATCCATCCTCCATCTAGGTTTCGATCCTCAGCCTCTAGATGCTGATCTTTTAAGATCTCCCAGCTCTAGCATTTTTTGATCCCTAGTCGCTATATTATATCCTCCTAAAAGAGGGGGTAAAAACCCATATTTATGGCATATAGGTGAAGTTAGATTGGGGTTAATGAGTAACTGGGGTTGGGTAATGTAACCTTGGTTAAAAGAGGTGATGTGATCATGTGGGGCCCATGGTTTGACTTATTAGGTGGAGTGGGGGGAATTATCTGAATGGGTAGGTGAGATAAAAGACTCCATCTTTTTAATTTAAGAAATGGGTGTCAGATGGGTGTATTATTACCCATAAATTGAATAAATTGATAAGGGAGATAATTCAAAAATTTGGATTATCAAATGGGTCAACATGGAGCCCATTTGATAATTTATTAAATAAGGTGAGTAAATAGATGGAATTCACTCAAATTTAGGAATGAGAATGGAGAGAGGTGAGAGGTTAATGAATGTGATATGATGGAGGGATGTTATATCAGAAATTGGTGTCTACACTAGTTCACCATGACACCTCACTAAGTCACTTAGAAAATTACTAAAATCACACTAAATATCTTCCTAAATTAATTTATTTTCTAACTAATAAAATATTAAAAAATCTAACCCCTTCCCAACTCTAAATGAGTCATCTCATTCCTTTTTAACATCCACCACATGAAATAATATTGAAACCCATCCTTTGAAGTGAAAAATAGAAGAAAATAATTCATTTTTTAGGCTAACAAATATTTTACCGAAATTGTCGACAATTTACCTGATCACCTACGATCTATAAGTGCAAGTTTTCAAATCCCATTTGCAGAAAAAATCCACAGGACTTGTAGATATATTCTACCATTTTCTCAATCCACCAGGAATTCAAGACCTTCACATATAGACACTACAATGTCACATTATTTTTAGAACATCAGAATCTTTGTCAATTTTCTCATTCTCGCCATTCATTCACATGTTTCCATCCAATGTTCATGACAGACATCTAACAAGGTAAAATCTTTCATTTTATTCATTCCATGCATTAACGTCAGGTAATTTTTTGTTTTTAGATATTTTTCACATCATTAATCTCCTAGTTTTGAAAAGATTAAGAGTGGAAAACATTGATTTAAACTATGTTTAGGAAAATTGTGAACCTTCATAGTAATCACTGAAGTTTCTGTCTTTTTACTAGTCTTTACTCAATCTGATCAAAATGAGGACTTGTTTCTTATTATATACTAATATTATTTGGAAGTTTCATGTTTTCAGATGGCATTTGGAGGTCCTAATTATCATACAGTTGATTAATTCCCTAACATCTACCACCCTTTTTATTGGGAACGGTATGAGTTGCTCAATTATTTGGAATTGTGCGCCATTCAAGCTACTTTGTTTGATCATCATAAAGCCATATTCGATTCCACACAAAGTATCCATGAAGCTAATGATGCCTTCTGAAGTTCTTATGATGATACATTGAGGTTATGAGAAGAACACACCTAATTTGAACACCACTACAAAACCTTTCTTCAACATTTAGAGGAGAATTCTCATACTACTTCAGAATCCAATTTCATCAGTCACATCAGCATCTCTATCTTATAATATACCTTCACCCATCAATACGACACCCGAGAAGAAGATTTAGACTTCTTTGATGAGGATTACATTTCCATCCCGACTCGCTCTTTATTGAAGAAGAGGAGGAAACTACCAATTTAGTTGAATCTCATTCCTCTGTCTCTGAAAATATCTACACTAATCGAGAATATGTCTTTTGGATCTAATCATTGATTATTCTCAAATCATACATGTATTTAAATAAGTGATAAGCACATAATGTGTTGTAATCTCTTATATACACACAACTATATGTTCTAAATGAAGATCATAGTGTTTTTCTTGATCAATAACATTTTTTTAATATAATATTGAATCTTTAAATATAGGATTGTTATTTACAAAAATGACTTGTTCTGATTATTTCTGAACACAGTGAACAAAAACATAATCCACATGTGCGGGTGTCCTAAAAAACCCTAAATATTGAGGTCAAGTTTGGTTATTACCTCTTAAAACTATCAAGACAACCAAAGGTAAAAATAAATTGAGACAACCACCACATGGAATTCTATAGAATGCATAGCATATCATCTCTGAAAATTAATAATTATCTTATGGTTTAACTCATTATTGACTGCAAGAGGCATGATGATGCATGAATCTTCACAATCAAACATACAATTGTATACGAGACACCCATTTATAATAAGTTATGTGTAAAAGTGATCGGCATCCAATTTTTTTTATACCAAATAATTTCCTAGATATACCTTGGGAGGATTTTCCATCTCTTCTTCAGTTTCTTGTAACTCATCTTCAACAATTTTGGGGGATGATTTCACATCAACCGGATCCTTATTTACAACAATCTTAGATTCTTTAAAGCCTAAATAGTCAAATAATCAGTTTATATGCTCAAGGATCCTCAATAGTTCTAAAATGGGAACTTTAATATTTATTTGAATTAAAATATTACCCATATCACATACATTATATTTAGGAATAGGAGTATTATAAGCCATTATTACAATTTTTTTAGATGGTAAAAGGTTATTTTTAGTGTAGTTTTGGGAAGAACATCTTGGCTCAGGATGAATTATAGGAGTTCTATTCAACACATTTTAATGAGGAGAATCTTTGGGGATATTAGAAAGAATAAGAATCCTTTCTTTTTTTGTAGGAGAAACCCCTTTAATTTGTCTATTTCTGAGATTGTAATCCTTTTTTAAGCAACTGCACCATTGATCAAAATATTTCTATCCTCACTAGAAGGAACATAACAATCATATTTTTGGATCATCAAGGCTCTTAAATACTCAAAATAATGATTAATAAATTTAAAATCTTGGGTCATAACAGCTTGAACATTTATTTCCACAAGGATGGACCTAACTTTGTCAGCACAACTTTAGAAATCAACCATAGTTGGGAATAGAGGAGGTCAGTAGAAGATACACTATGCTAACATTTTGTTTGACTTTCCATCATGCATACATCACTGAAATAATCCTCATAAATTTCATCAGTTGAAGGGTGATCATAGGGAACATGGCACAATAAGAATTTTTCTTACCAATCAATTGTATTTTCTTCCTCAATAACAACTACTCTTCCCACTAAAGGGTCAGGAACTACTTTGTTATCTCTAAAATTTTGTTTCTATTTGTAAGAACCCATATGTCCTTTTCCTATATATTCATCTAGGTGCTATCCTTTGGGAGAATTTCCAAATCTATTATTTCCAATGTTCTGATGTTAAATCTAAGGATTAGGAGACAATCCCTTATTTTCTCTTGCTAACTTATAAGAAATTTCTTTAACATCTCCTCCCAAAGTTTTGACAACTTCTTCAAGGTCAAATGTCTTGATAGTCTGAGGATTTTCTTGGTTAACCAACTTAACACCATCCTTATTTGATGGATTTCTATAATTTTTAATATTATTCTCAAATTGGATAGCCATGATAAAATATTGTATTAAAGTTCTATGATTTTTGTCTCTCAAATAGTATGTTCCTTCCTTATAAAGTACATCTGAAAACTTAATAAGATAAGAATCATCAATGTCTTATACTATTGGGTAAAATTGTTAAGGTTTTATTAAATTTTCCATCAAAATATTGACACGCCTATTGGGGTTTTTTTTCATGCTCTCAAAATTAGACAAAATAAACCTTGGATCAGTTATATCACCACACGGGACCCTGGATGCATTTTATATCTCCTTCCATGAATCAATTGATCCATCAGGATAGGATTCAAACCATTATCACGCATCTTCTTATAGAGTGTGTACAAACAAATTTACATATACATCCTCAAAATCAACCTCATAATTATCCATCAGACTCTCAAATAATTTTAAATGATGATAGCCAGTAATAGGATTATTTCCTTGAAACGTAGATAATCTATTTCTATTGTAATTGGGGAACTCATTTGGATAATATTCCATGTCATTAAAATCAATAGGTCTATATGTGTTAACTATGATATTTACTCTAAGAGGGGGATACACCATGTTATTTTATACAGGAACTGCAGGTGAAGGATAGAGTAACCAACATTGATTGAGATTTTTTTTTAACAAATAATCCTGATGAAATATTCCAAGAGGACTAGAATCTAAAAATTATTGGTTTTCCTTAATAAATGAAAGAATAGGATTAGGCTTACCTTGTATTTCAGAATTTTCAGATGTGCTAGAGTAGTCCTGAACTAATGTAATATCAAGCTTATTAAATTGTCTGTAACTAATATTTGAACTTTGATCACTTAAAGGATTCCATGTCTACTTAATGTTTTTTACAGACACTAAATATTGAATTAAATTATTTGCGGGATAATATTTCAAAGAAGACGGTAATCCTTCCAGTTTTATAATTTATAAACTAAATTAGTTGTTACAATATGATGAAACCAATATATCCCAATTTTTGTTTAGGGAGTCACCACTAGAATACACAATTCCAGAAATAGATAGAACCTTTAAACATGTAGTATTTCTATATATATTCCTAGGAAATGGTGTCACTCAGGTGTTGGCTCTCGAAATCACACTCTAAGGGAGATGAAAAACCAACCTGAGTAGGACGACTTTGAGAGAGTGATGAAAAATGATTTTTTTTTTCTTTTATAGGTGGTAATTTTTTCAACACTCAACTCAATTACTCAAATATGCAAGCTGATAAGGGGGAACCTTCATAAAAGGGATGGCATGTCCCTTTTACTTTTGTCTTTACCCTTCTCAAGGTGAGAGAACTTAGTTAAATGATTCGTATAATGGAAAATATTTCATGTCTTATTTTCTTACATGGTTGGTGCAAATTAATTTGAAGCAAGTTCAGCCATAAATACAATACTTCTCTCAAAAGTGTTGTCTCTTTATTTATCATAAGAACTTGGAAATGAAACAAAAATATAACAGACAGATAATGAACAACTTCAGATGTTACATTTATATAACATTGTTGAGAAAGAATTATTTGAATGATATTGATAATAAAATTTCTTTGATTCTAAGAAACAATTACTTGTAATGAACAAATATCAACACAACTTTGAAGAATAGGCATATGTAAGGTATGGAGGTATGATATACTTAGTATATACGAAGATAATTGTATGTTTTTAATTTATATTTGGAAGGGTGAGGGAAATTGATATTATGACCTTGGTTTCTTAATGTTCCCATGGAAAGAATCCATCCTTAACTATGATTCTTGAAAAGAAGAATCAATTTAACACAGTCTTTGAAATAAGATTTGTATTCATTGATACTCAATTCACACAAATGTTGTTTATAGTATTCACAATCCTAACTACAAATCATAAATCTAGAGTTGACATAAATCACTTGTTATATTTGTCTTATACACTCAAAAACCCCTTAATATATAACAATCTCTTCAAAAGTGATGCTTCCTTTAGGATTTTACAACTAAGTGGAACTCTAGTAAAATATACACTATTTTACAATTCTCATAGTGACTAGAAGAATACAACAACTAAGAAATAACTTTGTGTATTTAACAAAGTAAACTCAATGCAGGATAGTACTAGGACTATATTTCCTCATTCATTCTATTAAAGCATGACAAATGGAAAATTGTAGCTTCATAGAAATAGTTGGTATCTATTCATGTGATTTTTTGATAAGGGACATAATCAAATGCCTTCAAAACATGCTAATGGATGTACAACACAACCACCTTAGCTCTTCCTCACAGAACTAGACACATACAGTTTCGTAAGAAAATAGAAACTATAACCTAAAACTTGGTCAAAAAATTACCACAAATACCCCAAATCTGCCTCGTTACATAAAATGGTAGATTTTCACAATATATATAAGATGAGAGAGAGAGAGAGAGAGAGAGAGAGAGAGAGAGAAATAATAAAAATATTATCTCTATCTATAACCACCAAAAATATGCATTAAAAATATAAAAGGGAGCATGGGAAGCCTGGAAAATTCATTCATTTCTTCTATCTTATGTGTTATACAAGAAATATCCCCACACTTAACCAATTTAGGTGGTTGAGCCATATGGATATGTACATTAATACCTGAAATGTTTCTATCCTTTTATATCATTATATTTCATCAAAGTATGAGTTTGATGATTCGAAAGTGAAGGACTCAAAGCTAACTTTCCAAACATATGAAGTTCATAAGATTTGGAGTAGGGAATCGAAAGATATGGCCCTTTAAATTTTTGTGTGTTAGCATGAAGAAGAGAATGACAAGTGGTAGAATTTAATAGGCCTTGGATATTTACTTTTCTAATGTGTTCATTTCTCTTACTTTTTCCATGTGTCAGTCTATGGTGTGGTAGTCACGTCAAGCTCTGCTTACGTGTCTGCTTACTCTATCTTCTGAATTCCCTTTCCTTCTTTCATACATGATGCCTTTTACGAAATTCCCTTCATTATGGGGCTTGAGATTCACCAGATTCTATCATCTTGATGTATGACAAAATGAATCCATGTGTCTAATTTAACACCTTTAGTCTACACTATACTCACTACAACATATGAGTGACTAAAAAATATCCATGTACCTTCATACTGTAAGAAATTTATTTATCCATTTCAAAACATGACCTAATAGGAAAATCTCTAGGCCTCTTTTCAATTCAATATTTTGATATCCCATGACTAACAACCTTTAAAATAGAGCTAATAGAAAATATCCACATATCCACACATTCACCTTTCATTGGTTACACCTTCATGTCACATTTTCCATCTTGGGTGGACTAAAACTATTAGATACATAGAACGTTTACATGTGTCCAATTTGATAGCTTATATATGTGATATGCTCTATGTGACATGTGAGCAATGGAGAAAGCTCCACACACGTGCGATGTGCTAGACCATTCTTTATCCATTGTGAAGCTTGAGCCAATAGGATGTTGGCATGTGGTACTATTAGGTGTTGTCATTTATGAAAAACTACATTAATGAAAAATGGGATAATGGATTATGGTCAAGTGATGTTGTGTTTGATGTTGGAATGGTGATTCAGGTTTGTTTATGATGATTCAGGGAGATTTAGTGAGGATTGTTTGCTCTTACAATCCTATTAAAGTGCCTAGGTCATGCAAAATGTTGCTATGAGCTTATTGGATGCTTTAGAAGCATTTTGGAATGATGGATAACATTATTAAAGAGTTATTGTGAACTCACAACAGTTTCATGATGAAGTTACAAGTGTTTAGTTATTTTACATGTACTTGGTTGGAGTAGGTATAATACCCAGGAGGTACGAGATTGAGATTTGGAGCTCTATGAGCTCATGGATGCATGTATTTAGATGTATCATGGTATATAGGTATGTTTTGGTCATTTTTAGTGGTTTAATGTTGGGTTATATCATTCTTTGAGTTGACCCTAGCCTCTAAATGAGAAAACCTAAGGTATGGCTATGTAAGCCTTAGTTGTTGAAAAGAATCACTGGTACTATTAGTGCATAATCACATCACCCCCAAATGGCCTGGGTGTGAAGTGGGGCATTCAGTGTGATTGTACAATGTGGGACCATCTCTCAAGCCATGGGACTTGAAAAAATTGAGATGGACCTCCGGAGAAAGCCAGCTCTTGCTTCCCAAGCTACCTACCACAAGCTACTCTAGTTTAGGCAGAACCTATTCTATCCTAATCTAATGATTCCAAGGGGACAAAGAGAGAGAGAGAGGGGGGGTGAAAGAGCCTACACTAAGTGGTGATACACCATAATTGGAAGTGGAGGATCACAGACCCAACTACCTGAATCAGAGAGAGGTGAGCAGAGAAGAGGGTGGAAAGAATGCACCATAGACTAGAGATAAATTTCACACAGAACACCACTTCCAAAACCATTAAACACAACTCCCAGGACCTGTAATAGACATCAAAATTATGAACAATATACCCTGTGATAATGAGAGGTAAGGAGAGACAACAAAATAAGCCAAGGATGGACAGATGCATCACAAAAAAGATTTTATTACTCCAAAATGTCACACAGTGCACCATAATTGGGAAAGAGGTAAGAAAAAACAACTAAAACGTCATTAGAGGAGGCTTAGAATCTATTTGCAACCCTAAGGAAGAAAGAGAGGGGGGGCAGACGAGAAATAATAACCAACTATTTGAATGTGCCCTTCTATTACAATATATAGGAAGAATGGGAGAGAGAAGAGGGAAGAATTCGAATCCTAATCTAATCACCTTGAGATACACATTGAATCCCTTTTTTAATCTCAACCAATGAATATCAATGCCTTCTATAAATCATCCCACAATATGTTTGCTTCTAGTTCCACGACGGATCAAATCGAATCAGATCTAGTAGTTAAAGAGATCAGATTATGCATTAATGTCCTGGAATATATTTTCCCATTTTTCACCTACCATAGCCTTCCCAAAATGATATTTTATGTTTCCAAGGTGTATATGGTATTGATACATTTCTGGAAAGTCTTCTCTTTCTCAAATCTGATTCTCTAGTCAAAAGATATGGCCATTTGAATATTAAGGTTGCAGGGTGCAATATTTAAGGAGTCTGCCCTTGTAGGGTCCACGTGGCAGCCTCGTACTCATTTGAGATTTTGTTCCTACCCTCTGTTAGGAAATAAGAGATAAAATATGTGGAATAATCCCTCATAGAATCGCAATAGTAGAAACTAATATGCAAAAATTATTACAGATCTCAAATAAAATTGTAGAATAAAATAACACAACACAAAGAGACAGTATTTAACATGGTTCACCCAATTTGAGCTACATCCACCAAGAATCACTTGCTCAGATTTTATTACAAGCCACCACTCTCTTAATACAATACCCAGATTCGTTTGGATCTATGCTCAACAAAATCTACAGAATTCACAGACGAATTCAAAGCACATCTGCAATGTTCTTCATACATTCTATCATATGCATAAAACCATATAAATAGACAACTGCTTAAGTAGTTTTACAAAATCGTGGGTATCAAAACCATGGGCAAAACCCATCCCATAAACCTATGGGTCAAAAAACTTGCCCATATGAGAAATGCATGTTTCCCAATATTTCGGGTGCATTTTTTTGAGGCCAAAAAAATTTACGCCTAAAAAAAAATCTTCGGGGGCTTCACCCCCGAACCCCGGCAAGGATACATGAAAAGTGTACAGTACTCTTAGTGTACAGTCTTCAACACTTTCACACATCAAAACAGGCTCAACAACCTAACACCCTCACTCTTGAAATTGTGTCGTATTGACATGTGGTGGCCTCCATGAGCTTCTTGGGGTCCTTTGTAACTTGTCTGAGTCCTTTTTGTTTGGCGGGGCTAAAAGTCTAACCCTAGACGCGTGGAGGCTGGGAATTTTTTTGAGAACTTGCCCCAAATTTTACCTTTGAAATGACATCATGCTGACACCTAGAACCTTTTACTGGCCTACCTCTACTTTGATTATTCAACCCCTGACTCTATCCCCTTTTGGGAGCTAGGACATGTGGCAATCCTGCACTCATTTGGGGACTACCTCCAGATTATCCTTTTGAAAACATGCCAATGAGACATGTGGAAGCTTCCACTAGTTCTCTATACTTATCTGATTTTGAGCCCACTCTCCTTGTGACCTTTTTTGACCATTAGCTACATGAAGGGTTGCTACAAGTTTGAATCTTCACGTTTGGAATTATATTTGGAGATTCTCTGATCTGACACTTGGCAAAATTCACTAACATCTCTTATACTTAAGTTCCTTTTGAGGCCCACTCTATCTGCCTCTTTGAATTTTATCTTTTTACTTTTCCTCCTTTTTGAGCCTGGGACATGTGGGGGTGTGGCACTCATTTGAGTCTACCTCTTGGATTCACTCCTTGGAAATGCACTATTTGGACACTTGGCAGTGTCCGTTGTCTCCTCCATACTTAGCCAATTTTGGGGCTCGTTCTAAGTCATTTTAGAGCCTGACAAATGTTTGCCTTCATTTCTCCATTTCTTCGATCCTCTGGCATCTTCTTGACACTGACTTCTCCTTCCCTGACCCTGCTATTTCATTTTAGAGTCCGCCTGCAACCTGTTTTTTGGATTTGAGGTGTGTATTCACTTGACAGAGTCATTTCTTTGAAATTCTTTACTACACGGGGTTGTGTTTGATCATTTTTTCTGGGGGAAAAATATGGATAACAATTTGGTGACTCACAGGGGCATCTACCTGCTAGATGAATGGACTAGTGGCCTTTTAGCATCCATTGGGCATGGAGTCAAGAATAGAAGCTTAATATTTACCTTTCTTTCAAAATCGCCCCCTGATTGTCTTCCTTTGTTGACCTCTACCTGACCCTGAACTCACCTGTGCGTCTACACTCTCAATTTTCATGAGAAGTCTTTAAATGAGGCTTCTGAGAGTAGAACATTTTTTGACCCTAGGGATTTCATCTTTCCTTGAAATGAACCATTTTTAAATGGCTTAAGTTGGTCTACATTTGTTTCCTCGTAGAACTAACAACTGTTACAGACAACTATGAGTCTTCTTTCCATGAATACTGAGGATCCTGGCCTTATGCACCTTCAATGCAATAAAAAAGTTATGTACAAGGAACAAATCATACATGCCTCAAATGAGACATGTAGAGTGTGCATAAGCATTTCTTCTACTGGAAAAAAAGTCTACTCCTACTCCTAAACTAACCAGAGAGAAAAGGGTCTAAACAAATCCTGCTATAAGTAGAGAGAAGTAGCTTCCCTTTCTTAAGAGGGGAAGCCATGAAAATGATTTGAACTTAAATATAGCTGCCTATATGAGTGAAAATTTGACAATAAGTTGGCTCTCTACCCAAGTCATCAAGGTATCACCATTAATGGAAAATACCTCCTTAAGATGACTTGCATTTGACTCCTGGAGGTATTGATGATGACCCTTAGTACTTTGGTAATCATCCTCATGCCCTAAGGTAGGCATGACTTGTTTTGACTTCTCCCTTGGCTCAAATGAAGATAAGTACTTGATTGGGCATGGTCTGATCCTTTGAATGTGCCCCTCATTCTGAATTTCAACTTCAAGAATGGATTTTTCTTGTATACCCTCTTGGATGAATGGTGTGAGAGAATTGATGACATCCTCCTGCCTTTTTCCTTCCTTCTCTTGTGAAGAACATGGAAGCCTCATATCTTCCAACCTTGGTTCTAGAGGGATGTTATGAAGTGCAAGTTGTTGTCCTTAAATGCTCTCCTTCGTGTTAGAAGGCTCATATGCTTGGAAGATGGATGGAGGAGGAGAAAATAATGTAATCTCCATGGGATCTTCTCCATCAAAGCAATCCTCCAAGTCAAATAGATAATTTGTCTCCATTTTGTCTTTTTACATGTGATCAACCTCCTCTATGGTGTCCTCCTGAGCTGTAACTTGATCACCATGGCTCCCTTCACTCTCAAACATGAAGTTTGAAAGATCAAAATATTATTCAACATCAGTGCTTGAAGGGGATGAAGTGGGAGGAAGAGCTGAAGGTTCTTTTGTAGCCTGATCCACACTTGAAGCCTCTGAAACTGTATGGTCCTCCTCCTCTTATGCAAACTCAGCCTCAGCCAGCACTGGTTCTTTAACTCAGACCTCCTGTATTGGCTTGACAATCAAGGGGATATTTGCAAACATAAATTTTACATCCCAAATCTTCTGATTGTTTTTATTTTATTCTCTTTTAGGCTTCACTTATTTCTATTTTCTTTGACTAGATTCTTGAGTCTCTTCCCAACAAGGACTTGGGAAAGCAAGAGGAGTGGCAGGTTGGGGTTTAACCATCTTTGAAATATTTTGTGGTGGGAAGGGAGGTGGAACTTCTTGTTTTTTTGGAGGGGATGACTATTTGGAAGGGAAAAGGACAGAAGAACTAAGGTGAGGTGGAAGATCAAGACATGGAGGAAAGAAAATAACACTTGGGGTAGCAACTGAGGGGCTTAACTCTTGATCATGCTGAAATGATAAAGTTTGAGAAAGAGGAAATGAAGGATAGGGAGCTTGTGATTGACTTACCCATTGAGAAGGTTGTCTCACACTTTTATCATAAGATTTAATATCCTCAATCCACTATTTAAGCTGAGGAAAAATTTCAACCATGAATTCAAGCTTCTCCTAAGGGTTGTAATGTCTTGGAAAAGGGCCTTTGCATGGAAAAGGATCCCTATAACCAATATTGAATGCCTTCATTTGTGTTATGGCCCTTGATTGAACCATGCCAGCCTCCATTCTTTGCATCTTCTCCAGCAAACCAACATTCTCCACATAGTTGTAACCATTGTATGCACCCTCTTGTTCTTGATAAGCTCCATGTCCAAACTGACTTTGACCATGCTCATACGGGTAAGAATAATGGTCCTGGACCTGATTATAAAGATGATCTGGTAGAGTTGGGAAATACCTTGGAGGTGAACTATATTTTTGTTGTAAGTGTGAGTTATAAGAAGGAAATGAAGCCATGATTACACAAATTCATGGAATGGGAGAAAATGAAAGAGATAGAAGACAGAAATGGATGAAAATGAGTAGAAATTGATGGAAAAGGTCTACAACTCAGAGGATGGGTTATTGACCGATTGAGTCGTTAGATGTGCTTGTATGTACCTCAAAAGGCTAAACCTTAATAGGAACATACCAACCTGCTGAGATGAAGATGTAAGGTGCTTCAAACCTGTCCCAATGGGCGTGCCAAAATTGTTAGTGCGGTCACATGGTGGCTTGTGATTTGTTGTTCTAATGAGACACATTAGAAATATGGAAGATATAACTTCAGTGTACCACCGGGCATGCCAAAAGTGTTAGTGTATTCGCATGATGGCTTATGATTTGTTATTATAATGAGACACCTTGGAAAGATAGAAGATCTAGCCTTAGTTTCCCACCGTGCATGCCAAAACTGTTAGTTCAGTCACATGGTGGCTTATGATATTATGTTGTAATGAGAAACCATGGAAATATGGAAGATCTAACCTTAGTGTCCCACCCGGCATGCCAAAAATGTTAGTGTGGAATCACAACACCCCCAAATGGCCCGGGTGTGAAGTGGGGAATTCGATGTGATTTCATAACATGGGACCATCTCTCAAGCTGTGGGACTTGCAAAACTTGAGATGGAACTCTAGAGAAAGTTGGTTATTGCTTCCCAATCTACTTGCCACAAGCTACTTTAGTGCAGGAAGAACCTATTCTATCCTAATCTAACCATTCTAAGGGGACAAAGAGAGAGAGAGAGTGAAAGATCCTACACTAAGCATTTATACACTAGAAATGGAAGTGGAGGATCACAGACCCAACTACCTGAAATGGAGAGAGGTGAGAAGAGGAGAGGGTGCACAGAATGCACCACAAACTAGAGATAGATTTCACATAGAACACCACTTCAAAACCCATTAAACATAGCTCCTAGGACCTACAATAGACATCAAAATTATGAACAATATACCCTGCAATAATGATAGGTAAGGAGAGACAACAAAATAAGCCAAGGATGGCCAGATGCATCACAAAAAAAAATTTATTCCTCCAAATTGTTACATAGTGCACAATCAGTGGGAAAGAGGCAAGAAAAAACCATTACAAAGGCATGAGAGGAGGCTTAGAGTCTACATTTAACCCTAAGGAAGAAAGAGAGGGGGGTAAGAAGAAAAACAATGACCAATCGTTTGAATGTGCCCCTCTATTATAATATATAGGAAGAATGGGAGAGAGAAGACAAAATAAATAGAATCTTTCTCCAACAACCCTAAGATATGCATTGAATCCCCTTTTGAAATTTAAACCACTGAACATCAATGCCTTCTATAAATCTGCCCACAATATGTTGCTTCTGGTTCCCCGGTAGATCAAATCGAATCAGATCTGGTAGTTGAAGAGATCAAATTCTACGTCAATGGCCTGGAAGACTCTTTCCCAGTGTTCACCTACCATATCATTCCCAAAATGATATTTTATGTTTCCAAGGCATAGAGGGTGTCGAGAATTTTTTGCAAAGTCTTCTCCCATTCAAATCTTATTCTCCAGTCAAAAGATATGGCCATTTGAATATTAGGGTTGCGGGGCGTAATATTTAAAGAGTTTGCCTCTGTAGGGTCCACATGGTGGCCTTACACTCATTTGAGATTTATTTCCTACCCTCACTCTTGAAACTACACCAGATTGACATGTGGCAGTCTCCATGAGATTCTTCGGGTACTTTGTAACTTGTCTAAGTCATTTTTCTTGGCTGGTCCAAAAGTCTGATCCGAGATGCATGGAGGTTGGGAATTTGTTTGATAACCTACCCCAAATTTTACCTTTCAAATGGTGTCATGATGAAACTTGGTATCTTCCACCAGCCTACCTCTTCTTTGACTATTAATCCCCCCAAATCTATTCCCTTTTGGGACCTGGGACACGTGGCGATCCCGCTCTCCTTTGGGAAATACCTCCAGATTCTCATTTTGAAAACACGCCAATGAGACACATGGAGGATTCCACTAGTTCTCTATACATGGGGGTCCTATAACTCATTTGAGTATGCCTCTTGGATTCACACCTTGTAAATACACCGTTTGGACACTTGGCAATTTTCATTGTCTCCACCATACTTAGTGAATGTTGGTGCTCGTTCTGAGTCATTTCAGAGCCTGACAAATGTTTTCCTTTTCAATTCCTTTTCTTTGAGCCTTTTGCGTATTATTGAAACTTTATTATCTTTCCCCAACCCTTTTATTTCATTTTAGAGTCCGCCTGCAACCTATTTTCTGGATTTGAGGCGTGGGTTCGCTCGATAGAGTCATTTCTTTGAATTTATTTACTACACAGGGTCGTGTTTGATCAATTTTACTGGCGGTGAAATATGGATAATAGGTACCTATGACAAGATGATTATGTGAGATGATATTATTGTGTTTCCTTGTGTTATGGGAAGCATTTTAGGTTTCTATGATGATAATTTGTAGAGTTACATAAATTTTAGTGAGACAAGGTCAAAATCTAGTGTCAATCCATCTTGAATTGCAACTTCAGATGCTCGCTATGAACTCTGGGATTTTCCTTAGACCTTGTGGATTTAAGGGATGTTTCTATGGTAATTTTTAAAAAATTTAAAAAAATAATAAGGTCAATTAAGACTTGGGTTTTTATGAACGGATGTTAGGAATAAAGTGGTATAAAACCCTAGCTCAACCCTAGCTAGGACCAGTTTGCAAAAGAAGAGGTATAATGATCCATTTTTTATTTTTTATTAAAAATTTATGATTGGATGTTATAGAGGACTCCTCCATATTTCTATAAATGTAGTATATATCATGTGATATTATGTGGGCCCCACCTAAAAAACATAGTTTCTCAAGAAATCGAGTTTGTGGAAATGGTGTCCAAATGAGGTATGAGATACATTGAGGTTGTGGAATTTATGTGATTTTTTATTAATGTATATGAATGTTTAATATCAAATTTTCATGATTAATTGCAATTTAAGCTCCATTTAGGTTGACTAGTCGAAGTTTCCTTTTGAGGCCATAAAAGCAGTGTTCATTACAATTGCGATAACAAGATCTATAGGTGTAATTTTGAGGTGATAATTTTTTTTGGAAATAGTATTCAAATATAATTCTATTGATATAAATCTTTAAATATGATGAGATGTTCTGATGATGTTTCTAGGTCATTATTTGGACAAGAAGGTTTTTTCAAGTTTAGGACAGAATGTGGTTTGTTGAAAGGATTGTATTGTTTCAAGCATGATATAGATTAGGTGACACTTTATATCACCTGTAATGTTAATATGGATGAATTTTCCATCAAATAAATGCATGTATAGGTCATGTATGTGCTTAGAAATATTTTTATTAGCTGATCTTTGGAAACAACTTTGTGGGCAAGTTGATCTGGTGAAGTCAAATGTTGTTGTAGTTTGTGCAGGTGAATGTTTCAAGGATTCTAATTTTTTAGAAGTGTTATACATGATCTGAAATTTCCACAAAGAGGTTACATGGAATAGTGTGGTGTATTTTAAAAAAATTTGTGGCAAAATGAAGTTTCTTGGGTCCTGAAGGTTGTAAGAAATAACAATTCTGAGAAGTATAAAGGGTATTAGGCCCATTAAATTAAATAATTTCATTTGTTGAGATAAATTACAACTTCTTATGGTTGTAAAATATTATTTTAATCATGGATTATGGTTTTTGGGTCATGAATAAGCATGGTTTAGGAATGACGGGATTTTGGTTATTGCAATGCAATGGTTTTTGAGATTTTTGGTGTATGGATGAAGTGTTTTTATTAGGTCTACTGATATGGGTCAATTGTGAATGTTATAGTTATTCTTATGGGATTTTTGTAGGATGGTGCTGTCATACAAGTGGAGGTAAACCAACATATTTTGAATTTGAATCAAGAGGAGGCTCTAAAAGTAAAATTTTGGGTACAATGGTATTAATATTTTTTAACCCCTTTGATCTTCTTTTGAAGAACTATTTTTATGAAAAATAAAAAAACCCTTTGGGCCTTGCCAAAAATCCCTAGCGTTTCATTCTGGGAAAGCGGTTGGTTGTGTTTTCATGAAGTGAATTTGGGAAAAGGAAAGTTGGTGTTGTTTCTTTGAGATTGAGTTGAACAAGGAGGGATGATTTGAAGACTTTATCTTGGATGTTATTTTCTTATCATATTGTTGTCCCTTGAAAGTGTTTGAAGTATATTTAAGATCTGATATTGAATTGTAATCATTCAGAAATAAATATACCTTCTTGGATAATCATGTGATAGATAATTCAACTTGATACATCTTCTATTAGACCTTTATCATATGCCATATGTGTTGTCATTGATTTTAAGCTAAATCAGTTGGTTTCAAGTTGCATTAATGGCACAAGAAGTGAATGGGTAAACTGAGCAAGATGAAAAAAATCAAGGTTGTTTAGTAGTGTCAACTCACAAAGGATTCAAGATGATCAAGGTTAAGTTCTAAAGGACTTAGTGAATTATTTGGGAAAGCCACGGAGATGAGGAGATATTCACTGAAGACTTGGAGCAACCAAAAAATTCATAAGAATGTCACGGAGCACTAGAAGAAACCGTGGAAGGTAAATGAGTCCCACACATAAAGGAGTGAAGCCGTGAAGTAAAATGCAACCAAAGGACAAGCTACAAATTGAAAATGGTAAGGTTGTCAAGTAGAAGGTAATTCTGTGAAGGTAAAGGAAAAAATATAAAGGTAAGGAAGATGAAGAGAAAACCACTGATAAAGGGAAAATTTGCAATGAACTAGAAAATATGTTAAGGATAGAAAATAGTTGTGGAAAAATAAAAATCCACAATAAAAAGAGATAGAGCAGTAGACATGGAACAAAGAGATGGAAAGGTAGCAAATAAGGAGGAAAGCTATGAGATATTGAATAAGAAATGAGAAGAATAGAAAATCCACAGATAACTTAAAATACCATTGAATAAAGATAAATGTCTTAGAACAAATAAAAGTACCACGACACAAAGAAGAAAGGTAGAAGAGTTAAGGAAAGTTGTGAATTAATGGAACATGGACTAAAAAGGGTTGAAGGAAATCAAATTGGTTCAATTATGGACAAAGTAAGAGTTGGTTTTCTAAAATCAATGGTGATTCAATTTTCAGGTGATTGTTGCTAGATGCATGACTTGAACCTTACAAAGAATGAAGAAATGTACTTTTCCAACTGCAAAATTTTTATGCTTGTTGAACTCATGCAAATGTAGTTACATTATTCATGAGATCTTGAGTGTCAAGGATAAATAAAATATTGGAGAAGGAAATAACTCGCTCGTGTGGGTCATGTTGTAGATTTTGGAAAATCTATTTTTAGGCATGAATAATAAATTTACCTTGCGCATGTACTAAACACACTGTAATAAAGTTGAATACAGAAGGAACAATATGTAGAGACAACTACATTCATTTAATGGGATAAATTACTAGGTGAAAAAGAAAGAAGGTGTATGAAACACAATTCCAAGTGAATGAATGGGTCGATTATGAATATTGTTTGAACTTAGAACTATTTTTTGGGATGTTCCTCAAGAAAGAAAAGAAGTATTTGAGTTAAGGAAGAGATGCAGAAAAATAATACAAAGAAATCAAGATAAGAAAGAGCTAAAAAATAAAAGAGAGAGGAAAGAGAAGAGTAGATCGATGATGCATTGATTTATCAAATGAAAAGAGCATCAAGGGCGGTGTATTTATTAAGCTAAAAGTATCAAATCAAATTATCATAATAAAGTGAAGAAAAGAGCACAAACAGACCTAGGAAATTTATCATAATCACCTATGGATGGAACATAATAACTAGATGATCAAAAATTGTATGTAAAAAAGTATAAGTTGTAGCTTAGAAAATTTATGGGGTTGTATCCTTCTTGTACGTAGGTGCCTACAAAAACTCAGTTGTAGCTAATTAAATTAGGGGTTGATGCTCCTTGTGAGGTTGGTGCCTTGCTAAAATAAATCTCTTGTGATGCGTAATATTAACTTGAGTCCTTTTTTGTGCGTAATATCAGTAAACGTGAAGGGGTTGGTACTCTTTATGAGGTGAGTGCCTTACTAATCAAATTTTGTAGGATGTGTAATATTCTTGTGAGTCCTTGATTTATGTAATATAAGAAATGATGTTGATGGGATTTTATCCCGAAATGGCTTCCCATGGTAAATCTATGTGTTCAAGTGTTATTGTGTATGATGTATGTTTGATTAAGTACTCATAATTTAAAAATTATATACTTTTAAAGGGTTAAATCTGATATTAAGTAGAAAAAATTATAATCTGCACTGATTCCCCCCCCCCCCACTCTCATTGCTTGTGATCTCTAACAATTTTTATAAGAGTTACGTCCTTATAGTAGAAGATTAACATCTTTAAGGATGCCATCCTATCACAAGCATTACATCAAATCAGACACAAGGAGGTTTTTCTCTATCCAGATCATCTCTCTTCATAGGTACAAATTAATCATTCTATAAAATAATAATGAATACATATTTGATATTAGTTGGTTTTGATATCAGGGAATGCATTGAAAAGGTATATAACCCTCCAGTCACACCGATCACTTCTTCTATGTGGATTGACTGAGACATAATTTGTGAAATTTATGCACTACAAAACATAAAAGGAATTTTGGACCAAACGGAAGAGTATCTATAAAGGTGATGAAAAGGTCAAATTGGAAAATATGTAGACCTATAGAGCTCAATTTGAATACCTAAAAGTGTAAGATGATGACAATATAATGACCTACATGTAAATAAAAAATGAAGTCATAAACATGATCAGTGGCTTAAGAGAAAATATTGAAGATTTTATAATTGTAAGGAAGTATCTAAGATCCCTGAGACACAAGTATGATGAAAAGTTCTTAGCCATAGAGGAAGCCAAAGATATGAAGAGTTTCACAATGGATGAATTATAGAGCACTCTGTTATCATACAAGATGAGGACTGTTGGATCAAAAACTACCAAGAAATAAGTAGGTTTTAAAGTGAAGAAAGAAACCCAATCCAGGGAAGAAGAAAAAGAATATTCTTCATCATATGAGTTAGATCATGAAAATATTGAATCCATTTTCATGAAAATATTGAAAAGAGGCTCATGTAAGTACAATGGAAAACTCCCATTTAAATTTTTTACACGTGGATAAGTAGGTCATTTTTTTGGTAAGTGTCCGAACAAGAATAACCAGTCTTAAAATGAGGAACACAGTCATAAAAAATAAAAGAGAAATGAAGCATAATAAGAAAAAAAAAGTTTTTCAAGAACGAGAGGAATTTCTTTTCAAAGGAAGAATCCAGTGACTCTAATTTTAGAAACTCAAATATATCTAAAAATGAGATAGATGAAGATCAATCAGAATGTTTTTTTATGGCAATGGATGCAAAAAAAAAAAGAAGCTCCAAAGGATAGTATACAGTTGATGGTGAAGAATCTGATGAAGAAGAATTTGTGGTTAATCTCGAAGAAGATATATTATGTTCCCTTGAAGGAATAAGTCTTTGTAGATGAAATAATCATAAGACGATATGCAAACTAAAGGATTATGAATAAAAAATATGAATCTTTGAAGAAATACGGTCACAAAGAGAAGAGGAAGAGGCCATTGAGCTCAAGGAGTTGGAAACATACCTTGAAAAGATTTAAAACTCCTAAAAATGAATGGAGGAATAGTGAAAAAATTTGAACTAATATCTAGAGAAACTGAAAGGTGAGATGAAACAAATGAGTAGGAATCTAAAGGTATAAGAAAATATTAAAAAGGGATCAAATTTTTTAACATACATACTAAACAGTCAATGGGACACAATTGATAAATCTTGAATTGGCTTAGAAGGATAAAATAAATAAAAAGAGCAAATAAACAATGAAATAAATAAGTCTGTGGCAACACCAAGTAATTCCTATGCTAAAGATGAAGGGTTCAATAGATCCGCAAGAAGAACCACTGCTCAAAGCATCACTTGTGCTATGAGGTACACTCACTATTTCTATGGGTCTTTTTATTCTTGTAATTAGTTTGGACATAAGGCTGCAAGGTGTAGAAAATTCTGTAAAGGATATAGAAGAAAATTCTTCCCATATTACACGAGATAAAACTATAATAGTGTTCAACACAATTATTATAATATGAATTATGTGGTTTCAACAAACAAACAAGAACGACCTAAGTAAGAGAATTATATATATGTTCCAAATAAATATGTGAATAAGAGAAAAGAGACATGTTCAATAATGCAAACTATATTTCATGTGCAAAATGAAGAAAAAATCTAGTATTTGGATATTTGATGTTCAAGCCATATTAAAGGTGAAAAAATAAGTTCGTTACTTTATCTAACAATGCATCTTGTATTGTAATATTTGGTGATAATAACTCATCAAATATAATTGAAAAAGGAACATTAAGTTTAGACAATGGAAAGACTATCATTGAAAATGTATATAAGTTGATGGTCTCAAACACAATCAGCTGAGTGTGAGTCAAATGTTATGTCAAAAGAGATGAATACAACTTGTGTAAATTTGACTCAAGATGTGATGAATGGATATTCCTTATCTATTCAACGGTCAGTGCGGCTTACAAATTCTATAATAAAAGGCTACAAAATATTGTAAAAAAGACAAATATGAAGGTCAATTATATGCAATACACCAAACTAGCACTCAACACAAAGTTAATAATGAAGAATAAGAATATGATGATTAAATGGACAATCCACGTGAAAAAGCAGATGAAGAGGAAGAAAGGCCAGACACTAAGGAACCCACCAGGAAATTTAAAAAGAACAATCCTAAAAATTGAATCATTGGAAACAAAGATGGTGGCATTCTAATAAGAAGAGGCTAAAAGAGAAAAAAAATCATGAAGACATTGCACTCCTATCAACTATAGAACCCAAAATATTTGGAGAAGTAAGCAAAAATCAACATTGGGTTGACGTCATGAATGAAGAAATCAATCAGATTGAAAAGAATGAGACATGGGAACTAGTACCTAGACCGCGGAACAAGAATGTGATTGGTACCAAATGGGTATTCAATAACTGTTATCTCGTGAAAGTGCACCTAGTAGAGAGTTGGATGTATGTGTTGTAATGTTGTAAAATGGATCTCTCTCTTTCATAGATATAATGGAAACACCTCAAGTCTATGGGTACACCTATTATTGAGGTGAGTCTCTGGTATCAAGGACGGTTTTTTTTTTATGTATCCTAAACTAATTTTGGGGTTTTGAGGGTAAAACAATGTTTGTAAATGTGTTGAAAACTAAGGTGATACACCAAACTTGTTGAGGGCTTTGACTGAGTACTTGCACAAATATCTGATCATGGATTCTGGATGCACAAACCAATAGTTTTCAACAGAATATTAAGGCAAAACATTTGATGTATTGAAGGAAATTTTCACAACAATATGGTTTAAGATAAACATACACACTAATATTATAAAGAAATTACTAAGATTGCAGCAAGGTAAGATGATCAATCAGGGAATTTTGACATTAAAAAGAAAATACTAAAGTACACAAAAAGATGTAAATAATTGGAAAGGTAGAAATCAATCTCTCATTCAAAAGGCAAAACTAGAAAAATCTTCTTCAGCACTCTTGTGTCCAAAAATTCCCTCTTTTGTTCTTTGCTAATGTAAACAATATATAACAAAATTATCCATCCCACCCATCCTAAAAATAGAAAAAAAATTGTACTCGCCCATGCACCCTATTTTTAACCTTTATCATGAATAAATAAAGGGATTAAATAAGCATGCTAATATAATGAGGCATTAATAGCCTTAGTTACAAAAATACAACTCAATCAAACTAGAGTTGACTATTCTATTTTTAATAAATTTGGTTGAATAATTCTACTATTAATAAACTTTGCTTGATGAAAAAGTCTTATCCAATGCATGATATCTCTATTTTCTTGTGCTTGATGTGAAATATGCAATTTTAATACACTTGCAATTACAATAATAGCATTTTAGGTTACCTCTTGGATGCATATGAAAAATAATCTCCCTACTAGTAAGATAATTTAATGATCTCCAATACTTCAAAAATATTTCACCCAACCATTATGCAGACCACCTAAATGAATAATTCTCTTGTCCTTTGCTTACTATATAGTGAACAAACCTTGCAAAATACCCCTTAAGAAAGTGGGGAACACATGGCTCATGATGTAAAGGAACTTTCTTTCCATTGGCTATGGCACCTGTACATGACTTTATCATTCAAGGAAGTTGAGTTAGTTTGATTTTGTTTAAGGTAATGTGATTATTTTTTGACCTGGAAAGGGTGTGTAATAGTCTTATATTTCATTATCCCCCTTTTCAATTCATATGGCACATATACTTGGATAAGACCTTAGTCAAGATCAAACAATGACCAAGAATAGAACATACTCCTCCATTTGATAAAGTTAATCCTTATCATATAATATAATTTTCAGATATTTGGTTAATCATTATTTTTCCACCTTTTGATTAATCAACATCATGAATTTGGACCTGTATAAGGAAAAAATGAAAATTATTTAAATACTCAGGGCTAGCCCCCTCTCCATGATGACTTAACCCTTGATTTGGTCAGTGGCAATACAATTAACCCTAGACCTAACTAGGTGGGTCAGATAAAACCATAGTTTTCTTTGAATTTGTTTTTGATCTGTGACCATTGATCATTGTATTGTCTGAATGTTGATCTTTGATCCTCTATCTTTAATAAATTTGAACCTACGTTGGAGTTGGAAAAGGTTTTATGTCATTTATTTTCTGTCACCTTTGATATGGGCCATCGATGCATTACTTGATAGATGGCTTGAATTAACATTTCTGACTGTTCGATCATGTACCTTCAGATCTCCACCATTAATGACAACTCTGGTAGAGTTAGGTTTTAGAGGTTGAGTTTCAAATTGGGTAAAATAAAAAAGAAACCTAATGTTTGTTCTTTATGCATTTTTCACTCTGTGGGTGAAGCCCTGGCAAAATTGCCTGAGGCCACCATTAACTGGATCCACGAGCTCAAAATCTTGTGCATTTTGCGAAGTTTACTAAGTTTGTTCTCAAATTTAATGTTCATGAGAAGGTTTGGCAGCCACGAAATGAGCTTTTGAGCTCTGTAAATTATATTTCTTGATATTTCTTCAGTAGCTTGGTATATGGACCTCTGTAGCTTTTCTTCTTGGACACTACTCATTTGGTGGTCTTATGTGTAGAGTATCTTGGAAACTTTGGCCATTTAATCATCTCTACAATGCATCGTTTTCATTCAGCTGTCAGATTTGAAGGTATATATACTTTTTTGTACCAGTCTCTTTGTGTTTTAAATTATTCCCCTCGAGCCAGATTATTAGGAAGGACCTTTTGTTCTTTGTAATTTTGAACCACATTTCCATGTTGCGTTTTATGATCCTTCAACCTCTATACTTCTGCTTTAGTGCCATGAATGGGTTTCTGGTATGCAAGGCATCAATGACCACATGATTATGATTTATTTCTATCTGCGTGGGCTATTTCGAAGATTTGGTCAAGATTTTTTCTCATACAACATATTTCTTGGCCGCCATGGTCTTTAATACTGGAGCTGGCTCTTGTGAATTTTTCCTACTACATTCATCATTTATGCTCTGATTCTCCCCTTGTGGTTTGAAATTTGTAAGAAAACTGAATGAAAATACAAGGTAATCTTATATTTTAACATTTATTTGAATCTCTATTTTGAAAATGGCTCTAAAATTTGGATCTTGGTTCGACATGCTTTAGCTTATGTGTTGATTCATATTTGTGTCTAGCATCACTGTTTTTGGGTATGATGAAAAGTATACCTTTTATTTATCCTTTTTATTTGTCATTTGCAACCATTGCCACAACTATTCCCGTGGGAAAGAAGTTATTTGAGCCTTTTCAACCCACGACACCATTTGCGTTTGCATGATTTCTTGGGATTTAGTGGGTATTGATATTTTGTTTGTCTCTACTTGCCCACCAATGAATTCCGAGACTTTACAATTTTGATTAAGCTCTGAAGTTCATTGAGGGCTTGTTCTAGATTTAAATATTTACTATGTATTTGAAACTGTTCTTTCCCCAAATATGGTTGAATTTGATTCTCTGTAACCCTTAGCATGACTGTAATTATCTCATTATTGTATGATTATTGCATGAATATCATACTTTCTAAGTTTTTTGTTGCTTTTGTGCTCCCATTTTGAATTGAGGTCTTTGGATTTTGCTAACTACTATACTTTGAGCTCAGGTTCTCTGACTTAAAACAGAGAAAACCGTGGCTCGAATAAGGGACCTTGTGTCTGAAAAATGGCTAACATTATTTTTTTGAGTTACTCATATTTTCTCTAATTTTCTTGGAATATTTCTTTGATAGTGTTTAAATTTATTCCGAAACCACCTGCTCTGTCCTTTGCACAATTTATAATCATGTTTTCTTACTCGGGGATTTCTTTTGAACAATGTGAGCTTAGATCTACTCCTTAAGCTCTAATTTTTTAGATATGTATATACTTTGAAAACTTTATTATTTCAAATACCTGTTTCCTTTTCAAAATAAGCTCCCTACATGGTATCCTTTGATTCATGTATTGAGTTGTATATTATTTATTCAAAGCTTGCGGGCACTTGACAATTGTAAGCCTACATTTGAGGTTATATTAGAAAGGTGATTTCCAAACTTCCTCAAATATGGAATGGTGAACACACAATCAAAGTTATTCTTTTGATCTTATGAGATTCTGTTAGTACTTCTATGCTAAACATTAGAAAATGCATACTAAAATTCATAAAGGATCATAGATGTTATTTTGGTTGTTGATCATGTTTTGTAACATTTGACCTTGATCATTTTCCTTGTAACCTGATGAAGAGTTGTTCTTACTTAAATGATTAATGATATACTCTTCTTTGTGTGAAAGAAACTCACTACATTCTGAAATTGGAATTTGAGAAATAATGTGCTTTTTATTACAATTTCATCTTCATTCTAATATTTGGAACTCTTTCCATCTTGAGCTCATATTTGTGCCTTTTCTGCTTGATTGCATTGTCTATATGATTTGAGTTCCTTAATAATGCATATATGCAAGATTTACTCAATTAATGATTGTATATTGATGTAGTTTTTTTGCATTTTTAAGACTAAGTGTCTAGATTGTACTTATTATTCTGATCTGGAAAAGCACAAGTATGCTTCTGTGCTAAAAAATATAAATATTCTTATTTTTTTTACAATAATTGCACTTAATTTGATTTATGTTTACAGAATATGGAACCCTCTAATCTTAGTTGTATTGTATCATGAAGTAACTTGTACTTATCTAAATCTGTATCTTTGACTATACCATGCATTATCTCCTTTCTATATTACTATTTGATTTGTCTATAGCTTTCAAGCATGTATCAGTTTGAAATGACATTATGCAAGGACTTTAAATTTCAATTTTACATGGCGAAGACCTGTCAAAATTTTCTTAGATTTCATTTTCCATTGAATTTTAGCTGCAATTTCATCTCAATTTTGAGTTAATCTTTTAAATATGATCATGGAACTTGTATTTCCAAAAAATGCTAAAGCCATATGCTTCTTTAGTTTATTACTTGATCACTCTATAAGCTTCTTCTTCTGAGATGTAACTTGAGGTAATTAATTACTTGAATACCCTGCTTCCTAATATAACATGAGGTAGTTACTATTGATGAAAGTATCACTTCACTATAGTTTTCACTCTTTACTTGCATTAACTACCTCTTGTGTACTCATATTTCTATGTTATTTGGTACTTTAGCATTTCATTTATTGCATGCATTATATATAAAACCTTCAATATCTCTTGTTCATTTCTTTTATGTCCTTTCTCAACATGATTATGTTTTCCCTTTTTTGTTGTTGTCAATTTTTCTCCCTGGGGAAAAACATGGACAATAGGGTATTACCCTGAGACTAAAAATTGTTCCATAAATATTTTGAGGTTATTAGTATAATTTAAAGCTCTAAGAGGTGTTTATAATCATCTTGGACTGTTCTTATCTTTCCTTGGTCTTGAAAACTTGAGTTTTTCTCAAAACAAGGAAATTTCCTGTATAATCAAAATTTGGATTAAAATTTAATTTCGAGGGTCAGGTGCATATGAGCTTAAAGCAAATCACCGAGCAGCTCGATGAGCTTCTCGGTAAATTAAGTTTTTTTGGTGAATTGAGGTAAACATTGTAGGATATATCTTGATGGAGTAAGAAGGAGTTTATCACCGTAAGGTTCAAGAAATGGGTTAACAAGTCTCAGTGGAGAAACTCAGGTTTCATGGTGAGTTCAAGTTATGTGTAAGGAGAACTGACTCAAAGTTGAGTGAGTTGTTTGGATGATGTGGGAGTGGTCATCATATCGTTGAACTCGAATTGAGAGCTCGAAAATTTCCTTAAGATGGTGAATGTGTTTAAATTTACTAAGGAGCTCACTTGGGAGATCTTGTGGCTCAACTCATATGGCATGAAGATCGAGACTACAACACAAGTTGAGCATCCATCGAGTTGATCACATAGTGGATGGATCCCGAGTAGTTGAAGTGCTTCGTTGAGTCAACATAGCTTAGGAGCCCATGAAAAGCTTAATCAAGCTCAGTATGGGATGAGGAGGCCAACTCGGCTATGACACAGGTAGAGCTCATCAAGCCATGGAAATTGTAAGGTATGACGACACATGTAAGGTTAGGAGCCAAGGTGGCGGCCATGATTATATGGTGTATTACCAAGATATGGAAAGTGAGCCTACATGGATAAGGATTTAATGATCTATTCAGAATGGTGATTTGGGAACCCTTTGTAGGTGTCAAGTTTGTGGTTTTTATTACCAGGATAAAGGTTCTTTGAAAGTCCACAGACATGTAAAGCATCACATAGCTCAGTTGGCTTACTCCGGAATGTCATCACCAAAGAACAAGGGCCTCTCTCGATGTTTGGTCTGGTGGCCATGAACATGGGATTTGTAACTGGTGTAGGAAAGAGGGCTTGTTAATGAATGTTTCAGTGACTTCCAGAGTTGGCACATATCGAATAACCAAAAATACAAGCCCAGGACCTCAAGAATAAAATGAAATGATGGAAGTGATCTCGGGATAAGCATTACAGAGATCATGAAATAAGATATTGGGTAGATCCATATGCATGAGAGATTCTTGGGGAAAAAATGTAGGCCCGCGATGAGTGGTCCATGTATTGATTCAGTAGACCAAACGCAAAAGGAGGAAAAACTAGGTGGCATGAATTGGAGGGTGGTTGTAGGTCGACATCATAATGAAGCGAGTAAAAAGGTAATTTCAGATCATTCTCATGAGTTGCATATTCGAAGTCTTGCTTTGGGGTTATCTATTTCAAAATTTTGGAGATTTCCGGGATCAAAACTTTCGATCGAGTTGAAAAATTTTGAAGCTTGAAACCCCAAAACTACGAAATTTGAAGTTTCAAGTTTTCAGGGATCGGAAGCTGTGAAGTGGTCACCATGTCATGGGGATGTCCAAGTTAGGATGAAGCCCAAGCCTAATTTTGAGGTGGGATCGTGTTGCATACCGAATTTATCGGTGAGTCAAAATAATGGGTCGAGTTGTTGGATCTACATAGAGTGTAAATAAACCACCGAGTTGATAGAGGAGATATCGATGAGGGAATGCCACATAGTTCGATCTAACATTAAAACTCAGAAAAAACCTTTGAGTTCTAACTGAATGAGTTGAGATTGGTGAGTGGTGAGCTTTTAGAACTCAGGAATCTTTGGAATCAAAAAAGTAAGCACTAATGCAGGACAATATGATGTGGATAATATAGGAAGGGGCTTGATGCGAAGTAGGACACACTTTTTATCTAAGTTGTCAATGGAATGGTGACTTAGTCATGAACAATGGAGGGTCATTTTGAGGTGGGGTGAGGTGAATGTCTCATATACCAAGTTAGCCAAGGGAGAAAACTCAGTCATTTCATGAGAAAGAATGAAGCTCAGGCTCACTGTGCATGAGACGAAATCAACCGAGGAAAACTAACACAACCTGAGAGAAGAGCTCGGTGAAGTTGGTGGATCATCTCAACGTTCATCTCATTAAAAAGTTAGAAGCTCACTCATGGTGGTGAAGACTGCGACGTGTTCGAGCTCGATGCAGCCTTTGTGTTTATAGGATCTCGGTTCGGCATCATGCAGTGAGATACAGGGAAAATCTAAATCACTCGGTGGGCAGTGTTGAGTACAGAGGAGAGAGCTTGGTGATGGGCTTGGTGTAGAGCTCAAAATGAGGAACCAACTCAGCTCAGGCTTGGAACCAACATGTTCAGTTGAGAGCTTGATTGTGGAGATGATAAAATAGTTTGATGAAACCAAACCAATGCTTACATAGAAGGTACATCTCGTGATAATCTAATACCTCCCCGAGGTATGGAGTTTGAATATTTTTTAGTGGTGGCTTGTATGCTCAAACTAGGATCTGGGCTCATTATTAGATGCATCAAATTGACACTTCATTTAATAGTAGGGTTCAATAAAGGGGGCCAAAATTGTGATGGCGAGTCGAGCCCACATAAAGAGAGGTAAAATAGGTGGAGCTCAGTTTAGGGTTCGGTGGAAAGCTTGGTTGTAATGATTTTTTGGGTCAATGCGATGGTGATGCACTAAGAGCTCAAAAAAACATGCAAGGATCGCTCGGATCATGAATGGAGCTCAATCGATGGAAGACCGCAAATTAGGATGTCAGAGCACATGGATGGCCGAGTTGGGTCATTGTAGCTCAACACGCATGAAGAATTGACATAGGTTGTAAGCCATGAACTGATATGAGGCTTGACGATGCTTGGTAAAAGGGAGTTCTATGTAGAAATGACCAAAATTATAGAGGAGATCATGCTAGGGTCTTAGAAAGATGGCATATACAAGGTGGGCTCAACCTCAAGCTTAATAAGGAGCTCACGTGAAGTTATTTCATTTGGACAGGGAAAGCTCTGTCGAGCTTATACAATTAAATCAACGTGTAATAAAGGATTTTTGAGTCGAGGTGAGGGAGCTTAGATACATCAACCCGAGTTGGTAGTAGCTTGTGAGGATATGAGCCGGTACAAAATTTAAGCAATGTATTAGGGAGGAGCTCGATTCAAACTGAGCTCATCTAAGTGTGGCATAAAGGAGCTTGGACCCAATTCGGTGAGTTGGCTCGGCGAGCCAACCACTGAGTTGGACTCATTTTCAATCTTTTATTCATGGACTCCTCCCTCCTCATCATGAACTAGTCAACAAGTGGCCCACCAAAATCTAATTAATTTAATATTTTTATTTAAATATTTTAAATAATAATATTTATTATTGTTATCTAAATATTTTATTTAAATGTTCTTTTAATTAATTAAGGAGAACTAATCAAATTAAGCATTAATGATGCCATGATGGAACCTTCTCAAACTGGTTCAACCAAATTTAATGAATGATAAGTCATGTATCTTCAATTTAGGAAGGAAATTTATGACTCCTTCTCTCCTCTATCTCAATTTCTTCAATAAATGTAATTTGGAGGCTCATTCGAAAGGGTTCCAATAAGTCAAAGTAGTTAGATTGGTTACACACTTTTCAAGCTTCCCCCTCTCTTCACAAGCTGAGAAGCTATGAATTTGCAAGCTATCAAGCCTTTCTTCTCAAATTGTAATGGAAGCCTATGCCTTTTCCTTGATGTAATGATGCATTGTGCAAGTGTTTGAAGTAATGATAATTATGCTTTGTGATCAGTTATATGTCCTTTAATGATTTTTTTGCTTCTATTTCCCTCTCTCAGGTTTTCAAGTGAACTGTGTAATTAGGGTTTATTTTACAATTTTTGGAGGTGATTGTGCTTATCGAGGAGTAAAGTACCATATGTAGAGTGGGTTTGTAATGCATGTCATTATTTCTCATAATCATATCTCTTCATCGGCAAGCCGAAAGTTTTCAAACAACACCCTTTCTTAGTGCATCACCACTTCTAGTTTAGGTTTTATTTCTTTCAAATCTCTCTCTCTAATCCCATGAAAAGTTAGCATACATCTAGTTAGCCATTTTTCGTGCATTAGAAGTAGTGTTGTGTTTAGCTTAGGAAGAGGAAGCCGGATTTCTCTAGAGTTTCACCATGAGCCCATGTGTCTCAATCACATCGAATATCATGATTCATTTTCAGGCCATTCGGGGGGTGCAGTGATTTGGCAAAAACAATTTGGTTGTTTTCCTTCATTATATCCTTGAAACTATTCCTCTTAAATATTATATGATTTAGATGAATTCTCATTGAATCCTAGGGATGTTCTATTACCCTAAACGTTTTATTTTACCAAAATCTTGCTCATATTTTCTAAATTCTCTTGAAAGGATAATACATTTCTTGTGATGGTGGAGAGATCTTTATTCAATCCATTTTTATTATTATCATTATTTACAAATTATTCCCTCTTTATCTTAAACTCAACTTGAGCCTCGTAAAATTGAGTTTGAAAAAACTTGAATGTTTCCTCTAAAATTGCAACAAATTTCTCTTACTAAATTTCATAGTGTCTAATGGGCCAATAGGGATCCCCCATTATTGGCCTCAAATATATCCCTCTATCTTGTTAGAATAATTTCAAGGGCCTTCTCTGATACCAATTCTTGGAGGTGATATGGACTTAGTGGGGGGTGAATAAGTACCCAAGACAACTTTCACACTTCTGCTTCAAACCCTAACCACACAAAGTCATGTAGAACAAATATCAAAACATATATTCTTCACAATGAAATATGTTTAATACAAGGATCAAAATGATAAACATGTAAAGACACTTATATTGATAATGGAATCATATCCACACACTTATATAGATATTCAAATCAGATCACAAAGATTAATTCCTTTAACAATGATCAACAAGCTACAATGAAGATGTTATAAATCACAAGCACCGAGTGGGAGTGAATCAGTGCAGATTAAAATATTTTATACTGAATGCAATATTTAACCCTTTAGAAGTGTGACTTGTTAAACTATGAATAGTTAATAAAACATACATCATACACAATAACATTTAAACATAGAGAATTACCATGGGAAACCCTTTTTGGAGAAAAAACCGCCAACACCATTTCTTATATTAAATAAAGCAAGGAATCACAAGAATATTACACATCTTACAATATGTTTTTAGTAAGGGACCATCCTCACAAGGAGCACCAACCCCTACACCTCTACTGATATTACACATAACAAAGGAATTAAGTGAATATTATGCATCATAAGAGATTTCTTTTAGTAAGGCACCAACCTCACAACGAGCACTGAACCCTAATGTAATCAATTATAACTGATCATTTGCATGGACCTATAGAGTTATTTTTGTACAAGACTCTTTTTATCAACCACCATCTTTTGTCACTCCGGTCCTAGTTTCTTTTTGTTCCTTTTTGTTCTCTTGAGCCTAGAATCAACTAAGTGTGGAGCTGAACGTGGGAGGTGTCCACGTGTCTCTTTAGCGCACTCGGGGTATGAAGTAGAAAAGGGATGTTCTCAAGCAAGTGCATGTGTGATAAAATTTCCCCAGTGGGTTGAAAATTAAAAAATATAACAGAGACACATAGGGGTCTCCACGTGTCACCCGAGTGCACTTTAAAATAAACAAAGAGAAAAAGGCCCCCCAAAAAATGCATTGCCTCCACATTCCAGAAAAGGATCATCACCGACTAAGGAAGTTCCAGTTAGATAAATTAAAGGAAAGTAAAAATATCCCAATAGGAAGTTGAGATATTGACCCAGAAATGAAAGATATTGTAATCAAATTGAATGTTGTCCGTGGAAGGTTTGATTCCAAAAATTTAAGTGAAAGCAAAGAAGATTCATAGAAGAGCAATATGATCCAAGGAAAAAAAATAAAAAAGGTGGGTAAATCTAGAAGAATATAGACTAGAGATGTGAAAGGGATTCTAGACTCATTTATTTTGTATTTACTAGCCTTAGCAAGGCTCTTTTATAAAAGGAAGTTTTAATCTGTGCCATATCATCCTTACGTATCATTTTCTCTATAAATAAAGATTTCTTGTTCTATGCACTTTATCTTTAAATATCCCCTGTCTTTCATCATTCATTGTTAGTAGTTTTTAGATTATTTCAAAGAGCTATCGTGCTATATGCCCTTGGGTTTTCTTTATACATCTATTATGTCCATATTGTCTTATTTTACACCTTCTCGGACTCTGATAATCTAAGATATGTATGAAATATCAGATCATGCCAAAATGCTATTAAAAATATTTCAAATATTTTCCAGTGATTTATCTATGTGTCTTTTGACATCTAATCCAATGCACCACCTTAGATAGTTTCACATTTCATTTTAGTTTTATTCTAATATTATCTCACACCACTGAGAAGAGCCAACTTCTTTAAAATTTGGGAGTTACCTTACAGCACATGTCCCACTAATATAAGGTATCCAATGACTCTGATGGTTCATCCACAAAGATAATCATCAACATGACCCACGTACAAAGAGGCTGCAACCCCCTGAATTTGCTAAGCTACAACTTAGAATTTTGTTTACAAACACTTTTTTATCATCTAGTTACTGTGTTGCGTCCAGAACTAATTATGATCACTTTCTTGGCTTTGTCTATGTTATTTTCTTCACTTTCTTTTGCTCATCTGATTTGATCTTCTTCAGCTCAATGAATTTGTTTCCCTTGATGCTCTTTTCATTTGGTAAATCACTGCAGCATCGATTTGATCTCCTCTTTCCTCTCTATTTTCTTTTGTATCTCTTTATTATCTTTATTTCTTCATATTATTTTTATGCAGCTCTTTCTTAGGTTGATAATTATTTTCTTTCTTGATAAAAATCCCAAACAATTGTTTCAAGTTTGAACCATATTCACAATTGACCCATTCCTTCACTTCTAATTTTGTGTCGTGCACCTTCCTTTTTTATCACCTAAGAATTCATCCCATTAAATGAAAGATTTGTGTCTAGATATTTTTCCTTTTGTATTAGGCTCGATTACACCATTTTCAATGCATACATGCAAGGGCAATCTATTAGTCATGCCTAAAAATAGATTTTACAAAATTTACAACATGACCCAAATGAGCGAGCCATTTCCTTCTCCAATATTTTATTTCTCATTAAAACTCGGGATCGCATGAAGAATGTAACTGTATTTGCACGAAGTCAAGAAGCATTAAATGTTGATAGCTGGAAAAGTAGATTTCTTCATGTTCTTTGTCAAGTTCAAGTCTTACATCTATCTGTAATCACCTAACAATTGAATCACCATATATTTTGGAGAAGCAACTCTTATGTTTTCCATGTTTGAACCAATTTGAATTCCTTTAACGATTTTCAGTCTATGTTCCATAAATTTGTAGCTTACCTTAACTCGTTTAGCTTTCTTCTTTGTATCACGTCACTTTTCTTTGCTCCATGGAATTTCTCCTTATTCAATGGATTTTTAATTATCTGCATATTTTATATGCTTCTTGTTTCTTCTTCAATGTTTTGTGGCTTTCCACCTTGTCTATTTCCTTTCCATGGCTTTGTTACATGTCTACCACTCTATCTCTTTTTCTTACATCTTTTGTAGTTTTCTTCACTTATTTTCTGTCCATTGCGTATTTTCTAGTTCATCATTTATTTTCCCTTTATCCACGGTTATTCCTTAAAATTCCTTACCTTTGTAATTTTTCCTTTACCTTTGTGTAATTACCTTGAGCTTCGCAGCCTTACCATTTTCAATTTGTAGTTTGTCCTTTGGCTGCATTTAACTTCGTGACTTTACTCCTTTATTTGCAGGACTCATTTACCTTCCACACTTTCTTTTAGTTATTTGTGAATTTCTTCTAATTTCAATGGTTGTTCCAAGTCTTCATAGGATATATCCTCATCTTCGCGGCTTTCCCAAAAACCTGAATAAGTCCTTTATAACTTATATTTGATCATCTTGAAGCCTTTGTGTGCTGGCACTACTAATCAACCCTCATTTTTTTTTCATCTTCCTAACTTTACCAATTCACTCGTTATTTCAAGAAATGTAACATGACATCAACTTATTCAGCTTGACATCAATGACAACGCATATGAAATATGAAAAAGGTCCAATAATATCCCCCTTTTTCATTGATGTAAACACCTTATCATTTCAATTCTAACATATCACAGAAACCAATTAAATCCTTTTGATGGAAAAATAATTACATGCCTGATTTCTATTTTTGATATGATAATATCTACACCTCCCCTTTAACAACAATGACAAAGGACCACCAATACTATTGTAGGCTAAATACAACATGTTCTTACCTCAAAAAGATACCCCTAGGCTTATGCTTCTTATCCATCTGTTCTGGTATGTTTGCAAAAATTCTCCCCCTGAAATGATGCATACTTTTGATAATTATGAGCTAAAAGATTAGCTCCCCCATTCTTTGGCATTATTTTTAGGAGCTGATATTTCCTGAGAATGATCCCTTTCTTTTCTAAATTCCCTCTAGTTATTGGTGAGATAAGGAATGACCACCAGTTTACTTCTTATGTGTTCAATTGTTGTTTTGGCAGTGACTTGGTAATTATATCTAAAATTTATTCTTTTGTGCTCACTGTAGACACCAAATTTGGGTCTTACGACACCCTGTACCCCGTATCTCGTCCCACAACCTAACCCTACCTCATCACCTAAACCTTACACACCTAATGATTTATTAATTACCTTATAATTAATAAATCCACATCTCTAATCCTGCCACCTCACCTCACCACCTCACCATGACCTAGCCCTAACCCTGAACTAACCTAATTAAGACCTATGACTTGGTCTAAAACCATACCCATCACCCATAACCCCTCACCTGCATCAAAACAAAAAATATAATGACTTGACCAAGCCCACAACTGATCCCTCGGGAGAAAAGGAGGGAAGGTTGGCTATTTTACTAAAAATAGCCAACTTTGACCTAACCGACATCGGTTCCTACTCGACCGCCATCGGTTCCCTGTTAATGACCTCCCCCAGCCAAAACACGAGGATCCGGAATTCACTTGCAAGACAGAGACAAGTGAAGAAAAGAGAAGAGGTTACAGAGAAGAGCATCGAGCCGAAGACTGCAACTGAGCCACTGGATCACTGTCACCACCATTCAAGCATTGGAAAAGACTGAGGATAGCTTCATCAACTCACTTTCCAATACCAGATCATCCCAACTGAGCCTTACTATCACTACCACATTCCTTGGACCTGAATCTTCATGAAGAACGAGTAAGTAGTGTCTTGTATGTTTCTAAGCACCATTTCTTGAGCCTTTTGATTGATAGTAATTATAAGCTCACTCCTAGATCTACCACCTGCCAACACCCTGCACTTAACCTTCATCCATACATCCTTGTATTGCTCAGAAGACAGTTTTATTACTCTCTGAGTCTTCCCCATCATCTCACTATTCCCCTCAGTCATCCACCAGTCTTAAAAACCCCACAATCGCCTTGCAACCAACCTCTATCCAGAAGCACCTAGATTACTGACCCTACTGGTGTCGGTTATCCCCTACCAGTAGCGGTTCTCTAACCGTGGTCGGTTATCCAGTGACCGGCATCGGTCACTGTGAATTATACCCAAAACCTTCCTCTCACCTATTTGTCTCCTAACAACCTCAGATCCAGTCTAGTTTATCCCTGTAACTTGAGCTGAACGTATCAACAACCAGTGAGCAAACAAACAACGTGACGTTTTATTATTGGTAGTTTAGTCTCTATTGCTTTGTAACGAGGTACCTAAATCATGATTTCACAATAGATTCTTTATTATCATTTGTACTAATTTGTATTAAAAGGGAACTGAGCACCTTCAAAAGGAAGACTAATACTTCCTGGGCCCAAGGCAGTTCGCTCATTTATTGTCTAACTAGAATCTGGTGGTCTTGCATTCTTATTTACAGGTAGTCCTTCCCAGCTAATAAGGACTTCTTCACAATCGATCTGATCTGTCTATGGTACGTGCACACCTTCCCAACATTCAACAAGTATTCCTCCTAGCCCTAACCCTTATCTGTTTCCCAAGAGAATGAAAGGATAGAAGCAAGTCTATTCCGGAATGGAAACATTCTGTGTGAAATAAGTCTATTGACGTCGCCTCAATCTGTGATATATTTGAGGGGGATTACCTATACCCTTAATTGGGGCAATCAGTTCTTATTAATTGTCAGTGCAGCTTTACAAGACAAGCTACACGACAACAAAGGGCTAATGTAGACACCAAATTTGTGTCTTACGACACCCTGTGCCCCGCATCTCATTTCGCAACCTAAGCTCAACACCTAAACGTTGCACAATTATTTATTAATTACCTTATAATTAATAAATCCACATTTCCAAACTTGCCACCTCATTTTGCCACCTCATCATGACCTAGCCCTAACCCTAAACTAACCTAATTAAGACCTATAACTTGGTCTACATCCACACCCATGACTAATTACTCCTCACCCGCACCAAAACCAACCTAATAATGTCTTAACCAAGCCCACAACTAATCCCTCGGGAGAAAAGGAGGGAAAGTTGGCTATTTTACTAAAAATAGCCCACTTTGACTTAACCAACATCGGTTCCTACTCGACCGCCGTCGGTTACGTAACCACCATCGGTTCCCTGTAAATGACCTCCCCCAACCAAAAACAAAGGATCTGAATTCATTTGAAAAAATATGGAATTCACTTGGCAGAGCAGAGACAAGTGAAGAAAAGAGAAGAGTTTGCAGAGAAGGACATCGAGCCCAAGACTGCAACTGAGTAGCTAGAGCACAGTGACACTCATCTAAGCATTGGGAGAGAAGATGGCTCGCTTTTTATTGTCAGATCATCCCACCTGAGCCCTGACTTCTTCATCATAGTCCTTGGACCTGTATCTTCATCAGGAACTAGTAAGTAGTGTCTTGTACATTTTCAAATAACATTTCTTGAACTTCTGATTCATTGTAATTATAAGTTCACTCCTAGATCTACTACTCGGTAGCACCCTACATCTCACTGTCATTCCTCTACCCTTACATTTCCCCAAGAATAGCTCCCACACTCTCTGAGTCTTCTCCATCACCCTATTGCCTACCCCTAATCATTTTTCAACGTTATAAACACCATAGCCACCTCACAACCAACCTTCATTGAAAGCCCCTAAACCACCACCCCTACCGATATCAGTTATCAGCAACCGATATCGGTGTATAACCGCAGTCGGTTATACAGTGACCGGCATTGATCACTGTGACTCAAACCAAAACCAACCTTTCTTCTATTGATTTTTAACAAGGTAATTAAAGTGTAGTTTTTCAATAGCCTATTTGCTATCATTTGTGTTAATTCGTATTAAAAGGGGAACTGAACACCTTCGAAAGGAAGTCTAATATTTCCTAGGCCCAAGGCAGTTCCCTCATTTATTGTCTAACTAAAATCTGGTGGTCTTGTATTCTTACTTGCAGGTAGTCCTTCCTAGAAAAAAAGGAGTTCTTCGCAATCGATCTGATCTCTCTCTACGGTACGCGCACACCCTCCCAACACTCAAAATGTATTCCTCCTAGCCCTAACCCTTATCTGTTTCTCAAGAGAATGAAAGGATAGAAGCACCTCTATTTTAATAACGAAAACATTCTGTGTGAAACATTTACCTATACCCTTAACTGGGGCAACCACTTCTTATTTTTGTCAGTGCAGCTTTACAAGACAAGCTACACAAAAAACAAGGGGCAAATGTAGACACCAAATTTGGGTCTTACGATGCCCTGTACCCCGTATCTCATCCCGCAACCTAACCCTACCTCATCACCTGAACCTTACACACCTAATGATTTATTAATTACCTTATAATTAATAAATCCACATCTCTAATCCTACCACCTCACCTCACCACCTCACCATGACCTAGCCCTAACCCTGAACTAACCTAATTAAGACCTATGACTTGGTCTAAACCCATACCCATCACCCATCACCCCTCACCCGCATCAAAACAAACATAATAATGACTTGACCAGTATCTGTATATGTTACAATCTTGAAATCTCTAATTTTGGGGGTACCATAATACATATTCAGTTGTGCCCATGAGATATCTCAAAATTCTCTTGACCTCTTTGAGATGTGTTTCCCTTGGATCTTCTTGAAATATTCCAACCAGTCCATATTTCCTGCATAATGTCAATTCAAGTGATGAAAAGTGAAGAGGTATGTAGTAGACTTCCTATCATTAATCTGTATAGATTGTAACTTATCTACTAGATCACTGTCACCCATCATTCAAGCATTGGAAAATTCTGGGGATTGCATCCATCAGCTCATTGGTGTCCCAATACCAGGTCATCCCAACTGAGCAGTTACTTCCATCCTACCAAACTCCTTGGACCTGAATCTTCATCAAGAATGAGTACATGTAATGTATTTTGATGTTTCTAATACACCATTATCTTGAGCCTTTTGATTGATATGTAATTCCTAGAAATCAATGAAAGATCTACCACCTACCAACACCCTGACACTATCAACTCTTCATACATCCTTGTCAAGTCTACATAACTCATATGTCTTCTTACTCTATGAGTCTTCCGCGTAAATATGACTATTCCATTCAGCCATACACTAGTCTATAATGAGAACCCCATTTTCTCCTTGCAAACCAACCTTTGATTTAGAGGCACCTATATTGTCTTACATCTACCGGTGTTGGTTATCCCCTACCGGAAGTGGTATCTCTAACCGAGGTATGAGTCTAATCTATTGTACCAAGCATCTAGGTCAGTGTGAATTGAGTACCATAAAAAGCTTTCTTCAACTTGCATCACATAGTATGTATCCTAAGTCAACCTAAAAATCCATTCTAGGTTGTCCCTGTAACTCGTAGCTGAACGTCTTCAATTACCAGTGACCAAACCATTAAAGAAGGCTGACGTTTCACATCCATCTAGAATATTTTGAGTCTCTATTGCTAATGCAACATAAGCCAGGTACCTAAATCGTGATTTCGCAATAGCTTCTTTATTATCATTTGTACTAATTTTTATTAAAAGGGAACTGACCACCTTCGGAAGGAAGACTAATACTTCCTGGGCCCAAGGCGGTTCCCTCATTTATTATCTAACTAAAATCTGGTGGTCTTGCATTGTTATTTATACGTAGTCCTTCCCAGCCAAAAAGGAGTTCTTCAGAATCGATTTGATCTCTCTACGGTACGCGCACACCTTCCCAACATTCAACACGTATTCCTCCTATCCCTAACCCTTATCTGTTTCTCAAGAGAATGAAAGGATAGAATCAAGTCTATTTCGGAATGGAAACATTCTATGCAAAACACTCACATATTTTAGATTGATCTTCATGTCATTTACTTGTTCCCTCAAGAAGTGATATATTATAGGTATATTCTTCATTTTTTGATGGAACACTGGGTTGTTAGAGACACTTATTGCACTTGTACTATCACACAACAAAGGAATTTAATTTTAAGATTTTAGTTTATAGTCCTCCAATGTCTTATTCATACATAAAACATGAGTGCAACACATCATGACATCTATATACTCAGGTTCACATGTTGAGATATCCACTGATGATTGTTTCTTTCTTAGCCAATATATTAAGTAATTTCTAATAAATAATGATTTTCCTCTGGTACTCTTCCTATCATCAACATTTCCTGCTCAATCAGTATCTGTATATGCTACGATCTTGAAATCTCTAATTTTGGGGTACCATAATACATATTCAGTTGTGCCCATGAGATATCTCAAAATTCTCTTGACCTCTTTGAGATGTGTTTCCCTTGGATCTTCTTGAAATATTCCAACCAGTCCTATTTCCTGCATAATGTCAATTCTTGATGTTGTGGAGTATAGTAGACTTCCTATCATTAATCTGTATAATGTTTTATCTACTAATTTGTGTATCATCATATTTTCTTTGGTTGCATCCATCTTCCATTGGTGTCCCAATAGGTTTGCAGTTTTCCATCCTAAAAATCTTCAGAATTTCTTTGATGTACATGAATTTGGTGATGAATACACCATTATCCGATTGATTGATATGTAGTCCTAGAAATAATGAAAGATCTCCCAGCATTGACATATCAAACTCTTCTTCCGTCAAGTCTACAAACTCATATGTCTTCTTATTATGGTCTCCGCTAAATATGATATCATTCACATACACTATTATAATGAGTAGATTTTCTCCTTCTTCTTTGATTTAGAGATTATTGTCTACATCACCTTTTCAAAAACATATCTCAATGAGGTATGAGTCTAATCTATTGTACCAAGCTCTAGGAACTTTCTTGAGTCCATAAAAAGCTTTCTTCAACTTGCATACATAGTATTTATCCTAAGTCAGTAAAAATCCATCAGGTTGTTTAATGTATAACTCTTCATTAAGGAAACCATTAAAGAAGGCTGATTTCACATCCATCTAGAATATTTTGATCTTATTGTATCCAACATAAGCCAGGAACAATCTTATTGTTTACATTCTTTGTAAAGGTGCAAATCTCTCATCAAAATCGATTCCTTCCATTTGAGCATATCCTTTGCACAGTAGCCTTTCCTTGTTCCTTGTCGCTTATCCTTTTTCATTTATTTTGTTCTTGTTGATAATTTTTGCACCTGTGCAAAAATGGGCAACTCAAAACTTCATTACAATGGATGGCATGGGTAAAATGAACCTAAGCTAGGGGAGATTATTTCTGCTCAATATTTGTTCTATTGGATTAATTAATGAATACATGTAAATTTTAGTTATATGTGCTGTTAAAAAAATTAACTGATCACACAGTATGTAATTTCATGATTATCTTCAACAAAATAACACAAATCCCTGAAGGAAAGATGTGTAAAATTGGTGAAGACTAAAAATACATAATAGATGAACTGTTAAATTTTGAAACAACAGTCATAGTTACAGATTGTAGCAGTCAAGGTTCATTGCTAAAGTTATAGACATTTTAAAAGTTCTTTCCTTCATGATTAAATACATTAAATTATGTTATTGAGTGAGATAATTACTCTAATCTAGTACACATAATACATGAAATAACTACACAAACAAAAATTTAAATCAGCAACACTATATTATTCTCACACTCATTTTTTTATTGATTCACTATTTCATTACACTCAATTATATAAGAGATGTATAATAACAATCCTCACAACAACCTTTGTCTGCATATATAACCATACACCCGTATGGTTTCAACCTCTCACCAATATAATAATAAAACAATACTAATTGTTTTATTGTTCTAACTTACTAACTTACCACATACTAACCACATTTTACATTTACTACTTACAGTTACATAGTAAATGTACTTTCACTAATTTATAATAATAATAACTACACATGTAAATATTATTCACCCATACATACAAATGGAGAACTAAGATATATTTCCTGACATTGAGTTGTTTAATTAATTAAACAATCCATATACAAAGCTGAAAAGGATAAAGAAATAGACAACTCATTTTTAGAATTTAATGTTTTATTCATATCGAATTTCAAATGTTCCCACATAAGCCGTCGGATGTACCTCAATTGAACATCACAAGTACTGAAATAGAAGGTGCATGTGCATGAAAATAAAAGCAAAAGAATATGAAGGAACCCATCATTGACTTGTTTGTTTTGTCCCGCTGCTCCTTCTTCGCTCCATCTTTTGATCCATCTTCACTCCTTGTTATTCAACACTGCAGTGTACCTGAAAATAAATAGATAATAGAATGTCAGTCATGAGATTAGGATTAAATCATATTCTTATAGTATCTATCTTCATGTAAATTAATCTCATGATATCAAGAGGTATAATTACAGAAAATATGAATGCATAACAGACAAGCATCAATGTTCTACATTAGTACATATGATTCTCATAGTCATTCAAGAGAGAAAAAATGAAGAAAGAAAAACTATGGAATATAAGACAGACCAAAACCCTAATGTTTTATAACTAAGTTATCTAAGATGTGTAGGTACAAGTTGCAACAAAGGGAAACAATAATCATGTGAAGAAAGAATAGAAAAGAACTGAACAAGAGGTATTGAAGGTTTTAGATATAATGCATGCAATAAATGAAATGCTAAACTACCAGCTAATCGAGAAATATGAGTACACAATAGGCAGTTAATGCAAGTAAAGAGTGAAAAATACAACAAATTGATACTTTCATCAATAGTAACTGCCTCAGGTTACATCTCAGAAGAAGAAGTTATAAAATGATCAAGTAATAGACAAAAGAAGAATATGGCTTTAGCATTGTTTTGAAATGCAAGTTCCATGGTTATATTTAAAATATTAACTCACAAATTGAGATGAAATTATAGCTTACAAAAAATGGAAAAGGAAATCTGAGAAAATTTTGACATGGTTTTGCCATGTAAAATGGACATTTTACATCTTTTCATAATGCTATTTCAAACTAATACATGCTTGAAATTTGTAGACAAATCAAATATTAATATAGAAAGGAGATAATGCATAGTATAGTCAAAGATACAAAATTAGATAAGTATAAGTTACTTCATGATATAGTACAACTGAGATCAAAGGGTTCCATACTCTTTAAAGATAAATCAAAGTAAGTGCAATAGTTGCAAATAAATCAAGAATATTTATATTTTTCATCACAAAAGTATAGTTTTGCTTTTCCAGATCAAAACAAAAAGTATAGCATAGACTCTCAGTCTTAAAAAATGCATTAAAATCCATATCAAGTTATAATCAATAATTGAGTAAAATTTTCATATATGAATTATTAAGGAACTCAAATCATATAAACAATGCAATCAAGAAGAAAAGTCACAAATATGAGATCAAGATGGCAAGAGTACCAAATATCAGCATGAAGATGAGATTGCAATAAAAGGCACATTATTTCTCAAACTCCAATTTCAGAAGGTAATGAGTTTCTTTCATAGAAATAAGAGTATATCATTAATTATTTCAGTAAGAACAACTCTTCATCAAGTTACAAGGAAAATGATCAAGGTCAAATGTTAGAAAACATGATCAATAACCAAAAGAACATCTATATAGCTGCAGTAAATGATGCTTTATGAATTTAAGAATGCATTTATTAAGGTTCATCATAGAAGTAATAACATAATCTCATAAGATCAAAAGGATAAATATAATTGCGTGTTCACTGTTCTAGATGTGATGTTTGGAAGTCACTTTTCTAAAATCATCTCAAATACAGGATTGCAACAATCCAAGTGTCCACCAGATTTGAATAAATAATTTACAAATCAATGGACGGATCAAAGGATACTAAGTATGAAGCTTATTTTGATAAGGAAACAAGTATTTAAAATAAAAAAATCTTTCAAAGTATATACTTATTGAGAAAATTAGAGCTTAAGGAGTAGATATAAGCTAACATTGTTCAAAAGAAATCCTCGAGCCACAAAACATGGCTATAAATCGTGCAAAGGACACAGTAAGTGGTTTCAAAATAATTTTAAACACTATCAAATAACTATTCCAAGAATATATGTGAAAATTTGGGTAACTCAATAAAATAATGGTAGCCATTTTTCAGACACAAGGTCCCTGATTCGATCCAGGGTTGACTCTGTTTTAAGTCAGAGCACTAGAGCTAAAAGTACTGTAATTAGCGAAATCCATAGACCTAAATTCAAACTGGGATCATAGAAGCAACAACAAAAGCAGAAAGTATGATATTTGTGCACTACTCATATAGTAACGAGATAATAATAGTCATGCCAAGGGTTCCAGAGAATAAAATTCACCGATATTTGGGGAAAGAACAGTTTCAGATACTTAGTTAATATTTAAAGAAATAGCAAGCCCTGAACGAACTCCAAAGCTTAATCAAAATGGTAAAGTGTCAGACTATAGGGTTGGCAAGTAGAGACAAATAAAAATTCAATACCCACTAAATCCCAAGAAAGCATGCAAACCCAGATGGTGTTGTCAATTGAAAAGGCTTAAAGAACTTCTTTTCCATAGGAATAGTGGTGGCAATGGTCGAAAATGACAGATCAAAAGGATAAATAAAAGGCTTAATTTTCATCATACCTAGAAATAGTGATACTAGAAACAAATATGAATCACCACTTAAGCTAAAGCATGTCGAACCTGGAGCTAAATTTCATATCTATTTTCAAAACAAAGATTCAAATAAACTTTAAAATACAAGCTTACCTTATATTTCTATTCAATTTTCTTGCAAATTATGAACCACAAGGGGAGAGTAGAAGCTTAAATGATGAAGGTAGCAGAAAAAATGCATAAGATCCAAATCTAGTATTAAATACCATAGCGGCCATGAAATACATTATATAAGAACAAATCTTGACCAAATCTTCCAAATAGCTTGCGTAAATAGAAATAAATCAAAAGAACATGGTCATGGATGCCTCACAAACAAGAAACCCATTCATGGCATTGACGCAGACGTATAGAGGTTAAAGGATCATAACACACGACATAGAAAGGTGGTTTAGAATTACAGAGAACAAAAGGTCCTTCCTAATAGTATGGCTCAGTGGGAATAATTTGAAACACAAAGTGACTGGTAAAAAAAAGTGTATACACCTTCAAATATGACGGCCAAATGGAAACGATGCATTGCACAGATGATTAAATGGCCAAAGTTTCCAAGATACTCTACACGTAAGACCATCAAATGAGCAATGACCAAGAAGTAAAGATACTAGAGGTCCATATACCGAGTAGAAAAGTCAAGATGCTAAAGAAATATCATGAAATATAATTTGTAGAGCTCAAAATCTCATTTCATGGCTGAAAAACCTTCTCATGAACAATAAATTCGAGAAAGAATTTCGTAAAATTCTCAAAATTCATAAGATTCTGAGCTTGGGGATCAAATTAATGGTGGCCTGAGGAAATTTTTCTAGGGATTTACCTATAGAGTGAAAAATGCATAATGAACAAACAGTAGGTTTTTATTTATTTTACCCAACTTGAAACTCAACCTCTCAAACCTAACTCTACCAGAGTTGTCATCAATAGTGGATATTTGAAGGTACATGATCCAGTAGTTGGAAATGATAACCCAAGCCAACTACTGAGTAATGCATCGACATCCCATATCAAAGGTGATAGAAAATAAATAGAATAAAAACTTTGCCAACTCCAATGTAGGTTCACATTTATTAAAGACATAGGATCGAAAATCAACATTCAAATAGTACCATGATCAAGAGTTGTGGATGAACAACAAATTCAAAGAAAATTATGGTTTGATCAGAAAAACCTAGTTAGGTCTAGGGTTAACCATATTTCCACCTACCAAATCAAGGGTCAAGTCATCACAGAGAGGGGGGCAGCCCTAAGTATTTAAATAATTTATATTTTGACCTTATACAGGTCCAAAGTCATTATGTTTATTAATCAAAAGGTGGAAAAAGAATGATTGACCAAAAATCCAAAAAACATATTGTATACAAAGGATTAACTTTATCACATGGAGGAGTATGTTCTATTCTTGATCATTGTTTGACCTTGACTAAGGTATTATCCAAGTATATGTGCCATATGAATTGCGAAGGGGGCCAAAGAAATATAAGACTATTACACACCCTTTTCAAGTCAAAGAAGAATCACATTACCTTAAACAAAATCAAACTGCCTTAACTTCCTCAAATGATAATGTCAAGTACAGGTGGCATAGCCAATGCAAAGAAAGTTCCTTTACATCATGAGCCATGTGGTCCCAACTTTATTAAAGGGTATTTTGCAAGGTTTTTTCCGGACATAGTAAGCAAAGGACAAGAGAATTATTCATGCAGGTGGTCCCCAAAATGGTTGGGTGAATATTTTGTGAAGTATTGGAGATCATGAATTTATTTTACTAGCATAGAGATTATTTTTCATATGCATTCAAGAGGCATCCTAAAATTCTATTATTGTAATTGTAAGTGTATTGAAATTACAAATGTCACATCAAGCACAAAAAGACATAGATTGCATGCATTAAAGAATACTTTTTCATCAAGAAAAGTCTATTATTAGCAGAATTATTCACCCAAATTTATTAAAAATAGAATAGTCAACTGCTGTTCAAGACTGAGTTGTATTTTTGTAACCAAGGCTATTAATGCCTCATTGTATTAACATGCTTATTTTATTCCTTTATTTATTCATGATAAATGATAAAAATAGGGTGCATGGGCAATTACAATTTTTAGTCTATTTTTAGGATGGGTGGGATGGATAACTTTGCTATATATCATGTGCATTGGCAAAGCATAAAAGAGGTACTTTTTGGACACAGGATTGCTAAAGAAGATTTTTCCAGTTTGTCCTTTTGAATGAGAGATTTATTTATATCTTTCCAATTATTTGTAGCTTTGTGTATACTTTATTATTTGCTTGTGAATGTCAAAATTCCCTAAATGATCATCTTACCTTGTTGCAATCTTAGTAATTTCTGCATTAATATTAGTGTGCATGTTTATCTTAAACAATATTGTTGTGAAAATTTGTCTCAATGCATCAAGTGTTTTGCCTTAATAATCTTCTGAAAACTATTGGTTCGTGCATCTAGAATCTATTCTCAGATATTTGTGCATTTAATCATTCAAAGCCCTCAACAAGTTTGGTGTATCACCTCATTTTTCAACTCATTTACATGCATCTTTTTACCCTCAAAACCACAAAATTACTTTATGATACATCAAAAAGGAACCAACCTTTATACCAAAGACTCACCTCAATAATAGGTATACCCACAGATCTGAGGTGTTTCCATTGTATCTATGAAAGAAAGATATTCATTTTGAAAGCTTAGAACACATGAAACCATCTCTCTGGAGGTGGAATTTTGAGAGATAATAGTTTTTGGAATGCCCAATGGGATAATGAATCAGATCTGTGAGAAAATTACAAAAATTTACAACAAATTCACAACAAAGAAAATTTACTTCTGGATCAACAAGTTGTCGCAATTTGTTCTAAACATTTAAAGATTTATTTGGCGACTCTGTAAAGCTGATTTCAAACCATTTTTGCAGCATGTTCGATGCCTAAAGTGACTACAATATCATCAGTAAGAGCAATTCCTTCTAATTTTATTTCTTTGCCTTTTAATTTTGCAAGAAAACAAAGAGTTAGTAACACCCTACCTTAAAATAGGCCTATTACAACCCTCATCCTAATCTTCCTTCACTACATATTAATTTCTCTATTCAAATCCATGTTTTTCAAATGGCTATTCAACCACCTAAGAATTTTTTGACCTTCACTAATGGTAGCCCATTAGTATTTCCATTTTATCACGATATCCATAATGCTTCCATTAAAAGATTACCTTCATATACTAGTGAAAACTAGGTTACACCTACAGAGCACATCAAAGATGTTGTAGCCCTATGTGCAGTCCATAATATTACTCATGAAGATGTGGCTTTGAGAATTTTAGCTGCATCCTTTAAAGGAAAATCCTTGTAATGGTATATAAATTTAGAGATTGGAAGCATAAGAACTTGGGATGAGTTAGGTGGTAAATTTTTTAAACAATTTCAAGATAATCAAATCATTTATCTGTCATAGAACAACTGTCTACAATTAGAAGAGCCCCTCATGAATTTATGGCTAGTTTCAATATTCATTTTTCCAGAACTTGAGAAATAATTCCAGTAAGTGTCAAGCCTCAAGCTGACCATGCTTTCCTTTATTATCTTAGAGCATTAAACAGTGATATTTCAACTACAATTCAATCTATGGGAGGTGATACTCTCCCAGCAGCTTATGAAATTGCCATAAAGGCTGAAAACATTCTTATTCAAGATGAAAATTTAGCACCAAGGCCTTTAATACCTTTTTAGCATATTTGGCACCTATCCCATAACCTATCACCTTTATAGAACATGTTATTGAAGCCTCATCGGATGACGTGTTTAAAGCTTTGCCGACTATGGGAAACAAACTGACTTCAATTGAAAATATACTTGCATTACCTAACAGGCCTTATCAGGCTCCATATCAGCAAAACCAACAAAATAGGCAACCTTATTAGCAGAATAAAAATTATAGGCAACCTTATCAACAAAGGTAGTTTGACCCAAAGGCTTCTAGCTCATATAACATTTTAGTTCTAGTTAATATGGCTACAGAAGAATGGTGTTAACCTTGCAATAAACCTCATTCAGTTGCAAGTTATCAAAATGCTTTCCTGAATATAAGTCTTGTTGCACAACCTCAACCTGAGACATTGTTCATGCCTCAAATGGAGGGTGGGAAGTAAGAAACTCATGTTCAAAAATCACCTGAACAAAACATGTTTAATTTTAGTGAGGATGATTTTATTGCAATTACTACTAGGGCTTAAGAAAATGCCTAGGAAAGTCAAAAGCTTCAAAACAAATCTATTCTGTCCACAGTCACAGATAAAAATGCAACTACAGGCCAAAAATCAGCTAGTAGTTCTACTATTCCACAAAAAATATCCGGTGTTTCAGATCATAAATATCAGCAAAAGAAACTACATCCTAATCCAAGAAGATTATTTATACCTTAGATATCAAAAGCACCTGAAGCAGAATCAGTTTTCACTAAAGCCTATACAAAAGCAGTAGTCTATTTCTAAAATTGTTGCTTCTTTTAACATTGTTGATATAATGAAAAAGCATAATGTTAATATCTCAATGTGGGATGCTCTAAGTATTCCGGGACAGCAAGAGATGGTTTCTCATGAACTTGCTGAGTTGTAGATTTTTTCAAAAATAATAGAAAAAGAAGTTCAAATACTAGATATGGTCCTTGGAACAATCGAACATGACAACATTAAAAAAGTTAAATGGATGGTTTAGAAGGTTTTAAACGATCATGATATCAAGAAACCACCACCATTTTATTTGTATCTAATTATTGGAAATCATCTTGTTCATAACTACATGGTTGATAGCGGTGCAAGTAGCATAGTTATGCCAAAAATTATTGTAGAAAAGTTAGGTTTGCAATATGAACCTACAGAGAAGAATGTGCTAGAGATTGATGGGACTACAATGAAAACAATTGGTGTCATAAAAATGTGGAGGTAACATTACATGCTTGTGCAAAAATTTCTATTTTTCAAGATGTTACTGTTGTGGATTTACCTCCTTACTTTGCTATATGCTTATATAGAGATTTCAAAGAAAAAATAGGAGGTTATCTATCTTTAGATTGGTCCTTTTTTTTCTTCACTATACGTTATGGGACCAAAGTTACTATCAATTATAAATAGTTAGCCAGATTTCATATCGAGCCTCATGCTTCTAATGCATTAACTAATTATGCATCCTTAGACCAGTTTGATGTCGATAATACAACTCATGTTTCAATACTAGATGGTGTTTCTAATCTGTTTATGGATGAAATGCCACATGAAGAACATTCTCATGATCCTTTCAAATTAGTTTAAGAATATTTGTTTGGTGTGTATTTCCTGCATGAGGAAAACACATCGGAAGGGATTTGGAAACTTCATTTTGATGGAGCTAAGAACAAGAAAGGAAAAGGAGTAGGTTTGATGCTCACTTCCCCCATAAATGATAAGTATTTCTCAGCTTTGAGTCTCCAATTTTCATGCACTTGTAATATAGTTGAATATGAAGCGTTAATTCATGGCTTACTTTGGGCCAAAAAGAGAGGTATTAGCATGTTACAGATTTTTGGTGATTCTGAGTTGGTTATCAATCAAGTAAGAAATTTCAATGTTTGTAAAAACCCATTAATTAATTCTTTTACGCATAGAGTTTTAAACTTAATGGAATATGTAATTGCTATTAACATCCAGTCCATTCCTAAAACATGTAACAAGCATGTAGATAGACTTGCAGCAATTGGTGCTAGTTTTGAAGTGCTAGAACAGATTAAAACTAGTGAGATTCAGCCTTACCTAAAGCTGATTGCCAAGTCTTCTATACCTGATAATGATTTGAATTGGTAGGTTTTTGAAAATGATGAATAGATTTACAAGATTTTATAGCAAGAAGCTTAATTTTTTGCAGTAAATCAAGAGAAATTGCAACACTTATATGGTGACCAGATTGTTCAATTGAAAATGAATAAAATACCTTAAGGTTTTATCACATTAGAATACATCTTCAGCACTGATGATTATTTAAGGAATGACAAAACAAAGATGTCAACACATGCAGACAACCTTGAAGAGTTCTCAGTTAATGATGGAAAGAATTTTTTCTCAGAAAGGTATATTCCTTAGCTGGTAAAATTTCCTTTATTAATATTTGTAAGGAATTTAAGGATGTTATCGCTTGGAAATACCAAGATTTGAAAGGGTTTGATCCAAGTTTGGCACAACATACTATTGAATTATAGCCAAATTCCAAACCAGTTACGCAAAAATAGAGGCATGTAAATCCTAGGATAGAACCTTTAATGATAAAATAGTTATCTAAGTTGATCGAATCAGGTATTATCTTCCCAGTTAAGCATTCAAGTTGGGTAGCCAACCTTGTTCGTGTTCGAAAAAAGAGTTTAGAGAAATCAGATTATGTTAGGATTTTAGAGATCTTAATAAATCTTCACTAAAATATCATTACCCACTGCTCAATATGGATCATATTTGAAGAACAATTTCTTGTTATGATAGACTATCTCTTCTAAATGGTTATAGTAGATACAATCCTATTCTAGTTCGAGAAGAAGATAGGCACAAAACAACTTTTACCACCAAATCGGGTACTTATGCTTACAAAAGAATGCCCTTTGGCCTTTCAAATGATGGTGCAATGTTTCAACATGCAATGGACATGGATTTTTTTAGCTTAATAAATAAATGCATACTAGTTTATTTGGATGATATTACCATATTTTAAAAAAATTAGATGAACATCTAATATATATAAGGCAAACTTTTAAGTTATGCAGATAGTTTGGAATATCTTTGAATCCCAAAAATTCTATCTTTGTGATACATTAAGGTAAATTGCTTGGTCATATTGTTTTTTAAACAAGGTTTAATAATTTACCCTTTCAGAATTGAAGCCATATCACAACAAGAATTGCCTCATCACAAGAAGGCATTACAAAGTTTTCTGGGAAAAATCAACTTTATTAGAATATTTGTTCTAGATTTTGCAGCATTGGTTAAACCATTGACAACTATGTTGAAGAAAGAGAAGAATTTCACTTGGAAAAACAAATGCAGAGAAGGATTTGAAGCAATTAAAACAACCATTTCTCAAGCTCCTACTCTTGCAAATCAAAATTTTGATAAAGGTTTTACAATGTATGCACTTACAGGAGCTGAAACAATCTCAGCCATATTAACTTGGGTTAATGATGAAAATATTGAGTAGCCAATTTCTTTCTTTGGATAAAGTTTACATGACTACAAAAAAAGGTACACATTTCTTGAAAAAAAAGTACTTTCAATAGTCAGAGGTCTAAAGAAATTTAAGTACATGCTTTCAAACAACAAGATACATTTTCTTGTTTATCATCCAAGTGTAAAATATATCTTGTTAAATAAATAATTGAATGAGAAGAGAGTAGGCTAGATAACGAAAGTAATGGAATACACTTTTGATATATATGTTGCGAAGACAGTTCGAGGTAAAGGTTTGTGTGAGAATCTAATTGCTGATATAGAAAAACAATAGGCTATAGAATCAGAATATCCAGAACAACATGCTAAAGTTATGTATCAACAATCAGATAGTGTAGTGCCCACGTTCTTATAGCTCTAGTTATATGTTGGTTCCTTTATGCATAGACATGTTTTGATTGAGACTCTGTTAGATTTTAGACATTTTTCTATGCTATTTATCCTCATGGATATTATGGTATTTTGGGCACGTAGAGCCAGTTGGGCTATATTCGTATATTGATATATTTCTTATGATGTTGATGACACTAACAGGGTTATATGATAGTGAGATTTATTGGTTAGATGTTGATTTTTTGTGGTTGATTTGATCAATGATATAGTTTCCTAGATTTAGTAATGGTAATCACATACTAGCCTAAGTGTATGTCGTTGTAATTTTATCTGTGGATGATTTGTGGTGAACTATGTGTATAATTGTATACATTTCCCTATCAATTGTAAAATGACGTAAGGAAATTATAAGTTGATTAAATTTGTGATGTGTATATGATGTTATTATATTGGACAGATGTGGTTAATGTGTGCAATGAGTGTGTAGGTGACAGGTATAGGAGAGCATGGGTTTGAGGCCGGCTACGCAATTGTGCAGGAGTGGCCCATGGGCTAAGTTCTAACCATGCTAAATGTTTTAGGACTTAGAATAGGTGTATTTATTTGGGCACCATGGGTGAACCCTCAATTGTAATGTATTTATGTCTTGCAAAATTAATTATGTTTAGGGTGTGTTTTATAAAGTAAACTAGTTTAGGGGTTTAATGATCTCATCTTAATTTAAGTGATGGTTTTGGGTAAGTGTTTGTGTGTGTGTTCGTAGAAGGGATTAGGGACCACATGTGATCGTTGGGTGGACCCCACACCCTCTACCCTTGTTCCCAAGCATGCCAAACCCGAAATTGGGTTATTTTAGGCATTTTTAGGGACCCCTTTGGAGTTTGGGAGTTCCCTTAGCATGAAAATGGGCCCTTAGACCCCACCTAATAGGTAGGGGGCTTATTTCTAAGGTCTGGAGGGAGTTTCTGTCCCATTTTTCCTCCTTATTCACCATCCATATAAGATGGTTGGCTTTTGTGTAATTGTTAAAAGTTGCTCCACTTTGTTTTATTTTTGTTTTTAGTATTTTGGGTGACAAGGGCTAAAATGTGAGTTTAATTTTACTTATTTGGTTTTTGGAATCTTTGACTTTTGAGAGGAGAGGGGGTGACACTTGTCACTTTTCCATTGGTGCGAAAACTTTTGGGTTCCTCTTCTTATTCTTCCTCACGTGGAAGGAAGGGGTCTTCTTGGATCATTTTTTTGTTTTTGGGAGAACTTTGAGAATTTTGGGAGCTTGGAGGTTTTCTTGGACAAAGGGAAAAACTTAGAGTCTTGGAAAGCATTGTAGAGGTATGATTCTTAATCCTTTTCTTTCCTAGTTGTGATTATCTTGTTAACTATGTATTGGTCAATAAAATGATGTGTGTGAAATGATGTGTTGTAAAGTTGTATGGTGAATGTAGTCTGTTTATTTTTTTACTTTGTTGTTTTTTTTGTTTTCTCTCCACCATCATTTGGTTTGATGGTTTTATGGAGAATGTAGGGGAAGAGAGAGGGATTTCCCTCTCAAACCTCATGGTTGTTGGTCAACCCATGATGCTCCCTTCTCATCCCCTCATATGGTTTGAGGTGGGAGAAAGGTTCATATGGCTTGAAAATTTCCCCATTCTTGGTGGGGAAACCCTTTTGGGTTTGAAAATCCTCCCAAGAGGGATTTCTTTGACATAAATAAGGAATTAGGAGGAATAACGAGTTTTTTAATCATGCTTTTGTTGGTGTTCGTATGGTTGGAAACCTTTGATTTGGGAATCCTATTTCTTTTCTTCCCCCTTGTGAGGTTGACCTTGTTCTCCTCATGTTGTTTTTACCATGTGTAGTTTGGCTAAGTGTTTAAATGGTCATATGTATTTCTTGTTGTGTCTTATCTCCATTTTACTTGTGCACATTGTGGAAGTTTGTTCCTCTCTCCCATGGGCTTGGGGGAGGCATGTGATGATGCCTATTGGTTGGGTGGTAAACAAGCCATGTCTCTTGTTACAGCACACTTAGGAGAACACTCAAGGTTGGAGACTTAAGGATGAAGATTGTTGAAGTGGTGACTTGTTCTTTTATCCTCAGAATTTATTGTAAATATTACACCTCCTTGTATCTATGTGGTTTGGCTGATTGTGGATAGCCTCATCTTGTAAACTTATTTGTTTGTGACTTGGGAAGACTTGTATTTTATGGATCTTTATGATATAGCTTGTGTTTAACCTTGCAAAGAGTACTTGACTTATTGGACTTGGATGTGTTGAATGTCTTAAAAGCAATTAAGGGATATTTATAAACTAAACTATGTTGAAGAAAGAAATCTGGTATTAAAGGATCCCTTCTTTTTCTTGTGTGTTTTGATGGGTTGGACAAGACATTGTTTTTTTTTTTTTTTTTTAAATCTATGAAATGGCATATGTGTAATTTTTTAAAATAAATTTGAACTTTATAAGTTAAGCACTGTTTTAAATATACATTTTTTTATGGCATTACAGATAGCATGGTGTAACCAGAAAATAAGCAACCCGATCTTGCTCAAGAAGTTAAGGAATCAAGATGGATAACTAACTTATTTAACTATCTACATCATGAAACCTATCCGGAAGGTATGGAAAAGAATAAATCAAGATATTTTAGGTTATAAGTTGTACCTTATGTTTTTATTAATAGTGCCTTATTCAAAAGAGATGTAAATGGAATCTTGTTGTGATGTGTTGGTTATGATGGAATTCAACAATTATTATCCAAATTCCATGAATGACCTGTAGGAGGTCATTTTTCAACAAGTACCATAACCTTAAAAACTATGAAATCTTGTTACTATTGGCCTAAAATATTCAAAACTATTTTTAATGGATCAGAAAGTGTAAGACATGTGTTTTCTGTGTTGGAAAAGAACGTTTTTTTTTTGTTTCCCTTATATCCTATTTCAGTGGATTAGGCTTTCATGTAGTGGGGTCTTGTCTTTATTGGCGTGATAAACCCACCTTCGTCACAAGGACATATGTTGATTTTTAATTCTACAGATTACTTTACACATTGGAATGAATCAATAGCTTTGAAATATGCTAACAAAAATTCGATACTATCCTTTTATGAAGGCATATTTTGAATATTTGGTGTTCCAACAACTATCATTTCAGATAATTCCTTAGCATTTAAAATACGGTAATAGATTGGGCTATCAAATATGGAATTTATTTAAGTACGTCATATAATTATTACCCAAAAGGTAATGGGTTAGCTGAAAGTACTAACAAAAATATTTTAAGGATCATCAGAAGAACACTCAAAGATAACTAGAGAGCTTGGCATCTAATGTTGAATTCAGCACTCTAAGTTGATAGAGTGAATCCTAAAGATCAATTAACAATTCACCGTATAATCTTGTTTATGGAAAAGAAGAAAGAATTCCTATTTCAGTTGAGTTACCTACATTAGATTTTCTACATCAGATGGAGCTATTTGAGAATGAACCATTATAGACTCATTATATAGAATTGATGGAATTACAAGAGCTAAGAGATCAATCTCATGTGAACATGGAAAAGAATCAAAAATAGATGAAGAAAACTTTTGATAAGAAGGATAAGTTTATAATCTTCAATGAAGGAGACATTATGTTGAAATGGGATGTTGATCATGCAAATCCCAGAAATCAAATGAAGTTTGATATGATTTGGAGTGGTCCTTACATGATTTCATCTTGCAAAGAACATAATGCTTTTCAGATTTTAAGGCTGAATGGAGAGGAAATCCCCATTCCTGTGAATGGTATGTTTCTCAAACACTGTTATTGACAATCTTACAGTTTCTGTTTAGAGTAGGATTTACCTTTCAATAAGTGTAGTTCCTGCACATTGCAATGTTTTTTAATTCAATAAAGTGAATTCCTACATGTGATCTGGTTTACCAGATCCTTCCAAGTTTTAGTTCTCTTTGGAAGGGTTAGACCTTTAAGAAAGACTAATTTTGATTACATGCTTTACACTCAATGCCCAATAGACAAGATAAAGGAATTGATCTATAAGATCTCATGTAGCTTTCCTCATAGGATCGTAAAAAATGTTGACAATTTTTCCACTTGTGTAAATATGGGAAACTCAAAACTTTTTTACGATGGATGGCATTGGTAAAATGAACCTAAGCTAGGGGAGATTATTTCAGTTCAATATTTGTTATGTTGGATTAATTAATGAATACATGTAAATTGCAGCTATGTGTGCTATTACAAAATGTAATAGATCACATAGTCTGTAATTTCATGATTATCATCAGCAAAAGAACATAAATCCCTGAAGGACAAATGTGTAAACTTCATGAAGACTAAAATTACAAAATAGATTAAGTGTTAAATTTTAGAACAATAATCATAGTTGCATATTGCAACAATCAAGGTTCATTGCTAAAGTTACACACATTTTAAAATTTCTTTCCTTCATGATTAAATACAATAAATTTTTGTATTGAGTTGTTTAATTCATTATACAATCCATATACAAAGATGAAAAGTAGAAATAAATACACATCTTAGTTTCAGAATTTAATGTTTTATTCATAAGGAATTTCAAATGTTCCCACACAAGTTGTGGGATGTAACTCAAGTGAACATCACAACTACTGAAATAAAAGGTGCATGTGCATGAAAATAAAAGAAAAAGAATATGAAGGAACCATTCATTTCCTTGTTTGTCATTTCGGTTGATGCATCTCCAGCTCCAGATTTGTTCCATCTTCATCCTCGCAGCTTGACAAATGGCACTGTACCTGAAAACAGAAAAGAGAAGAACGTCAATATTGAGCTCAGGGTTAAACCATGTTCATATACTTTCCAAATTCGTACAGGTGGATCTTATTACATGAGTACCAAAGACACAACTGATAAAAGTCCTATTATGTAGTAACATACATGATTTATTCACTCAGAAAGAAGGAGAGAAAAGAAACAGATTAAAAACTGTCAGGAACGAAAGAGAGGCCATTAAAGCCTAATGTCTTATACTAACTAGTCTTCGTCCAAATGATACTCCTAGATACATGGAAGTAAGATTACAAGTAATACATATTTGTGACTTGAATCAAGACAAGTACATTCAATGTTCTACATTTAGTACATATGAGGCTGACAGTTATTTCAGAAATGCATATAATTTTACAGAAAGTGAAACTATGGAATAAAAGAGAGGCCAAAAGCCTAATGTTTTCTAACTATTTTATCTAAAATGTGCAGGCACAAGTTGTAGCAAAGGGAAAAATTGTAGATTGAGAAACAGGGACGGAAGCCTGTGATATTTTATTAATCTCAATCAGTAAACAATTACAGAGAATGGGCTGCAATATTTATAGATATTGCATAGCCAAATACACACAGGAGAATAAGTTGCACAGGTGCAACCAAATGCCAAAATGAATAAGCTTCCAATAACATCCGGGAAGCAAGAATTAGAAAAAGACAAATATATTGTTTAAAACAATATAACAATCTGAATACAAACAAATATGGTTGATTAACCATACAACAATATATTTATTATTTAATTAATAAAATTAATTAAATAATCCTACTATGCATAATTAATAATAGGATAATATTATTTATCCTAACATTCCCCCCCTTAATTGTGCATTGTCTGGAGAGATGAGGAGAGAAATGCTCTGAACAACTCGAACTTGTCACGTGCAAGTGACTTTGTGAAAATATCTGCTCGTTGTTCAGCTGTTGGACAAAACTGAAGCTGGATGTTGTGCTTCAACACATGTTCGCGTATGAAATGAACCTGAACTTCAATGTGCTTTGTTCTCTCGTGAAAAACTAGATTGCGAACAAGTTTGAGAACACCTTCGTTGTCAACATACATGGTGGTCGGTTTGTCCTGTGGTATTCCAAGTCCTTCTAGTATGCGACGTAGCCAAATCGCTTCATAGACAGCTTCTCCTGCAGAACGATACTCGGCTTCTGTGGAAGAGCGAGAAACAAAGTGTTGTTTCTTACTTCCCCATGATATTGGTCCAGATCCCATAAAGAATACAAATCCAGAAGTGGATTTTCTATCATCAATGTTACCTGCATGATCTGAATCCGAATATCCAGTCAAGAAGAAGTTTTCGTTCTTCTTGTATTCTAGACCAAGATCCACTGATCCTTTGAGATATCTTAAAATGCACTTTGCTGCTTTCCAATGACAAACTTTGGGTTCTTGCATGAACCTGGATAGATAGCTCACTGCAAAGCTGATATCTGGTCTAGTGTAGGTCAGGTAAATGAGACTCCCAATCAGCTGCCGATAGAGAGTGGCACTTACCTCAGGAGATGGATCTGAACGAGATAACTGTAATCTGTTCTCCATAGGTGTAGCAATTGGTGTGCAATCCATCATCCTAAACTTCTCGAGCGTTGTCTTGGTATATTTCATCTGAGAAACAAAGATGTGATTCTCTTTCTGCCATACTTCCAGTCCAAGACAGTAGTGCATAAGCTCGAGATCTGTCATGTCGAATGATCGCTTAAGATCTTTCTTTGTTTCATCAATCATCTTCACTGAACTGCCAGTGATGACTAGATCATCGACATAAACTACAACAATCACCATCTCCCCCCCTTGCTTTTTGAGGTAGAGATTGGGATCGTATGGATTTCTAACGAATCCATGTTGTACGAGATGCTCATCAATCTTGATGTACCATGCCCGGGGTGCCTGTTTGAGGCCATACAGAGATTTCCTGAGTCTGCATACCTTTTCTTCTTGACCAGGTACTACATATCCCTCAGGTTGAGTCATGTAGACTTCTTCTTGCAAATCTTCATTCAGGAAGGCACTTTTTACGTCCATCTGGTGAACTTTCCATCCAAACTGAGCAGCTAGAGCAAAGATCATCCTGATCGTTTTGATCTTAGCTGTGGGAGCAAATGTCTCCTCATAGTCAATGCCTTCTTTCTGTGTGTACCCCTTTGCTACAAGTCTTGCTTTACACTTGTCCACTGTCCCATCTGCTTTGTACTTAGTTTTGAATATCCATCTGCATCCAATGGGTTTCTTCCCTGGTGGAAGATCGACAAGCTGCCAAGTGTTATTCTTCATCACTGATTGATATTCAGAATCCATGGCATCTTTCCAAGCTTTTGACTGTAGGGCTTCCTGGACTGTAGATGGCTTGTCTGTTTCAATAACTCTACTCATCAAAGCAAAGTTAACTTCTTCTCTTGCTTTACTGCGAGTCCGTGGTCCAGGGGTGGATGTATCCGGTGGAGCATCCAGTCTTGCATCTCGTAATGTGCTTGTACACCATTTAGGCATACGTTGAGCTGTTCCCATGGGTTGTGGTTCTATCTGATCAACACCATCATCCCCATCATCACTTTCATCTTCTGAGGGAACATTTGCTTCAGTTTTTACAACTGGTGAAAAATCTACATCTTGCGAGTCCGGAGGAGGAGTCTCTGCTTCCTTCTTCTCGAAAAACTCAACATCTCTGCTTGTGTAGACTTTTCTGGTCTTAGGATCCATCAGTCTGTACCCAAGAGTCTCTTCACTGTATCCAATGAAGATGAGATTTTGTGACTTCATGTCCAATTTCTTTCTGTTCTGTTTGGGTATGTGCATGCTGGCTTTGCACCCGAATACTCTAAGGTGTGCAATGGATGGTTTCCTTTTTGACCATGCTTCTTGTGGTGTAATTCCATCAAGAGAAGTTGTGGGCGCTCTGTTTAACAAATACACTGCTGTTTTTGCTGCTTCTGCCCAAAATGTCTTTGCAAGTCCGGAATCATCGATCATGCATTGCACCATTTCCATGATAGTACGATTTCTTCTCTCGACAACACCATTTTGCTGCGGTGTGTGTGGAGGAGGCATTTGTCGACGAATCCCGTGAGTTATTAGATAGTCTCTGAACTCATCACTGGTGAATTCCCCCCCTCGATCTGAGCGGAGAGTTCTGATGTGACGACCAGTTTCTTTCTCAACTGCCACTTTGAACTTTTTGAACGTTTCAAAGGCTTCACTTTTCTTGCGAAGACAAAAAATCCACATTTTACGTGAATAGTCGTCAACACAGAGCATGAAGTACTGGAACCCTGAATGACTTGGCTGCATTGGACCGCACAGATCGGTATGAACCAGGTCAAGTTTTCCATGAGCTCGAAAAGTACTTGTTTGGAATGAAACTCTGTGTTGTTTCCCTGCTAAGCAATGAGGACACTTGTCTGTATCCTTCTGAAGAGATGGTAGCCCATGTACCATATTGCACCGGCGAAGTGTGTCGAGATATTTGAAACTTACATGACCAAATCTCCTATGCCACAACTGAGCTGAGGTGGAGTTTTTAGCCACGAGTGCTTGATCATTTTTGTGAATGAAATCAAGTTGAAACATTCATCCCACATTTGAGGCTTTTGCAATTATTTTCGAGCCTCTGGATTTATCTCGAATCAAACACATTTTCTTGCCGGATTGACTATCAAAGTCAATTTTCAGGTTGTGATCTAGGAGTTGACTGACCGAAAGAAGGTTCTTTGTCAACCCAGGGACATATAGAACATCTGATAGTTTGCATTTGCGTGAACCAAGGGGTAGAGAAATGTTTCCAATCCCCTGTACTGTATATGAAGAATCATCTCCCAACGAAACATGATTTTTCGATGGCGTGTCCCTCATTGAAATAAACCAGTCTCTGTGGCCGGTCATGTGTCGAGTGGCTCCCGAATCAACATACCAGACTTCACTAGATGACGTGGATGGTTCACTTGATCGAGCAGTGAACAAGAAGTCTTCATTGTCTGACTGATCTTGTTGCTCAGCAATATTACCTTGCTGGTGGGGTCTTCTTTTCCAGTTCCCCTTTTTCTGCCCGTGATAATTGTTTGAATGTCCCTTGTAAGTTTGTTGTTGTTGTGGTCCAGCATTGCTTGATGAACCTTTCTTATATGTGTTAAACCAACATTCTTGCAAGTCATGTCCTCTTTTGCAAATGGGACATCGCTTCTTCTGTTGATTGTCCCCATGATACTGATTCTGATGTGGGGACTTCTGATAGGATTTAGGTTTTCCTTTACCTTTTCCTTTCCATTTTTGATGTGAAGACAGTGCCTGCTCCTCTTCATCATCCTTGTTGTGCATTGCTTCCTCTTGTTGCAGTAGGTTTACTAACTTGTCAAAACTAATTGTCGTATCTGACAAGTTTAGAGTTGTGACAAAAATTCGGTAAGAAGAAGGGAGAGCTCTCAGAACAATGGGAACGAGAGACTCATCTTTGACCTCTTCTCCTAGGGCTAGAAGTGAAGCCCTCAACTCTGCAACTCTTCTTAGGAAGGCTTCAATTTTCTCATTCTGTTTGAATTTCAACGTATGTAACTGACTCTGCAAATTGAGTATGACATTCTTGTTCTTGGCCTCATATATTGTGCTCAGTTTATCCCAAGCTTCTTTTGCTGATGTGGCATCTCGAATGTGGACTTGCACATCGTCGGATACTCCAAACAAGATGATGAGCTTTGCTTTCTGATCTGCTCTATCAAATTGTCGTTGTTGTGTTGCATCCGTTGGTGATCTGGTTAGAGTACCAGTCACAACAGGCCAGATTTCTTCAAACTCAAGTTGTGTTTTTATTTTTGTCTTCCAAGCAGCATAGTTGCTTCCTCTGAGCAATTGTGAATCCGGAAGAAAAAATTTGGGGGCATTGGTGCCCATTTTGCAGAGATCACTGACAGGGTTTGGCTCTTATCACTCCAGGTATAAGGTCTCCCAATCTATATACCGTCAGTCCGATATACCGAACCTTTCTATATACGCGCCCTTCCGATATACCCGTCGGTACGTGGAAGAAGCTCGCCCTTTCTATATACCCGGCGGTACGTGAAAGAGGCGTTAACGTACGTGAAAGAATTCGATACGTGGTACCAAGACAGTACTGATGGGGTCTGTGCGATTATTGACACCGGCTCAAAGAAATATCCTCATACGCGCGCGTAACTTCGCTATATACTCGGATAATTTCTCAGTTCGGATTTATGTCTTGCAATCGTTCACAGACGGATGGGATGGCTCATAGTGTGTGCACTGTGACCTTATTACTCCCCGTCGGTTTATAGGGACGATGCCCAGACGACGTTGTTGCAGCTATATTAGGCGTTAAGTGCAGTAGTAGTCGTGACGGCTTTACCCGTAAGCGCTTCCCAGAGGCACTGTATATACCGAACGCTGCGAATGAGATCTAGGATCTCGTGAGTGTTACAGAACCAAATTTACTATTTTGGATTACAATTCTGCCAGTTTTTGAGCAGTTACAAAGTTTTATAGTTGACTATGGCAACCTGCAAATTATTACAATATACAATACAATTTGAATGACAGGCAAAAAATTACAGTTTCGGGGTCCTGGTGACCTCCTGAGCCCAAAATGCTAAAAATTGCAAAAAAGTAGCTGAAAATGCAATTTTTAGATGGGTCTCCTTTTGAAAAAAATGTCTGGAATGAGAAAACAGACCAGATGGGAGAGAATTTTTTTTTTTACCCTAAATTAGGGATTTCTCCGCTAAATTTAGTTAGTTATAACTAAATTCAAATTTTGCCACTAAATTTGGCAAAACCGCCAAAAAATCTGCCAAAATTGAAAATGTGAACTTGGGGTGGGATTTGAACCATGCACCTCCCACTTCTAAGGCGTTTAGTCTATCCACCTTGGCCGCTTAGGCTTGTTTGAATATGAACGCAGGATATTGTATTTAAACAAGTGAAAAATGGACTAACCTTTTAAAAAACGTGATTTGAATGAAGCTCCACATGGCTGCATGCGTGGAAATGCAGATTTAGGTTTTCTCCATGCTTAAAATCTGGATCTTGAAACGTTTTTATCTTCTTTTGCTTGTGAACGCCTTTTCCATGCCGCCTCCTTCTTTCCTCGCACTGTTTTTGTTTGCTGTCCACGTGGATTTGGAGAAGGCCGTTGTTTTTTGTGCTTTGGCCGCTGTTTGTTATTGCCCTGGCCGCATTTTTCCTTGCCTAGGTGCGTGTTTTCAATGCCTGGGCGCGTTTTTTAGTTGTTGGCCTTTGTACAGGCCGTGGGAGATTTAAAAAGGCACGTTTTTTTTACTTTGGCTGCGTTTTTGCCGCTGTTATTTGCTTTGGACGCATTGTACAGCATGTATTTGCTGTAAGTATCTTCCTTTTTTGATTATTTCTTCGAATATTGCTCCATCTACAATGCAGGTCACATTTTTTGATAAAAGAGCTTGAACAGGCCGCGTTTTTTACTGCTGGGCGCGTTTTTTTTCCTTGTATAGGCGCTAGATCAAGAAAAATGCCTCTTCTCTTTTTTTATTTTCTTTGCTCTGTGTATTCACTGCAGGGGCATATACATAGCAAAGCAAACCTCCAAAACAAGCAATATACAATCTCTAAATGCAGTAAAAACAAAACCCTTGATTGGGGAAATTTTTTTTTTTTTTTTAAAATTCAATACCTGTAGCAATTTTTGCCTGGTGCTGAGTGCACCAGTGCAAAAAAAATTTGCGTTCCAAACACCTGGAACGAACTGGGGAATGTGGGAAAGGCAGAGATGAGGCTGGGAGGTTGCAGGAGGCTGCACAGGCTCTCTATTGCTGCATACTCTTCTCCAATCTTCTCTATTTTTGCTGCATTCTTTTTCCACTCCTTCACAGGGCCAGAATTTTGCTTTGATACCAAATGTTGATTGAGAAACAGGGACGGAAGCCTGTGATATTTTATTAATCTCAATTAGTAAAGAATTACAGAGAATGGGCTGCAATATTTATAGATATTGCACAGCCAAATACACACAGGAGAATAAGTTGCACAGGTGCAACCAAATGCCAAAATGAATAAGCTTCCAATAACATCCGGGAAGCAGGAATTAGAAAAAGACAAATATATTGTTTAAAACAATATAACAATCTGAATACAAACAAATATGGTTGATTAACCATACAACAGTATATTTATTATTTAATTAATAAAATTAATTAAATAATCCTACTATGCATAATTAATAATAGGATAATAAAATTTATCCTAACAGGTATTCAGTAATTAATTATCTCAGGTTACAACTCAAAAGAAGAATCTTATAGAGTGATCAAGTAATAGACAGAAGAAGTATATGACTTTAGCATTGTTTGAAATGCAAGTTCCATGCTCATATTTAAAAGATTAACTCACAAAATGAGATGAAATTCTAGCTGAAATAGAATGGAAAAGGAATCTGAGAAAATTTTTATAGGTCTTCACCTTGTAAAATGGACATTTAACATCTTTCCATAATGTTATTTCAAACTAATACATTCTTGAAAGTTGTAGAAAAAAATCAAATAATAATAAAAAAAGGAGAGAATGAAAGGTATAGTCAAGATACATATTGAGATAAGTACAACTTACTTCATGATACAATACAACTAAGATCAGAGGGTTCCAATTTTGTAAAGATAAACAAAATGAGAAGTGCAATCTTGCAAAAAAATAGCTGAAAATGCACTTTAGGTGGGTCTACTTTTGCAAAACCAATCCGTCCACGCCAATGAGATAAAAAGCCAAATAGGAGAAAAAAATTTTACCCTAAATTAGGGATTCTCCGCTAAGTTAGTAGTTATAAAAATTCAAAATTTTGCCCACTAAATTGGTAAAGACGCCCAAAAAAATCGCCAAATTGAAAATGTGAAGTTGGGTGGATTTGAACCTGACCTCCCACTCTAAGGCGTTTAGTCTATCACCTTGGCCGCTTAGGTGTATGATATGAAAGCAGCATATTGTATTTAAACAAGTGAAAAAAACGACTGACCTTTTAAAAAAACGTGATTTGAATGAAGTAACGTGGCTGCATGTGTGGAATGCAGATTTAGGTTTTCTCCATGCTTAAAATCCGGATCTTGAAACGTTTTTATCTTCTTTTTCTTGTGAACGCCTTTTCCACGCACTGTAGCAAGTGCAGGCCGCGTTTTTGACTTGTGGCTGCGTTTTTTTTATTGCTGGGCCGTTTTTCTCCTTTGCCACTGTTGCTTATTGCCCTGGCCGCATTTTTCCTTGCCTGGGCGCGTGTTTTCAATGCCTGGGCGCGTTTTTTAGTTGCTGGCCTTTGTTACAGGCCGTGGAAGATGAAAAATGGCGCGTTTTGTTTGCTTTGGCTGCGTTTTTGCTGTTGGGGGCGTTTTTTAATTGTTGGAGGCGTTTTTGCAATGCTGGGGGCGTTTTTTTCAATGCTGGGGGCGTTTTTGCAATGCTGGGGGCGTTTTTTGACTTGGGGCACTGTTTTTTTTATTACTGTATTTGCTCACAAAAACGTTTGTTTTCTTTGTGCAGGCGCTGGGGCAGCAAATGGCGCGGGCAAGCTAAAAAAAAATGTTTTTTTTTTGCTATGCAGGCTGTGGGGGACAGCCAAGGGCACGTATGCTCTAAAAAACGCCTTTTTTTTCTTGTACAGGCACTAGATGAAGAAAAACGCCTCCTTTTCTTTTTTTTTTTCTTTGCTCTGTATATTCTCTGCAGGTGCACAGACAGTCCTCCAAACAAGCAAAACAATCTCCAAATACAGTAAAACAAAACCTTGATTGGAAATTTTTTTTTTTTTTTTTTTAAATTCAATACCTGTAGCTATTTTTGCCTGGTGCTGAGTGCACCAGTGCAAAAAAAATTTGCCTTCCAAGTACCTGGAAGGAACAGGCTGATGTGGGGGAGGCAGGGATGGGGCTGGGAGTTTACACGAGGCTGCACAGGCTCTCGAATGCTGCAAATACGTCTCCAATCTCCTCTCTCTCTGCTGCTCTCTCTTCCACACCTTCACAGGGCCAGAATTTCGCTCTGGTACCAAATGTAGATTGAGAAACAGGGACGGAAGCCTGTGATATTTTATTAATCTCAATCAGTAAACAATTACAGAGAATGGGCTGCAATATTTATAGATATTGCACAGCCAAATACATCCGGGAAAATGAGTTGCACAGGTGCAACCAAAAACCAGATTTCACAAGCTTCCAATAACATCCGGGAAGCAAAATTACATAAAGACAAATATATTGTTTATAACAATATAACAATGTGCAAACAGACAAATATGGTTGTTTAACCATATAACAATTTAATCATTAATTATTTAATTAATAAAATTAATTAAATAATCCTACTATGCATAATTAATAATAGGATAATAAAATTTATCCTAACAAAAATTAATCATGTCAAGAAAGGACAAAAAAGAAATGAACACGTGATATTGAATATTTTAGATATAATCCATGCAATAAAGGAAATGATAAAGTACCAACTAACAGAGAAATATGAGTACACAAGAGGCAGTTAATGCAAGTAAAGAGTGAAAACTATAGTGAAGTTATACTTTCATCAATACCAATTGCCTTAGGTTACATCAGTAAGAAGGGTATTCAAGTAATTAATTATCTCAGGTTACAACTCAAAAGAAGAATCTTATAGAGTGATCAAGTAATAGACAGAAGAAGTATATGACTTTAGCATTGTTTTGAAATGCAAGTTCCATGCTCATATTTAAAAGATTAACTCACAAAATGAGATGAAATTCTAGCTGAAATAGAATGGAAAAGGAAATCTGAGAAAATTTTTATAGGTCTTCACCTTGTAAAATGGACATTTAACATCTTTCCATAATGTTATTTCAAACTAATACATTCTTGAAAGTTGTAGAAAAATCAAATAATAATAAAAAAAGGAGAGAATGAAAGGTATAGTCAAAGATACATATTGAGATAAGTACAACTTACTTCATGATACAATACAACTAAGATCAGAGGGTTCCAAATTTTGTAAAGATAAATCAAAGTAAGTGCAATCATTGCAAATAAATCAAGAATATTTATATTTTTCATAACGGAAGCATACTTGTGCTTTTCAAGATGAAAAGAATATGTACAGTATAGACTCTCGGTCTTAAAAATGTAATAAATATAGATCAAGTTATAATCATTAATTGAGTAAAACTTGCATATATGCATTATTAAGGAACTCAAATCATATAGACAATACAATTAAGGAGAAAAGCCACAAATATGATCTCAAGATGGCAAGAGTTTCAAATCTCAGAATGAAGATGAGATTACAATAAAAGGCACATTATTTCTTAAATTCCAATTTCAGAAGGTAGTGAGTTTCTTTCACAGAAAGAAGATTATATCATTAATCATTTAAGTAAGAAAAACTCTTCACCAGGTTACAAGGAAAATGATCAAGGTAAAATGTTACAAAACATTATCAACAACCAAAAGAATATCTTTACAGCTGCAGTGAATGATCCTTTATGACTTTCAATATTTTTTTTTCTAAGGTTCATCATAGAAGTACTAATAGAATATCATAAGATCGAAAGGATAGCTATGATTGTGTGTTCACCATTCCATATTTGGGGAAGTTTTGACGTCTCTTTTATAAAATAAGCTCAAATGAAGGCTTGCAATAGTCTAAGTGTCCTCCAGATTTGAATTAAAAAAATACAAATCAATGCATGAATTAAAGGATACTAAGTACGGAGATTATTTTGAAAAGGAAACAAGTATTTGAAATAATAAAGCTTTCAAAGTATATACTTATCTAGAAAATTAGAGCTTAAGGAGTAGATATAAGCTGATATTGTTCAAAAGAAATCATCGAGCTATAAAACATGGCTATAAATCATGTAAAGGACAAAGCAGGTGGTTTCAGAATAATTTTAAACACTATCACAGAACTATTCCAAGAAAATATGAGAAAATATGGGTAACGCAAAAAAATAATGGTAGCCATTTTTCAGACATAAGGTCCCTGATTCGAGTCAGGGTTGACTCTATTTTAAGTCAGAGCAAGAGAGCTAAAATTACAGTAGTTAGTGAAATCTATAGACCTCAATTCGAAATGGGATCACATAAGCAACAAAAATCTCAGAAATATGATATTCGTGTAATACTCATACAGTAACGAGATAATTACAGTCATTGCAAGGCTTACAGAGAATCAAATTCACCCATATTTGGGGGAAGAATAGTTTCAGATAGTTAGTTAATATTTAAAGCAATAGCAAGCCCTGAACGAACTTCAGAGCTTGATCAAAGCAGTAAAGTCTCAGACTACATGGTGGGCAAGCAGAGACAAACAAAATTTCAATACCGACTAAATCCCAAGAAATCATGCAAACCCAGATGGTCTTGTGGGTTGAAAAGGCTCAAAGAACTTATTTTCCACAGGAATAGTGGTGGAAATGGTCGAAAATGACAGATCAAAAGGATAAAGAAAAGGCTTAATTTTCATCATACCCAGAAATAGTGATGCCAGAAACAAATATGAATCACCACATAAGGTAAAGCATGTCGACCTAGGATCCAAGTTTCAGAGCCATTTTCAAAACAAAGATTCAAATAAACATTAAAATACAAGCTTACCTTGTATTTCCCTTCTAGTTTCTTACAGATTTTGAACCACAACGGGAGAATTAGAGCTTAAATGATGAAAGTAGCAAAAAAAATGTACATGATCCAGCTCCATTATTAAATACCATGGTGGCCATGAAATACATTATATAAGAACAAATCTTGACCAAATCTTCCAAATAACCTGCGCAGATAGAAAGAAATCAAAAGCACATGGTCGCAGATGCCTTGCAGACCAGAAACCCATTCATGGCACTGAAGCAGAAGTATAGAGGTCGATGGATCATAGAACATGACATAGAAAGGTGGTTCAAAATTACAAAGAACAAAAGGTCCTTCGTAATAATATGGCTTGAGAGGAATAATTTAAAACACAGCGATTGGTAAAACAATGTGTATATACCTTCAAATATGACGGCCGAACAGAAATGATGCATTGTAGAGATGATTAAATGGTCAAAGTTTCCAAGATACTCTATGAATAAGACCATCAAATCAGCAGTGACCAAGAAGCAAAGCTACTAGAGGTCCATATACCAAGTAGAGAAGTAGAGATGCTAAAGAAATATCAGGAAATATAATTTGTAGAGCTCAAAAGATAATTTCATGGATAAAAAGCCTTCTCATGAACAATAAATTCAAGAAGGAACTTCATAAAATTCTCAAAATGCTCAATATTCCGAGCTCGGGGACCAAATTAATGGTGGCTTGAGGAAAATTTTCTATGGGTTCTCCCATGGAGTGAAAAATTCATAATGAACAAACATTAGGTTTCTTTTTCTTCTACCCAATTTGAAACTCAACCTCTCAAACCTAACTCGACCAGAGTTGTCATCAATGGTGGAGATCTGAAGATACACGATCCAATAGTCGGAAATGATAAACCAAGCCAACTACCAAGTAATGCATCAATGGCCCATAACAAAGGTGACATAAAATAAATGCCATAAAACCTTTTCTAACTCCAATGTAGGTTCACATTTATTAAAGACAAAGGATCGACAATCAACATTAAGATATCACCATGATCAACGGTTACAGATCGAAAACAAATTCAAAGAAAACTATGGTTTGATCTGACCCACCTAGTTAGGTCTAGGGTTAACCGTATTGCCACCGATGAAATCAAGGGTCAAGTCATCATGGAAAGGGTGCTAGCCTTGAGTATTTAAATAATTTTCATTTTTTCCTTATACAGGTCCAAATTCATAATGTTGATTAATCAAAAGGTAGAAAAGAATGATTAACCAAAAATCTGAATAAAATATTATATGCTAAGGATAAAATTTATCACATGGAGGAGTATGTTCTATTCGTGATCATTGTTTGACCTTGACTAAGGTCTTATCCAATTATATGTGACACATGAATTGTGAAGAGGGCCAAAGAAATATAATACTATTACACACCCTTTCTGGGTTGAATAAGAATCACATTACCTTAAACAAAATAATACTACCTCAACTTCCTCGAATGATAAAGTCAAGTACAGGTGGCATAGCCAATGGAAATAAAGTTCCTTTACATCATGATCCATGTGTTCCCCACTTTCTTAAGGGGTGTTTTTCAAGGTTTTTTCACTACATAGTAAACAAAGGACAAGAGAATTATTCGTGCAGGTGGTCCCCACAATGGTTGGGAGAAAATTTTGTGAAGTATTGGAGATCTTGAAATTATCTTACTAGCAGGGAGATTATTTTTCATATGCATCAAAGAGGTAGCCTAAAATGCTATTATTGTAATTGTAAGTGTATTAAAATTGCATATGTCACATAAAGCACAAGAAAATAGAGATTTCATGCATTGGAGAAGACTTTCTCATCAATCGAAGTTTATTATTAGTAGAATTATTCACCCAAATTTATTAAAAATAGAACAGTCAAATTTAGTTTAACTGAGTTGTATTTTTGTAACCAAGGCTATTAATGCCTCATTTTATTAGCATGCTTATTTTATCCCTTTATTTATTCATGATAAAGGATAAAAATAGGGTGCATGTGCGATTACAATTTTTTTTATATTTTTAGGATGTGTGGGATTGATAATTTTGTTATATATTGTGTACATTAGCAAAGCACAAAAGAGAGACTTGTTAGACACAAGAGTGCTGAAGCAGATTTTGCTAGGTTTGCATTTTGAATGAGAGATTGATTTATGCCTTTCTAATTATTTGGATCTTTGTGTATACTTTAGTATTTTCTTGTTAATGTCAAATTTCCCTGATTGATCATCTTACCTTGTTGCAATCTTAGTAATTTATTTTTAATATTATTGTGCATATTTATCTTAAAGAATATTATTATGAAATTTTCCCTCAATACATCAAGTTTTTTTCCTTAATATTCTTCTTAAAAATATTTGTTTATGCATCCAAAATCCATAATCATATATTTGTACACATACTCAGTCAAAGCCCTCAACAAGTTTGGTGTATCACCTCAGTTTTCAACACATTTACAGACATCAGTTTACCCTCAAAACCCCAAAATTAGTTTAGGATAAATAAAAAACAAACCATCCTTGATACCGGAGAGTCACCTCAATAATAGGTATACCCATATACTTGAGGTGTTTCCATTGTATCTACAAAAGAGAGAGATCCATTTTACAACATTAGAACACATGCATCCATCTCTCTGCAGGGTGCACTTTTGTGAGATAACAATTCTGGAATACCCATTTGGTGTCAATCACATTATTGTTCTGTGGTCTAGGTACGAGTTCCCGTGTCTCATTCTTTTCAATATGATAGATTTATTTATTCATGATTTCTACCCAGTGTTGATCTTTGCTTACTTCTCCACATATTTTTGGTTCTATCATTGATAGGAGTGAAATGTATTCATTATTTTTCTACTCTTTTAGCCTTCTTCTTATGAGAATGCCACCATATTTTTTTCCAATGATCCAATTTTTAGGATGGTTATTTTTTACTTTCCTGGAGGGTGCCTTAGTGTCTGGCCTTTCTTCCTCTTCATCCACTTCTTCACATGTACTTTCCATTTAATCATCATCTTCTTATTCTTTATGATTAAATCTGTGGTGACTGCTAATTTTTCATATTGCATTTAATTTAACTTCATATTTGTGATTTTTACAATCTTCTGTAGACTTTTATTATAGAATTTGTAAGACGCACTGATTTTTGAATAGCCAAGGACTATCCCTTCATCACATCTTGAGTCAAATTTACACAATTTTTCTTCATCTCTTATAATATAAAATTTGACTCACACTCAACAGATTGTGTTTGAGACCATCAACAAATAAATATATGTAGTGATAGTATTTCCATCATCTAAACTTAATGTTCCTTTTCCAATTATGTATGATGATTTGTTATCACCAAATCTCAAAGTACAAGATTCACTATTAGATAAAGTAAAGAACTTAATTTTTTCACCTTTCATATGGCTTGAGCATCCATTATCCAAATACCAGATTATGTCTTCATTTTTCACATGAAATACAATTTGCATTATTGAACATGACTCTTTTCTCTTGTTCTCATATTTATTTGGAACATATATACAATTCTTTTAATTAGCCGATTCTTGTTTGTTTGTTGAATCTGCATGATTCTTATTATAATAATTGTGTTGAACACTATTATAGTTTTCTCTAGTGTAAGCCAAGAAGAAGTTTCTTCTATATCCTTTAGAGAATTTTCTACAACTTACAGCCTTATGCCCGAACTAATTACAGGAATATAAATACCCATAGGAGGAGTGAGTGTACCTCATAACACAATTGATTCTTGGTGTAGTGGTTCTTCTTCTTGCAAATATCTTGAACCCTTCGTCTTCAGAATAGGAAGTACTTAGTGTTTCCGTAGACTTATTTCTTTCATTATTTATTTGCTCCTTTCCTTTATTTTCTCCTTTTAAGCCAATTCAAGATTTATAAGTTGTTTCCCATTGACTGTTTAGTATGTCTGTTAAAAAATTTGATCCCTTTTTAATATTTTCGTATACCTTTAGATTCCTTCTCATTTGTTCCATCTCAGCTTTAAGTTTCTCCAAATATGAGTTCAACTTTTTGCACTATTCCTCCATTTATTTCTAGGAGTTTTAAATCTTTTCAAGCTATGTTTCCAACTCCTTGAGCTCAATGGCCTCTTCTTCTTCTCTTTCTTACTGAATTTCTTCAAAGATGCATATTTTTTATTCATTATTATTTAGTTTTCATATCATCTTATGTTTATTTCATCTACAAAGAGTTAGTTCTTCAAGGGAACATACTAGATATTCTTCGAGATTATCCCCAGCTTCTTCTTCATCAATTTATTCACCATTAACTGTATACTATCCTTTGGAGATTCTTTCTTTTTTTGCATCCATTTCCATTAAAAAACATTCTGATTGATCTTCATATATCTCTTTTTTAGATATACTTGAGCTACTAGAATCATAGTCACTGGATTCTTCCTTTGAATAGAAATTCCTCTCATTCTTGAAAAAATTCTTGTTTTTTTTTCATATTATGCTTTGTTTCTCTTTTATTTTTTTATGACTGTGTTCCTCATTTTTAGACTGGTTATTCTTGTTTGGACACTTACCACAAAAATGACCTACTTGTCCACATGCAAAACATTTAAATGGGAGTTTTCCTTTGTACTTACTTGAGCCTCTTTTCAATCTTTTCACAAAAATGGATTCAATATTTTCATGATCCAACTCATATGCTAAAGTAGATTATTTTTCTTCTTCTCTGGACTGGGTTTCTTTCTTCACTTTTAAACCTACTTATTTCTTCATAGTTTTTGATCCAAAATTCCTCATCTTGTATGATAATAGAGTGCTCTACAATTCATCCATTTTGAAATTCTTCATATCTTTGTCTTCCTCATGGGTAAGACATTTGCATCATACTTGTTTCTCAGGGATATCATAAACTTATTTACAATAACTAACTCTTCAATATTTTTTGTTAAGCCTCTGATCATGTTTATGACTTCATTTGTTCTTTACATATAGACCGTTATGCTATCATCATCTTAAATTTTTAGGTTTTCAAACTGCGCTCTGTAGGTCTGCAGTTTTACCAATTTGAGATTTTCATAACCTTCATAAATACTCTACCTTTTTGTCCAAAATTCCTTTTCTGTTGTGTAATGCATAACTTTCACAAATTATGTCTCAGTTAATCTGCATAGAAATGAATTCATTCCTCTTGAATGGAATTCATATTTTTCCTTATCTATTGAAGAAGTGATCGGTGTGGCTGGAGGGTTATATATATTATCAATGCATTCCCCAATATCGAAACAAACTGACATCAAATATGTCTTCATTATTATTCTATACACTGCTTAATTTGTACCTGTGAAGATAGGTGATCTGGATAGAGAAAAACCACCTTTTTCCTAATTTGATTTCATGCTTGTGCTAGGAGGATATCCTTAAATATGTTAAGCTTCTACTATAAGGGCTGAGAGTGGGGGGGCGAATCAGTGTAGATTAAAAATAAATCTACTTAATATCGGATTTAACCCTTTAAAAGTATACAATTTTAAATTATGAGTAGTTAATTAAACATAAATCATACACAATAACACTTGAACATAGATATGTACTATGGGAAACCCTTTTAGGATAAAATCCCACCAACACCATTTCTTATATTACATAAAGCAAGGAATCCCAAGAATATTACACATCCTACAAGATTAGATTAGTAAGGCACTCACCTCATAAGGAGCACCAACTCCTTCACCTTTACTGATATTACACATCACAAGAGATTTATTTTAGCAAGGCACCAACCTCACAAGGAGCACCGACCCCTAATTTAATCAGCTACAATTTATATTTTTCAGGAACCTACCTACAAGAAGGCTACAACCCCCTAAATTTTCTAAGATACAACTTATACTTTTGTTTACATACAATTTTTGATCATCCAGTTACTATGTTCCATCCATAAGTGATTATGATAACTTTCCTAGCTTTGTTTGTGTTATTTTCTTCACTTTCTTATGATTATTTTATTTGATCTTTTTAGCTCAATCAATACACCACCCTTGATGCTCTTTTCATTTGGTAAATTAGTGCATCATCGATCTACTATCCTCTTTCCTCTCTCTTTTCTTTCATAGCTCTTTCTTATCTTGATTTATTTGTATTATTTTTTTTAATCTCTTACTTAACTCAAATTCTTATTTTCTTTCTTGAGGAACATCCCAAAAAATAGTTCTAAGTTCGAAAAATATTCACAATCGACCCATTCCTTCACTTGGAATTGTGTTTTATACACCTTCTTTATTGATCGTCTGATAATGCAGCCCATTAAATGAATGTAATTGTGTCTAGATATTATTCCTTTTGTATTCAACTTGATTACACCATTTTTATTACATGTGCAAGGGAAATTTATTAGTCATGCCTAAAAATATATTTTCCAAAATCTACAACATGACCCAAATGAGTGAGTTGTTTCCTTCTCCAATATTTTATTCATCCTTGAAACTCAGGATCTCATGAAGAATGTAATTGTAGTTACATGAATTCAATAAAATCATTAAATTTTGGCAGTTGGAAGAGTAGATTTCTTCATTCTTTGTGAGATTCAAGTCGTACATCTAGAAAAAATCACCTGATAATTGAATCACCATTAATTTTATAAAACTAACTCTTAATTTATCCATGTTTGAACCAATTTGATTGCCTTTGACCCTTTTCAGTCCATGTTTCATCAATTCATAGTTTTCCTTAACTCTTCTAGCTTTCTCCTTTATATCGCGACACTTTTATTTGTTTTAAGACATTTATCCTTATTCAGCAGCTTTTTAAGTTATCCATGGCTTTTCTATGCTTCCCGTGGATTATTCAATATCTCATAGCTTTCCTCCTTATTTGCTTCCTTTCCATGAATTTTTTCCATGTTTTCCGCTCTATCTCTTTTTCTTGTGGATTTTTTAGTTTTCCACGGATATTTTCTAGCCTTAACAAATTTTCTATTTCATTGCGACTTTTCCCTTTATAAACACTTTTTCATTCATCTTGCTTACCTTTACATTGTTTCCTTTACCTTCGTAGAATTACCTTCTACTTCGCAACCTTACCATTTTCAATTTGTAGCTTGTCCTTTGGTTCCATTTTACTTCACTACTTCACTCCTTTATGTGTGTCCTTTATGCATGGAACTCATTTAACTTCCGCAGTTTCTTCTAGTGCTCCGTGAAATTCTTATGACTTCGGTGGCTTCTCCAAATCTTCAGTGGATATCTCTTCACCTACAATTTACTAAGTCCTTTAGAACTTATCCTTGATCATTCTGAATACTTTGTGAGTTGACACTACTAATCAACCTTGATTTTTTCCCATCTTTCTCAGTTTAGCCATTCACTCCTTGTGCCATAAATGCAAATTAACATCAAATGATTTATCTTAACATCAATGAAAACACATATGGCATATGATAAAGGTCCAATAGAAGATGTATCAAGATGAATAATCTTGTCACATGATTATCCAAGAAGTTATACTTATTTCCAAATGATTAAAACTCAATATCAGATCTTAAATATACTTCAGACACTTGCAAGGGACATCAATATAATAATAAAATAGCATCCAAGATAAATTATTCAAATCATCCCTCCTTATTTAAATAGGTCTCAAAGAAACAACACTAACTTTTCTTTTCCCAAATCCACTTCACGAAAACACAACCAACCACTTTCCTAGAATGAAACGCTAGGAATTTTTGGCAAGGCCCAAAGGGTTTTTTATTTTTCAGAAAAATGGTTATTCAAAAGAAGTTCAAAGGGGTTCCAAAATATTAGCACCATTATACCCAAAATTTTACTTTTAGAGCCTCTTATTGATTCAAATTCAAAAGAGGCCGGTTTTCGTCCACTTGCATGACCACACCATCTTACAAAAATCCCATAAGAATAACTATAACATTCACAATTGACCCATATAAGTAGGCCTAGTAAAAAAACACTTCATCCATACACCAAAAATATCAAAAACCATTGCATTGAAATAATAAAAATCCCATCATTCCTAAACCATGCTTATTCATGACCCAAAAACAATAATGCATGATTAAAATAAAATTTTAGAACCATAAATGGTTGTAATTTATCTCAAAAAAATCAAATTATTTCATTTAATGGGCCCAATACTCTTTATACTTCTCAAAATTATTGTTTCTTACACCCTTTAGGACCTGGAAAACTTCATTATGCCACAAAATGTTTTCAAATACACAACACTATGACATGTAACCACTTGGTGGAAATTTCAAATCCTGTATAACACTTATAAAACAATTAGAGTGCTTGAATTATTCACCTGCGTAAACTACAACAAAATTTGTCTTCACCAGATCAACATGCCCAATTTTTTTTTTTCCAAAGATCAACTGATCAAAATATTTCTAAGCACATACATGACATCTACATGGATTGATTTTATGCCAAATTCATCCATATTCACATTACAAGTGATATAAAGCATCACCTAATATATATCATGCTTGAAACAATGCAATCCTTTCAACAAACCACATCCTGTCCTAAACTAGCAAAAACCTTCTTGTCTAAATAATTAACTGGAAACATCATCAACTCAGCTCATCATATGTAAATACATATATCAATGGAATATATTTGAATCCTATTTCCAAAAAAATAATTATCACCTCAAAATTACACCTATAGATCTTGTTATCGCAATTATAATGAACACTACTTTTATGGCCTCGAAACGACCCTTTAACTAGTCAGCCTAAATGGATCTAAAATTTCACTTGTTCATGAAAAATTGATATTAAACATTCATATACATTAATAAAAACTCGCATAAATTCCACAACATAAATGTATCTCATACCTCATTTGGACACCATTTCCACAAACTTGACCTCTTCAGAAACAAGATTTTTTAGGTGGGGCCCACATAATATCACACGATATATCCTACATTTATAGAAATCTAGAGGAGTATTCTATAACATTCAATCATCACTTTTTAATAAAAAATAAAAAATGAATCACTATACATCTTCTTTTGTAAACTAGTCCTAACTAGGGTTTAGCAAGGGTTTTATACCACTTTATTCTTAACATCCATTCATAAAAAAATGATTCTTAACTGACCTAATTATTTTTTTTAAACATTTAAAAATTACCATAGAAACATCCCTTAAATCCACAAGGTCGGAGGAAAATCCTTAAGTTCATAGTGAGCATCTGAAGTTGCAATTCAAGATGGAATGGCACTAGATTTTGACCTTGTCTCACTAAAATTTACGTAACTTTACAAATTATCATGGCGGAAACCTTAAACACTTCCCATAACCCAAGGACACACCAGAATATCATATCAAATAATTATCTTGTCATAGGTACCCATAAATCTTTTCATCAACTTAGATTTACGTAGCCACACATTAGATTTTCTAATTTAGAGGCTAGGGTCAACTGAAAGAATGATATAACTCAACATGAAACCACTAAAAATGACCCAAACATACCTATATACCATGATACATCTAAATACATTCATCCATGAGCTCATAGAGCTCCAAATCTCAATCTCATACCTCTTGGGTATTATACCTACTCCAAATGACTACATGTAAAATAACTAAACACTTGTAAATTCATCAAAAAACTTTTGTGATTTCACATTAACTATTAAATATTGTTATCCATCATACCTAAATTCTTATAAATCATCCAAGAAGCTCATACCAACATGTTGCATGACCTAGGCACTTTAATAGGCTTGCAAGAGCAAGCAATCCTCACTAAATCTCCCCTTATCATCATAAAATGACCTAAATCACCATTCCAACATCATACACAATATCATATGACCCTAATCCATTATCCCCTTTTTCATTAATGTTTTTTTTCGTAAATGACAACACCTAATAGTACCACATGCCAACATCCTGTTGGCTCAAGCTTCACAATGGATAAAGAATGGTCTAGCACATCGCACGTGTGTAGAAATTTCTCCATTTCTCACATGTCACATAGAACATAGCATATATTTAAGGTGTCAAATTTGACACATGTAAACATTCTATGGATCCAATAGTTTTAGTCCACCCAAGATGGAAAATGTGACGTGAAGGCACAACCAATGAAAGGTGAATGTGTCAATACGTGGATCTTTTCTATTAGCTCTAGTTTTAATGTTGTTATTCATGGGATATAAAGTATTGAATTGCAAAGAGGCATCAAGATTTCCTATTGGATCATGGTTTGAAATGGATAAAGAATTTTATTACACTATGAAGGTACGTGTATATTTTTTATTGGCTCGTATGTCGTAGTGAGCATAGTGTAGACTAAAGGTGTCAAATTAGACACATGGAGTGATCTCGTCATGCATAAAGATGATAGAATCTAGTTGAAATCAAGCCCCGTGATGAAGGGAATTTTGTAAAGGGCATCTAGTATGAAAGAAGGAAAGGTAATTCAAAAGATAAAGTAAGAAGACACGTAAGTAGAGCTCGATGCGACAACCAGACCATAGGCTGACACATGGAAAAAGTAAGAGAAATGCACACATTGGAAAATTAAATATCCAAGGCCTATTAAATTCTACCACTTGTCATTCTCTTGTTCATGCCAACACGTAAAAATTTAAAGGGCCATATCTTTCGATTCCCTACTCCAAATCTTATGAACTTCATATGGTTGGAAATTTATCTTCATTTCCTTCATTTTAGAATCATCAAACTCATACTTTGATGAAATATAATGATATAAAAGGATAGAAACATTTCAGGTATTAATATACATATCCATAGGGTTCAACCAGCCAAATTGGTTAAGCGTGGGGATATTTCTTGTATAACAAGTAGGATAGAAGAAATGAATGAATTTGTAAGGCTTCTCATGCTCCCTTTTAGATTTTTATTCCATCTTTTTGGTGGTTAAACATATAGATAATATTTTTCTTATTTCTCTCTCTCTCTCTCATCTGATATATATTGTAACAATCTGCCATTTTATGTAAGGAGGAAGATTTGGGGTATTTGTAGTAATTTGTTGACCAATTTTTAAGTTATAGTTTCTATTTTCTTACGAAATTGTTTGTGTCTAGTTCTGTGAAGAAGAGCTAAGGTGGTTGTGGTGTACAACCATTAGCATGTTTTGAAGGCATTTAATTATGTCCCCTATCAAAAATTCACATAAATAGATACTAACTATTTCTATGAAGCTACACTTTCCCGTTTCTCATGCTTAAGGAGAATGAATGAGGAAATATACTTATGTAACTATCTGACATTGAGTTTACTTTGTTAAATACACAAAGGTATTTCTTAGTTGTTGTATTCTTCTAGTCACTATGAGAATTGTATAATAGTTTATATTTTACTACAATTCAACTTCATTGTAAAATCCTAAAGGAAGCATCACTTTTGAAGATATTGTTATATCTTAAGGGGTTTTGGGTGTATAAGACAAATATAAGTGATTTATGTCAACTCTATCTTTATGATTTTTAGTTAGGATTGTGAATACTGTAGACAACATTTGTGAGAATTGAGTATCAATGAATACAAATCTTATTTCAAAGAATATGTTAAATTGATTCTTATTTTCAAGAATCATAGTTAAGGATGGATTCTTTCCATGGGAAAATTAATAAGCCAAGGTCACAATAGCAATTTTCCTCACCCTTCAGAAGATCAATTAAAAATAACCATTTATATTCATATCTACTAAGTATATCATACTTTCATACCTTACATATGCCTATTCCTCAAAGTTGTGTTAAAATTTGTTCATTACGAGTAGTCGTTTCTTAGAATCACACAAAGTCTATTATCCAATATCATTCAAATAATTCTTACTCAATTATGTTATATAAATGTAAGATCTGAAGTTGTTCATTATTTGTCTGTTAGATTTTTGTTTCATTTCCAAGTACTTATGATAAATAAAGAGACAAATATTTTGAGAGAAGTATTGTATGTGTGGCTGAACTTGCTTCAAAATATTTTTCATCAACCATAAAATAAAATAAGCCATGAAATATTTTCCATTATCCAAATCATTTAACTAGGTTCTCTCACCTTGAGAAGGGTAAATCCAAAAGTAGAAGGGACATGCCATCCTGTTTATGAAGGCACCCCCTTATCACCTTCCACATTTGAGTAATTGAGTTGAGTGTTGAAAATATTACCACCTATCAAAGACAAAAAACAATTAATTTTTCATCACTCTCTCAAAGTCATCCTACTCATGTTGGTTTTTCATCTCCCTGAACGTGTAATTTTGAGAGCCAACACCTGAGTGACACCATTTCCTTGGAATATATACATACATACTACATGTTTAAAGGTTCTATATATCTCTTGAATTGTGTATTCTAGAGGTGAATCCCTAAAACAAAATTGGGATATAATGGTTTCATCATATTTTAACAACTAATTTAGTTTATAATTTATAAAATTGAAAGGATTATGGCCTTCTTTGAAATATGATCCCACAAATAATTTACTTCAAGATTTAGTGTTTGTATAGAAAAATAAGTATACATGGAATCCTTTAAGTGATCAAAGTTCAAAGATTAGTTGTAGAAAAGTTAATAAGCTTGATATTAAATTTGTTTAGGACTACTCTAACACATCTGGAAATTCTGAAATACAAGGTAAACATAATCCTATTCTTTCATTTATTAAGGAAAACCAAAAATATTTTTAGAGTCTATTCTTCCCAAAATATTTCATCAGGCTTATTCGTTAGAAAAAAAAACTCTTGTTCAACATTGGTTAAACCATCCTTGACTTGTAGTTCCTGTATAAAATAACATGGTGTATCCCCATCTTAGAGGAAATTTCATAGTTAACACATATAAACCTATTGATTTTAATGACATGGAAGATTATCCAAATGAGGTCCCCAATTATATTAGAAATAGATTACCTATGTTTTAAGGAAATAATGCTATTAGTGGCTATCATCATTTTAACTTATTTGAGAGCCTGATGGATAATTATGAGGTTGATTTTGAGGGTGTAAATGTAAATTTATTTGTACACACTCTATAAGAATATGCTCGAGAATGGTTCAAATCCTATCTCAATGGATCAGTTGATTCATGGAAGGAGATGTAAAATGAATTTAGGGTCTTGTATGGTGATATAACTGATCCAAGGTTTCTTTTGTCATATTTTGAGAGCATGAAAAAGAACCCCAATAGGTGTGTCTAAGATTTCGATATTCAATAAAACCTTAAAACTTTTACCCAATAGTATAAGACCCAGTGATGATTCTTGTCTTATTAAGTTTTCAGATGTATTTTATAAGGAAGCAACATACTATTTGAGAGACAAAAATCCTAGAACTTTGTTACAATATTTTACCATGGCTATCCAATTTGAGAATAATATTAAAGATGCTATAAATCCATCAAATAAGGATGGTGTTAAGGTGGTTAACAAAGAAAATCCTCAGAATATTAAGATATTTTACCCTGAAAAAGTTTTCAAAACTTTGGTAGGAGATGTTAAAGAAATTTCTTATAAGTTAGCAAGAGATGATAAGGGATTATATCCCAATCCTTAGATTCAACATCAGAACACTAGACATAATAGATTTGGAAATTATCCCAAAGGATAGCACCTGGATGAAGATAGAGGCAAAGAACATATGGGTTCTTGCAACAAGCAAAAAAAATTTAGAGATAACAAATAAGTTCCTGACCCTTTAGTGGGAAGAGTAGTTATTATTGAGGAACAAAATACAATTGATTGGTAAGAAAAATTCTTATTACACCATGTACCTTATGATCATCCTTCAACTGATTACATTGATGAGGATTATTTTAGTGATGTATGCATGATGGAATGTCAACTAGAATGTGTGTAGATTGTATCTTCTACTGACCTCCTCTATGCCCAACTATGGTTGATTTCTGGACTTGTGCTAACAAGGTTAGGTCCTTCCTTGTGGAAATAAATGTTAAAGATGATATGACCCAAGATTTTAACGTTCTTAATCATGATTTTGAGTATTTAAGAGCCTTTATGATCAAGAAATATGATTTTTATGTTCCTTCTAGTGAGGATAGAATTTTTTTGATCAATGGTGTAGTTGCTCAAATAAAGGATTACAATCTCATAAATAGAAAAATTAAAGGGGTTTCTCCTGCAACAAAAGAAAAGATTCTTATTATTTCTAATATCCCCAAATATGCTCCTCATTAAAATATGTTGAATAGAACTCCTATAATTCATCTTGAGCCAAGATGTTCTTCCCAAAACTACACTAAAAATAACCTCTTACCATCTAAAAAAATTGTAATAGTGGCTTATAATGCTCCTCTTCTTGAATATAATGTATATGATATGGATAAGATTTTAAGTCAAATAAAGATTAAAGTTCCCATTGTAGAACTATTGAGGATCCTTGAGCATATAAACTGATTCTTTGACTATTTAGGCTTTAAAGAATATGAGATTGTTACAAATAAGGATCCAGTGGATGTGAAATCATCCCCCACAATTGTTGAAGAAGAGTTATAAGAAACTAAAGAAGAGATGGAAAAAATTACCAAGGTATATCTAGGGAATTATTTCGTATAAAAACAATTGGATGTTGACCCCTTTTTAACATAACTTATTATAAATGGGTGTCTCTTATACAATTTTATGTTTTATTGTGAAGCTTCATGTATCATCATGCCTCATTCAGTCAATAATGTGTTAAACCATAAGATAATTATTAATTTTTGGAGATTATATGCTATTTATTCTAGATAATTCCCTATGGTGGTTGTCTCACATGGTTTTTACCTTGGTTTTCTTGATAGTTTCAAGAGGTAATAACGAAACTCGACCTCATTATTGAGGGGTTTCTAGGATACCCGCACATGTGGATTATGTTTTTGTGCACTGTGTTCAGAAACAATCAAAACAATTCATATTTGCAAATAAGAGTCCTGTAATCAAAGATTCAATATTATATTAAAATAAATGTTATCGATCAAGAAAAACACTCTTATCTTTATTTAGCACATATAGTTGTATGTATATAAGAGATTACAAAACATTATGTGCTTATCACTTATTTAAATACATGTATGATTTGAGAATAATCAATGATTAGATCTAAAAGTTGGATTCTCGATCAGTGTAGATATTTTTAGAGATATAGGAATGAGATTCAATATAATTGGTAGTTTCCTCCTCTTCTTCAGTCAATTCCCATTCAGGGATGGAAATCTAGTCCTTAGCGAAGAAGGCTGAATCTTCTTCCTAGGTGTCTTATTAAAGGGAGAAGGTATATTCTAAGATGGAGATGCTGATGTCACTAATGGAATTGGATTTTGAAGTAGTATGAGAATCCTCCTCCAAATGTTGAAGACTTATTTCATAACGGCATTCAAATTGGGTGTTCTCTTCTCGTAACCTCAATGTATCATCATAAGACTTCCATAAGGCATCAATATCTTCAAAGCTACACTATGTGGAAGAAAATATGGATTCATGATGATAAAATAGAGTATCTTGAATGGCACACAATTCAAAATAATTGAGCAACTCGTATTGTTCACAATAAAAAGGGTGGTAGATGCAAGGGAATGAATCAACTGTACGATAATTAAGACCTCCTAATGCCATCTGAAAACATGAAACCTAAAAAAAATATCAGTATATAACAAGAAACAAGTCCTCATTTTGATCAGATTGAGTAAAAATTAGTAAAAAGACAAAAACTTCAGCGATTACTATGAAAGTTAAAAATTTCCGTAAACATAGTTTAAATAAATGTTTTCCACTCTTAATCTTGTCAAAAACAGAAGATTAATGATGCACAAAGTATCTAAAAACAAAAAAGTACCTGACATTAATGCATGGAATGAATAAAATGAAATATTTTACCTTGTTGGATGTATGGTATGAACATTGGATGGAAACGGGTGAATGAAGGGCGAGAACGAGCAAATTGACGATGACTATGATGTTCTACAAAAATGTGACATTGTACTATGTATATGTGGAGGTCTTGAATGCCTGGTGGATTGTGAAAATGGTAAAATGTACCTGCAAGGCCTGTGGATTTGTCCTGCAAATGGGGTCTGAAAACTTGCACTTATAGATCACCGGGGATCAGGTAAATCGTCGACAATTTTAGTGAAATATTTGTTAGCCTAAAAAATCAATAATTTTATTCTATTTTTAAGTTCAAAGGATGGGTTTTGAGCTTGTTTCATGTGGTGGAGGATAAAAAATCATGAGATGACTCATTTGGAGTTGGGAAGGGGTTAGATGTTTTTATATTTGATTAGTTAGAAAATAAGTCAATTTAGGAAGATATTTAGTGCATGATTTTAGTAATTTTTAAAGTGACTCATTCAGGTGTTGTGGTGAACTAGTGTAGACACCAATTTTTTCTATAGCACCCCTCTGTCATATCTAATTCATTCAACTCTAACCTCTCACCTTTCTCTTTCCTAAATTTGAGTGAATTCCATCTATTTACTCACCTTATTTAATAAATTATCAAATGGGATCCATGTGGACCCATTTGATAGTTCAAATTTTGGAATTATCTCTCTTATCGATTTACTCAATTTATGGGTAATAATACATCCATACGACACCCATTTCATAAATTCAAAAGATGGATTCTATTATCTCACCTACTCATTCAAATCATGTTACCCACTCTACCTAATAAGTCAAACCATGGGCCCTGCACGATCACATCACCTATGTTAACCCAGGTTACCTTACCCAGACCTAGTTACTTGATAACCCCAATCTAACCACACCTCCAAGGTATAAATATGGGTTTTCCCCCCCTCTTTTAGGAGGAACAGATCTAGTGACTAGGGATAAAAAATTTCTAGATTCGGGAGATCTAAAAATATCTACATCTAGAGGCTAAGGATCGAAACCTAGACGAAGGATGGATCTGGAACTAGACCAGAACCAAAGAATAAGAATAGATTTATGAAATATCTTCTTACAGAAATTTTGAGGGAGAAATATTTTCCATTAGTTTTCATCTTTCCATCGTGATGCCCATTTCATCTCCATCTCAAAGCAAATGCTAAGTCCTCTCGATATTTCAGTTAATTATCATTTTGTATTCCATTATTTATGCATGATATCTATTGTTCCTCATTTATTGCTATCTTTCTAGATATGGGGTTGACATCCTTTAAGGGAGTTAACATCCTCTTGGAACTGGGATTGTCTAGGAAACCCCCGCATATTTTTATTTAATCTTATCTATTTCATTTTTATAGATCTATCTTCTTTTTATCACATCACCATTTTCTCTATGTGAGTATTGTTCATCACCATTTTGAATGTACTAAGCCCTTGGATACATGACATTGTTTTGTTTTTCCTGATCTTCCGTACACTAACCTAGATAGGAAGCAAGAAACTCTGATCAACATTTGGCACGCCTGGTGGGACCAGACCCAAATTCTACTAAATTTTCATTTTGCTAACCTTGTGCAGGTGTTGTAAGGATCATGGTTATCCAAATTCATTATTCTTGTCAAGTTGAATATATTTTATAAATATTTAATTTTTTTGACTCACTTTCTTACAGGGATTTCGTATTATCTTTGTCTATTTGGCATGTTATTTAAATTTTGTCATTTTTCTCCACATCGAAGTAAGTGGTTTTATCATTTTTCACAAAAAAAACATATCGTAGTTTACAGAGTTAATTTTTTTATATTTAATTAAATAAATGAATACAAAATAATTTTCAAAAAAATAAATTCAAAAAAAAAAGGAAAATTTTATTAAGTTCTAACAATCTAAACTACCCATCCCCCTATTAACTCAACCATTCATCCTCACCAAATCATTTCCCTTCTCTCCACTAACTCTCCACTCACCCCATCTCCCCTCTGACCATCTCAGTCCCTCATCAACTCCCTACTGAATCACCCCATCTCCTACCCGACTCATCTCCTCTCCCCGAATTACATTCTCACCAAGATCCCCATCTTCCAAAGCCTCACAACCCATCCAAACAACCCCCTCTCCCTCCATTCCAAACACTGATCCATCCCCATTACCACCAACCATTCCACCTTGACCCCTTCACTCCACATCTGACTCAGCACACCCATCCCATTACCCTGCTTCTTTTATCTTAGCTCCTCTACACCCAATGTGAGGTCCTACCTCGCTCCCTGCCGAGATATCATCCCCACACACCAAGCTCTCCCCTGAGCCCACATATTTATCCTTCCAACACATACAACCACTTGGCCAATGTCTCCACACCTCTGACATATCCTCATAACCGAGATCCTTCCTACTCTACTCCATGCAACCACCTCATACCCTGCACTATCCCACTATCCATCTCGAGCCACGATCCACTTTCACCTTCCTTCTCCACATTGTCAACTCCCAGCACCAGAATCACCCCTCTACTCTCCACACAGGCTACTCAGCTCTCCCATACACTCAACCTCCCAATCCCTTTCTCCTACGTAGTTCCTTCCCTCTTCTCACACATGTTCCCTACCTCCACTGAGCTATCATCCCCACACACCTCTCCCTTCCTCACCTCGACTGAATCATTCCTATTACCCCACATGACCGCATATACATCTCCTTTACTTGGGGAGATCTCATCCTCACCCACTCCATCCACCACCTCTCCCCACTCTATCTCCATCCACCTCGGCTGCTTCCTCACCGAACCCTTGCCTAGTTTCTGGTATCGATCAACTTGAGCTACACATTCTTAAAATGAGAAATAATAAACTGTTATCTATAACCCCGTTTCATGATGATACCATGTCCCATATGAAATAATTCTCTCGACTGTATTCTCCTCATCATCGTATCTTGTTCTGTGTATATCCATATAGATGTTGATAAATACAGATGTTTGGTGCTTCCAACTATTTCCAGTTCCCTTTCAACGTCCCACAGGCTTCGTGGTAGTAACTGTACATTTTTTTCATAATGACTGGATTTTAATTATCACAACAAGGTTTTCTGCACCGAATCTTCATTTCATCCTTTTCATGGAACTGACTCTTCACCACCTCCACTCTCTTATCTATTTAGATATGTGGCTAATTGAGTTCACGTCATATGCATTCGACATATATTTTTATTGTTCAATAGCCAAATACCTAACATAACTATTTGAATCGACGTTTCACCCCTCTCTCAACACATACATCCTCCAACTTGCCATACATCCCACACCCCAGACCATATTACACCACTCCCTTTTATCCTTTTGAGTCAAATCCCTCTCCATGGCCTATCCATCCATCTCCCACACCCACTACCTCTAACCTCTCACGTCTCAATCCATAGTGCATGGCTGCCACATAGCTCAACCACACACCACATGTAGGTTGACTTCTGACACAAACATCTTCTTTCAAAACACCATCATTTCAACCCATGACATCCATACATCATTCTATTAGTTATTACTTACTTAGGTTTTATATAAGATAATCATGTTATTCTTAGTTAAATCATTACGATTTTTGCTTAATATTCATAGGTCAATTATTTCATTTACTAGTTAATTAAATACAATTTTTTTAACTAAAATTCCTTGGATAATTTTGTTATTGTTCATTAAATAATTATGATTTGTTCATATGCGTAGGATAATCATTTTATTTCCTAGATAATCAGTTACAATTTGTTATTTAGTACTCCTAGGATAATTGGAACAAACCGTACGAATATGGTAGGATATTTGTTTTATTACAAGTTCATTATTTACGACTTGTTAATTAGAATTCATAAGGTAATTATATGAGGCTAATTTATTATTTTAGTTAAGATTTGTTAATTAAAATTCCTAGGTGTTACAATTATATTAGGATAATTATTTTGTTATTCTTTATTTTTGTTGTGGTTGTTAATTAGAATAATTACCTTTATTATTTATCTAATTAAGCATCTCTTTCAGCACCACGTCATTAGAACCATTATATTGCTTTTCTTATTTTGTATTCCATGTGAAATAATCATTTTATTGCTTTTGCAGGTACACTCCACCAACTTGCAAACAACATAACACTGTCAAAGACCAATATTGAAATCAAACACATCACACAAAACACTTTTACCGAACTTATCCACAATTATAAAAGATGAAATTTTAGGGTACATGGTTTTTCTATACCATTGATTGGCACTTTCAATATATGTCACTATCACGTGTAATCACATAATAGGGAAAAGCATTCTCCAGGTTTTTCTTGTTTTTTCTCTATTTTCTCTTTTTTTGCATTGAACTTTCTCTTTTCTAAGTGATTGTCTGCATCGAATGTCACATTTCATTTTGGCTTGAAAAGAACCCATCTTTTATGTATCCTACCTGAACACATAGCTTAAATAGGGGTCTAATCTTTTGCATTTCACTTATCACACACTACTCAAAAATTCATGAACAATATCAACACGTATAAATACTCCTCTCACCTGGTTAATTGATAGGCACTTGAACACCCAACAGGCAGCTGTTTCAGACATTTCCCTAGTCAAAACTACCTAAAACCAACCTTATACTTCTGTTATGTAGGCACCTTCACTATCCATCTTACGTTTTTTTACATCACTTAATTAATCATGATAATTAACAATTTATTGCTTGATTTGTTTGTCAACAAATTACATAAATAAATTTTTCTCTATTTTATGCTTGCGGTCACTCTTACTTAAGATGAAACAAAACAACAATCTGCTACATCAAATAACGTCACTTCCTCTAACGATATCTTCAACCAAAATTATAAACTCGAGATCATACCTCTCGTTACCCAACCTTCGGTCTCCATGGCCTCACTTCACGAGGACCATGTCATCAAAAATCATTCTTATCTTGAAACTAATCCTCATATCTCTTCCCAATGTTATATTCCTCAACCAACAACAAAACCATCTCCTGATCCTTTAGAAACTCTTGGACCACCTCTTAACCTCATATATGATTTATATTTTTGAAATCCCCCACAATATCTCGATCCTCTCAATCTCCTCAATTGGTGGATCGCATTCCACCCACATCCTGTTTTGTCAATTCTATTTCATCCACTACTAGTATGCCTATTAAACAATCTCAACTATTGAATACCTACATTCCTACCCATTATATGCTTCAACCATCTCAACGTATCAACACTCATATCCCCACTTATCATTTACCACAAAAACATACCCAACTTCAATGAACACATCATGTCCCTATTGTTAAAAAGAAATCTCAACCCATGACATGTTAATCCTTATCAAACAATTCCCCATACATCTGAACACCCACAATTTTATCAACTGTCTTATCAAACAATTCACCAAACACCCACACATCCACAAATGTATCATTTAACTTATAAAACTACATTTCAAACCACACAAATAATCTAATCGCAACCTAACATCATGTCAAATGATCCAATTCACGCTTTTATGAATAGGCTAACTAGTCTAGAAGCTACTACCTTCACACTCAAGCATGCATTATATTATAAAAAATCTGTAACGAACTGATTCATCCATTGGTTCCAATCAAACCCTACCCTTCTCATTGGAAACTTCCTTAGTTTACTAAGTTCAACAACAAGGAATATCCCCAACAACATCTCCTTGGATTTAAACACATATTTTGTCTTATTGTGCATGATCATGATCTACTCCTTGACACTTTCCCTATGTCCTTGTCCATTCCTACATTGGACTGGTATAGCCATATCCCATATTCTCTTCTTCCCAGATTGCACAGTTATTCTTAGAAAAATTTTCTATCAATATTGCACACAAAACCACTATCACTGACCTATACACCATATGACGGTTTGAAGATGATCCCATCATCGACTTCATCACACGATGGTGTGGTGTTATAAACCAAATGTCCTTAACTCTTTCAAAAACTGAACTCATCAAATTATTCTCACATTTGTGTGTGGAACACATATCGTCTACTTTACAAATCCAATAATTCCAAACCTTTGATGAAGTTTTCACAATGGATAGGAAACTTGGAACCCCTACCATTGAACAAGGTCATCTTAAACTCAGATCGACCAAACCTAAAATTAAATTGACTAAACCATTCATAAATAACAACACATTTAAATGTGTGGCCAATGCCATGGTAATTAATCCCTCATCAACATCTACATCCAACAAATGGCCTCAACAACAAGCCCCTCAACCAAAAATCAACTACACTCCCTTAGGAGAATCATATAGTTTTGTATTTGAAAAGTTGATGGACGTAAACTCCATCCAACTTCCACCCATATGACCCATGGAAAATTCGCAAGCGAAGCGTTCTTGGTATTATGATGCCCACTATTATAAATATCACTAGGTCAAAGGTCACGACATTCAGAGATGTCGTTATTTCAAAGATTATGTCAAAGAACTCATAAATCAATGGGATATCCAAATGGACAGCTCCACCACTACATCTAGCCAACCCCTCGACAAAATTACACAACCTTTTCCTAATAAACCATCAAGGAATCATGTCACCCCCTTTAAATCTCAACTGTCAAATTCTTACACTATTAACACCGTTAATCAAAAATATATTTCGTTGAGAACTCCACATGTTCCTACCATGGAAATTATGCCCAATCCTTATGTGGAACCTTTCACATCTCCAACTATCAAACCTATGTCATGTTTTTATACTTTTCTTGAATCTACACCTTCTTCTACCCCTACAACATCTACATCAAATTTTACTATAACATCTACTTCATCCACTTCAAATACGCCCCAATCTATCACATTAGATTCATCTCTAGAAACTATTTCAACCCCACTAATATCCACACATATCCCTACATCTATCACATCTATGAATTCACCCACATCTTCATCAAACACACCTATTAGTACACCTACATCACTCATAACCATCCCAGCTAAACTCATTTCTACCACATGTACCTTTACAACCCCACCTCCAACATTAACCCCATTATCATATATATCATTCTTACCCCTCAAAACATTTGTGAAGAAACCATTCCCACCTACTCCTACACCCAATAATATTCTTTCATTTGTTGCATTACCTATAATTTCTACTCCATCAATTACCACATACTCTTTAGTAGGTTTGGATAATTTACCTCCATCCATTCCACCTTTACCGATAATACCATCCTTAGAGTCAATCCCAATTTCTCCTTTCTCACTTTCCTTCATACCAACCACATGAACGACCCTAACCACATCCACATCAGCCTCAATTATACATAACACATCACCCACATCTCCAAATATCCCATATAAGCCTACATCCCTATCTATCCCAACTACCCCTATACCTATCATATCAATAAGTCCACCTATCTCTACCTTGAAATATTTATCTATATCCTTTACCATGGTCAGATCACCCAATGTACTGTAACACTCTTTACCTAATTTTTCTATCACATTGAAAAAATCTTCTCAATTAGTAACCCTATCAAAGATACCCTTTAAAACATCTACTGAACCAACACATACACCTAAATCATATAAAGATGGTTTACATTCTACCTCTTCAAAATCAATTGTTTCCTTACTAGAACCTAAACGATCCACATCTCACATAGATCTCATTAATCACATCATACAAACACCTATTTCTCCATTAACACCCTCTTCTTGTTTTAGAAAATATTATCCATTATTAACCATGCCACCACCATCAGATCCTCCAGTCGAGATTATTATCATACCTGCTAAGGGTAAAAATTGTCGATCAAAGTCTAAGGCTTGTGGAAAACATCCCCAATAGTCCCTTGTGCATCCATGTAAAAATTATAATTTTTCCTCTTTTAGACAATCTAATGCCACCACATTTATTTTAGGTTCAGTCCTTCCATCTACGACACCTCGCAATGATCAATCCACATCCAAACAATACTATTCGTTAACCAAATTTGATTTTTCTTCCAAAAAACACAATTTACCCATTCAATGTACATCCTCACCTAAATCCCAAACCAAACAATCCAATCCTCCAACCAAATTTGATTTATCTAATTCACCCATCCAATCCATATCAGTACCTAAAACCAAGCCAAAACGTCATAAAAGTTATCTTCCTCATAACACTTCGATTGGGTCCGACGTAAACACTTTTCGACATTTAGTTCGAATATCTACCATCACGCTTCCTCCCATTAAAGAATTTAATCCCTATATTCCAAAGATATTATGGTTCAATCCCAATTATAGTTTCACTTATCACTGTACCCTGGGCCATGACATTGAACATTGTAAGGCCTTTTGGACAATCTTCCACAACCTTATTGAGAAAGATGATTTCCTCATTTAAGGGAAATATCCTTCTCCATCTACATCTCATCTGATTTTTATCCCATCCATAAGGTTTCCCACGATTCCTTCATCCACATCATCCCTTAACATTCCTCCTACACATACAATTCCTCCTAAGGAAGGTCCTTCATTATTCATTAAAAATGCTTATCTTGCCAAGCACACTTGTCATCTCTGACCATTTATCTAACCTAAATCTAAAAAAATATCATCTAAACACTTTTGACATCCTTTAACTCCTCCAAATTTAATTCATTGGAGAAGCAGTCTTCCCTCACCTTTAAGCATATCATTTTGTACAACTCCCTATACACTAGGGGAATTCACTCCCTGACATTGTTTTATTTACCTCATCCAAATTTATCTAATCTCAACTACTTCTATTGAAATCTTCATCTCATTCTAAGTCCACCATTGTGGCCATGTTTGTCCTTCTAAGAGGGACCATTTTTTTTTTATTTTCTTACCAAAGTACACCATTGTGGCTATATTTGTGTCTCTTTTGGGGCACCATCTGTTTCATTTTAAGTCCACTTTTTTGGCCATTGTTTCCTTCCATTGAGGGACCATATTTCCATGTTCATTAAATCACATCATTGTAGCCATATTTGTGTCTCTCTTGGGGTACCTTTTATTTTCATCAAAATCCACCATTGTGGTCATATTTTTGTTTCCTTAAGGACATAGTTTTATTTCTCGCTTATTTTCCATATCTAATCCTTTGCAAGCTATCATCTTGTCGTAACATTAATGTATTCTCTCCCTTGGTTGTAAACCAGAGATAGAACCTCTTAATGCATTGCACTTGTGACCAGTTTATTGTCAGCATATCTATCAATGAGCACTTAGTCGTATCTTTAGATCATTCCTCCATCATCATCCCTTCCATATTTCATTGTAATGAGTTGGAAGTATGTGGTCTACTGTCACTATCTTAGTCATGACCTTAAATATGGGCACCACGGATTTTTCCATAGAATTTTCCTTATGGATAAGTTCTCCCATTTGGTGAGACCTCCAAGATCATTACATCTGTCAGCCACTCATTCTCCTATTGCAGTCATGCAAAACGTCTAGGGGTGTCTCTGTTACATTCATTATCCCTCCTAAGTGATATACTTATCTATTCCCATCTCTCCCCCATGTAAAGATAAAATCCATGTATGCAGAACCAAATGCAAATTTATCAAAGAAATAGAATAATCCCTCGAAGGACATCTGTTCAAAAAAAAAAGAGAAAAAAAAAGCATACAAGTCAAAATCAAAGAAAAATCAAAATAAATAGAACGATCCCTCGAAGGATGACTATCATACATATTATTATTTCCATCTATATTATCTATAAAGTAAACCATACCCTCAAAGGATGGCTACTTTTTTATGGCATTCAGAAAGCTTCCCACATTGATCAACTTTCTTCTATTGTTCTTTCCCTTTCCCAGAGCCAGAGCATAGTTCTAGGAACAATCACTTATAGAGATCCCTCTTCCCATGTAGAATTTACATCTCCAATATCTTTGTCGTGTCGACATTAGCTTAATGGGAATATTTCATCCATATTTCCCTCATGGTCTATTGGTATAACTAAGTATCCTTGGGTATGTGTTAACGCCTATTATTGGCTGCAAGGGCAATGCCTTGAGTGGTAACCTTTCTTGTTTATCTCCAATCAGGTTTGAATCATGCTTTCCCTGTGTTCCCTTGCTACAACTATGTTTCATTCATCTCATCAAATTCATCTTTTATCAAAATCATATCTAATGTAACACTATGAATTCTATATCTATCCATAATATCCATGAAATACATTCACAAATGCACTTTTTAGTTTACGAATCCTACTTGAGGATCCTTCTCAAGGCAAGTTCGTTATCCTATAGCTTCATATCCCCCCAACATGTTCAATAATGTATTTTATGCATTTCTCTTCACTCCTCATTTCCACTAATCACCACTTATCCCTGCATCATCCTTTACAAATTTCTACCCCCTTTCATTACTTTTTATGTCTCCCTTTCATTTCCTCTATGAATTTTCACTTTGCCTCTTCTACATATGCTGATATCATCACTCCCACCATGTGGGCATCCTTGTTAAGGATTTCCCTTACACTCGCCATATACACTACATATATTCCTCGATCCATAAATGTCACACTCCTTTGTTTCCTTGTTATCACATTTTTATCACCTCCTTTCATCTTTTGTTCCATTTTGGTATACATCGCTCAGTATTTTAATCACTCTTCCTCTCCTTCATCCTGATGATCCTACTTAACTATCCCCATCGCATGGAAATATTACTTAAGAGTTTCTTTTAAGATTGGTTTTCCATCTGACTCTTCCACCTCCCATCATATCTTCCTCATATTCTATCTCCTACCTCTCATCATACCCATCTGCTCTAACCAACCATCCCACACCTATACCCAATTACAATGTTGTCTTTCTCCTTCCATATTGTCCCTTCCAATTTGGTGATATTACTTATCTCCTCCTACGGCATGGTGATCTTACTTAAGAGTCCCTCTTAAGGGTGATTTTTCATTTTGCACTCACCCACCATTACACATTCTCACCATCCACATTTTCTCTTCATTCCCCATCATCACATCCTATCATCTCCTCTTCCATTATGAAAAACACCACTTCCTGCTTATCTCCATTATCCCTTGCTTGGTAATCTTACTTAACCATTTATTTCCCATTCATTTCATGTCTTGTTTCTTAATCTTTATCTCATCCATCATCATCCACTGCATCCTCTCCTCATCTTCATCTTCACACACATCAATATCACTCCTTTATTTACTCTTTGCACTCCATCTTCTAGAGTTCTCTCACATATCTACCCCTATACTTACATGTCATTGTCATGGATCATCTCCTAACATTTTTTGATCATCATCTTCCATTTCTACATTATTGGTGGACTTGTCCTAAAAAATCACTCCTCCCCATTCTACATGGCCTCATTCCTTATCTTTGACTTCCTCCATTATATCTTCATTCCTTCCTTCCTTTGTGCCCTCCCATTACTATTGGAGGACATCTCCTAACATCCCTTCATTGGAATTCCCTTTGTCATTCTTCCTTTAATTTTTCCATCTCATCACATTTCCTCACACCCTTCTGTACCACTCATTATCGGTGGATTTCTCTTAACATCGCTTTGTTGGCATTGCCTCTTCTCTCCCTTCCTCTCTTTTTCTTCACCACCTCTCCATCTTCCATTCTTCCTCGCCAATTTCTTCACTATCTTCATCATACACCCTATCTCTATTTTCATGTCAACTTATCTTCATCTCCCATATTTTCCAATTGGTCTCATTCATTCACTCCATCTTCTCTTTGAGTTTCTGATACTTTTGAATCTTTATCGAATATCACCTATTTTTGTTTCCCCTATTTGCATAATTTTCTATGTTGTCTTCCCCTCCTTTCTACCCCTGGTTTTTTTTACTTCCCACGTATCTTCTTCTTACCCATTGTACCTCAAATTTTCTTCTTACTTGCCCATCGATAAATTATCTCTTCATTGTTGTCCCATCTTTTTAATTGTCCCACCATCTACATGCATATCCATGTGGTCAGTTCCATATTCCTTATATTTCTTCTCTATGATCTAGTGCCTTCAATTTTATTTTCTCTATCATCTCTTTCGTTTTAAATAACTCTCTCCCCTTTTCATAAATTCACCCTCTTCTCTGTCATTTTATTGTTTTCCCCTTGTTTTTCCTTCATCATTTACCCCTTACTCTATAATCTATCTTTGTTATCTTCTTCCTCGTCCATATTTGTCCCTCTATTCCATACCTTTGTGTTCTTCACCTTTGGACTTTCTTTCTCTTCTCATAATCAACCATTCCTCTTGTCCATTCCCTTTTTTCTCTTTCTCATTACATCCTTCAACACATCCTTTGCACCTAGTATTCACAATAAAATCTGATGTTTCTTTGTTTACGTACCGCCATCGATCCATTTCATTACCATTCTCGTTCTTCTCTCTGCAACATTGACATCTTTTCTTTTTGAGAACCCTATCATATCTTTTTCCTTCATCAATCCTCTCATAGGGGCATCATCATATCCATTTCTAGGAATCTCCTCCCATCTTCCTTTGACAATTTTGTCTTGGAGGATACCATAACAGCCATTACCTATCTGATCTTGTTCTCTTCCATAGATGTTTTTCAAAGAAGCAAGACTTCTTTCCTTTTTCTTCACCCATTATTCATCTTCCTTCAACTGTAAATCTATCTTAAGAAACATGTATTCAACATCCTACTTAACATCCTCTTGGGGCATTTTATCCAATCTGTTCTTCATATCCACATTCGTGGCCATACTCATTCCCCCTAGGATATTTTATTTCAACATCCATTTCTCATTATGTCATCTTCATGTCCTATGTTGGGACACCTTTTCACCCTTATACTTATTAACGCATATAGCTCAATTTTTTCTTTCTTGTGCCATGTGTTGGGGTATAATTATTATCATCCTCTTCTCTCTTACGGACGCGTGATTTTTTTCACACAAGTCCTCGCAGACCAAGGATTGTGCATACCTTTCACATTTAGTCACACATATTTTGATGTTTTCCTATGACCCATTGGTCATCACGACTTACATATATATTGTAGTGGTCTTCACCCACTCACTAGTATGTAAAACGTTGTCGTCTGTCTCTATAGAGACTGCAATTGTATTCTACCGATGTGATATAGGAGTGACCGCCATATTTTTTATTATTATTGTGATCCTTTTTGGCTTGGGGAATATTTCCTTTGGTCATGTCTTTATCCATTCTCAAGCATATATCTTCATCCAATCCTTTTGTTTTTGTCTCATGGCTTGATATCACAAACCACTTAACAAAAAGTAGCAAATGGAAACACCAATTTTTAGTATAGCACCCCTCTGTCATATCACATTCATTTAACTCTCACCTCTTTCCTTTCTCTTTCCTAAATTTGAGTGAATTCCATCTATTTACTCACCTTATTTAATAAATTATCAAATGGGCTCCATGTCGACCCATTTGATAATTCAAATTTTGGAATTATCTCCCATATCAATTTATTCAATTTATGGGTAATAATACACCCATTCGACACCCCTTTATTGAATTTTAAAATGGAATCTATCATCTCACCTACCCATTTAAATCATGCTCCCCACTCCACCTAATAAGTCAAACCATGGGCCCCGCACGATCACATCACCTCTTTTAACTTGGGTTACCTTACCCAGCTCCAGTTACTCGTTAACCCCAATCTAAACTCACCTCCAAGCTATAAATATGGGTTTCCAACCCTCTTTTAGGAGGATCTAATCTAGCGACTAGGGATAGAAAAATGCTAGAGCCAGGAGATCCAAAAGATTGACATCTACAGGCTGAGGATCGAAACCTCAATGAAGGATGGATCTGGAACTAGACCAAAACCATAGAAGAAGAATCGATGTATAAAATATCTGCTTACGGAATTTTTGAGGGAGAAATGTTTTCCATTATTTATTATCTTGCCATCTTGATGCAAATTTCATCTCCATCTGAGAGAACAAGCTAAATCTCCTCGTCATTTCAGTTACTTGTCATTTTGTATGCCATTATTTATGCATAATATCTACTGTCCATAATTTATTGCTATCTTTCTAGATATGGGGGTTGACATCCTCTAAATTAGTTGACATCCTCTTGGAACCGAGATTGTCTAAGAAACCCCCACATATTTTTTTATCTAACATTATCTATTTTAGTTTTGCAAATATATCTTCTTTTATCACATCTCTAGTTTCTCTGCGCCCGTATCATTCATCACAATCTCCAAGGTACTAAGACCTTACATAATCGACGTTGTTTTATGTTTGCTGATTTCTAGTAAAATAACCTGGACATGAAGTAGGAAACTTTGATCAACAACTGGATGAGTGGTAAAGGTGAGGTATAAGGAAATAATACCCATTCATATATTTTAATCACTAAAAAAATTGTTTTAGACTTTAGAAATATGATGGGTTAAATTAAATATCAGAGGGGGTGATATAAAAAAGGTTGCAAGTGTGTCTTTTTTATTCATGAGCTTGTGTAGGTTTAGGGAGGTGTAAATTTTTGGTGTATACATTCGCCCCTTTTTGTTTGGAAATTTTATAGAAAATTGGTTAGCAAAAACAATGAAATATAATCTTGTTCGTAGGGTTGAATTCACTGCAGCATAATACAACCAACACCAGTGTGTTTGGTTTTGAGAAAGGCTTTCTCTAATTATAAAGGTTGCAAAGTGTGATTCTAGGGAATAAAGTGTTAAGGTGTTTAAAGGGATAAATGTCTGCAAGCATATGATTCTTCCCAGATAAATGGGGAAAAGGCCAAGTGATGGGTGTGAAAGGGCTCATCTCCTACAGACATATGGAAAATCCCAATGTTGTGATTATGTTGTTTTGACAAAAGGTTTCCATGGGTTATGGTCCGTTTCAAGGGCATGGCACACTTGTGTGTGTTTAGTGTGTTCTCTTGATAATGAATACTTGAAAACAATATTTGACACAAAATCTTTTCACAAAAATGAGATGGTGCTTGTGTATTTTATTAATATCAAAATCAAGCATTACAAAACAAATGACAGAGCTGTAATAATTATAGATATTACACATCTTCTATCTCATCCATGGTATATGGAAACAAATCACCTAATCTGATAAAATATGTAGAAATAGCATATTACTCCTAATTGCCCCTACTGCCCCTCATGGAAATTATCCAAGAACAAAATATGCAAGATAGAACATGATCCCAAAAACACAGGGATCATAAGACTATCATTTAGTTAACTAACAACTAAGGATAATTAATACCTATTCACATAATTTCGAAGTATTTAAATTAAATAATTTAACTTATTACATTTATTCAAATATCAACTAATGATGAATTAAGCTAAGTGTTATTCCTAACATTCCCCCCCTTAATTCAGCATGGTCTTAAGTGAACAGGAGAGAAATTCTCTAAACCCTCAAATTTACCTCGAGAAAGTGACTTTGTGAAGACATTTGCATGCTACATATCTGTTGGGAAATATTGGAGCTAGATGTTGTTGTTCTGAACATGTTAATGAATGAAATGTACCTGCACCTTAATGTGTTCAGTGCACTCATGAAAAATTTGTTTCAAAACATGTTTTAATACTCCTTTGTTATCAACATATAGGATAGTTGGATCTTTCTATGGTATTATAATTCCTTCATGTATACGTCAGAGCAATATCGCTTCACAGAAAACTCTACCTGTTGCACGATATTTTGATTCTATGGAGGATCTTGAAATAAAAGTTTGATTTTTAATCCCCCATGATATCGGTCAAGATCCCAAAAAGAATACAAATCCTGAAGTTGATTTCCTATCATTTATGTTTCCTATATGATTTGAATCTAAATATTCTATTAAGAAGAATTTATTATTCTTCTTTTATTATAGGCCATAGTCCATAGTTCCTCTAATATACCTCAGTATCTACTTTTCTTCTTTCCAGTGAGAAACCCTTGGTTTTTGCATAAACCGTGAAAGATAGACGACTTCATAGCCGATATATGACGTAGTGTAAATTAAGTAGATGAGACTCTCGATCAACTTCCGATTGAGAGTTGCATTTAGTTATGGTAATGGATCTATTCGATACAATTTAACTCTTGTCTCCATAGGTGTGGAAAATTTATTACAATCCATAATATTGAACTTTTGGAGCATTGTCTTAGTGTATTTCAATTGTGACACAAAGATATGATTTTATTTTTACAAAAATTCAAGTCCAAGAAAATAGATCAGAAGCCCAAGATCGTCCATGTCGAATGATCATGTTATATCTTTCTTTGTTGACTCAATCATCCTCACTGATCCCCTAGTGATTACTAGATCATTGAAATATACTACTCTCCCCTCCTTGCTTTTTGAGATAGATATTCGGATCATATGGACTCTTATTAAATCCACGTTGAATGAGATGCTTGTCGATTTTTATGTACCATGACTTGGGAGATTGTTTTCGACCATATAGTGATTTTATGAGTTTAGATATGTTTTCCTTTTTACCTGGTATGAAATTTTATTTTTTTTTAGTCATGTAAACTTCTTCATGTAAATCACCATTAAGAAAGGAACTTTTGACATCCATTTAGTGTATTTTCCCACCAAATTGTGTAGCTAGAGAAAAAATTAATGTGAAAGTTTTTATCTTAGCTGTGGGAGCAAAATTATCCTCATAATCAATGTCTTATTTTTGAGCATATCCCTTAGCAACTAGTCTAGCCTTGTGTTTATCAATTTTTTCATCTATTTTTTACTTCGTTTTGAAGTTCCATCTGCATCCAATAAGATTTTTCCTTGGTAGAAGATATGTAAGTTGTCATGTATTATTTTTCATAAGTGACTTATATTCTGCATCCATAACATCTTTCCAAGGTTTAGACTATAGGGATTTTGAAACTATGGATGGCTCAGTAGTTTCAAAAAATTTACCCATTAAGTCTAAATTGACCTCATTTCAAGCCATATTGCGAGTCCTATTCCCCGTGGAAGATGCATTTGGGAAACTATCCAATTCTTCATCTCTAATCATACTTGTATACCATTTGGGCATACGTTTTTTGGTTCTTTTCAGAGGTTGAATCTCATTATCTTCCCCATCATCATTGTCATCATCAAAGTGATTACCATCCTTTATTTTCACTGTAGGGATGTTATTTTCATAATTTGAGTGTATGGAAGGAGCATATGCTTCTTTCTTCTTAAGGAACTCAACATCCTGACTAGTGTATACCCTTCTTGTTGTTGGATCTATAAGTCTATAGCGAATTGCTTCATCATTGTATCCTAAGAAGATAAGTATTTTTTATTTCATATCAAGATTAGTTCTTTTTTTCTTAGGAATGTGCATACTTTCTTTATATCTGAAAAATATAATGTGAGAAATAGATGGATTCTTCCCGGACCATGCTTCATGAGGTGTTACTCCATCAAGAGCTGTAAAGGGAACTCTAATTGGTAAATAGACTACGGTTTTAACTGCTTCGTCCCAAAAATTTTCTGATAAACCTACATCATAAATAATACATCACACCATATCCATGATAGTATGATTTCACCTTTCGACAATCCCATTTTTTTGTAGTGTGTGAGGAGGATCCATTTGACAAAAAATGCCATGTGTTTCCAAAAAATCATTGAACTCATTACTGGTGTATTCTACCCCTCGATATGAGTTGAATGTTTTTATTTTCCTACCAGACTCTGTTTAAACAAGTTATTTCAACATCTTGAAAGTTTCAAGATTTTGGTATTTTATAGAAATACAAAATATCCAATTTTTTCTTCAAAAATCATCAACAAAGAGCATGAATTATTGAAACCCAAAGTTGTTAGGTCTCGTTAGTCTGCACAAATCGATATACACCAAGTCAAGTTTTTCCTTATCACGAAATGTACTATGTTTAAATATTGATCTATGTTGTTTTCGTGCCAAACAATGTTGAAATTTATATGTACCATTTTTTATAAGTGGGAAACCCCTAACCATATTGTATCGATGAAGTGTCTCAAGATAGAAAAAACTAACATGTCCAAGTCTTCAATTCCTTAGTTGAGCTGATGATGTATCCTTAGATACAAGTGCTTGATCATTTTGTTGAATAAAATCCAACTGAAACATTATTCACACATTCAAAGATTTTGCAACAATTTTCAAGCTTCTCGACTTATCACGAATTAGGCAAATCATTTTACTACCCTTATAATAAAAGTCAATTTTGAGATTGTGATCTAATAATTGACTCACAGATAACAATTTTTTTTTTAAACCATGGACATAAAGAAAATCTGTAATTTTACAATTATGTTTCCTAAGTAGTAGTGAAATGGAACCAATGCCTTCAACACTGTAAGATGTATAATCACCTAAAGAGACATGATTTCTGGTGGGTGTATTACTCATTGTGAAGAACCAATCTTTCTTTCCTGTAATGTGTTGAGTTGCACCCAAGTCAACATACCAAATTTGATTTGTAGAATTGGATACTTCATTTAACTATGCCAAATATAGGAAGTCATCATCATCAAATTGATGTTCCTATTTCGCTACATTTCCTTGTTCAGTTGGTTTCTTCTTCCACTTTTGATTATTTTGTCCCTGTTTACTATGTTGTTGGATAAATTTTTTTTGGTAATTAATATTTTTACCACTTGATGATCATTGTTGGAATGTGTTTTACCAACAATTATTTAACTCATGTCCTTTTCGACCATAAATAAGACATTTTTTTGGTCCTTTTGGATTTTTTTAGTATTACCTTGCTTGTGAGGCTATTTACTAGACTTACCCTCTTTTTTTCCTTTTTGATTAGAAGCAAGTGCCTTCTCTTCAATTTTAGTAGTTGAGTGAATAGCTTTCTCTCTTTGTAGCATATTCACTAGCTCTTCAAAATTTGTTATTTGACTAGTTATGTTTAGCGTGGTCACAAAAATCCTATAAGAAGGAAGAGATCTCAATACTATAGGCATAAGTGACGTGTTGGTTAATTCTTCTTCTAAATCTTGAAGTGATGCAAAAAAAATTGCTACTCTTCTAAACAACATTTCAACTTTCTCTATTGGTTGTATTTTCAAGTTCAATAGTTGACTCTGGAGAGGAAATATTCTGTTCTTATTTTTGGACTCATATAATCTTTTTAACTTTTCCCAAGATTCTTTTTCTAGTGTGGCCTCACGAATATGAGGTTGTACCTCATTTGAAACACTAAACTATATTCTTAACTTTGATTTTGGATTTTCACAATCAAATGTAGCTTGTTGTGTAACATTTGTTGCAGATCTTGTTAATGTACCAAAATCAATGGAACATAGATTTTAAAATTCAATTTGAGAATCTGGATAATTATAAGAATGTAAAAGTTGAGAATCTGAAAAAATAATTTTTAAGCCATAATTGCGGTAATTGTGAAGACTGATAAATAGTAGAAGAAAAACAAATTGAACACTTTTCCCCCTTAAAGCATGCACACCCCCTCAAAAATTATTATTTTATTTATTTTGGGCTCCTTTTTGGTCGATTTGCAAAAATAAAATGGCTCTCTTGGCTGACTTGAAAAAAATTAAAAAAAATTACTCTTTGGCCTATTTTTAAATAAAAAATCTAATTTTTACAATTTTGACAAAAAATATCTTATTATAAATTAGACCAATACGTAGATCTCGCAAAAACACACACTTTTAAAACAAATAGCACCTCAATCCAAGGGACCCATTAAAATTTATGACATTTTAAAATTATAATTTCAAAATCTTTCCCAGCCCCTTTCCAAAAATGATTTTTTTTTCGATACTTCTTATTTTTTCCTCACAATCCCAAAATGGAAAGTTTTTTTTAAAGTGGATTTTCTAACAAAAAATGTGGTTTAAGGATTATGTGCATGTGTAAAACCTTGTTTCATCCACCATCAACCTTGTTTCCTCCGCCACCACCTCAATTTATCAACTTTTATACATATTTTCTTTTACTGTGATTTTCACAGGCTTTGCTTTTATTTAACAACATTTTTCTTTTTTTTGTTGTCTCTGTGATTTGCAGGGTCTGCATGTGGATGGGTGTGCAAATGGAGGTCAGTTTCCAAACAATATCACTTCATTTCTTCTTTTGGCTTCTTTTTACTCTGCTCCCGTTTGTACAAGGTTAAACTCTTAGACACAAATCTTCTGACAGACACATACAATTCTCTGCTAGATATATGAAAAGACAAAGCATAGAGAATGGTAAGGGGAAGTTATGTGGGGAACTTGAAAATATCAAGTCCCCACAATAATAAAATATTGTGTGTATATATATATATATTAAAATTCTTGATTTTTTTTGTAAAGGTACAGGTAATTAAAAAAGAGAGAGAATGAAACAATGTCACCTTTTGTAACTGAGTTACATCCAAGTCTGCAAGTGCCTATGATTTCACTCTAAGTGTTCTTCAACTGTAAATCAACTATGAATCGAGGTGTGGATTCAAGTATGGGCTATGAAATGGCTGGGGCATCTATGGTTCCTCCTATCTCTTTAATTTCTCAATATCTCCCTAAACATCCATAAAACTTTCTACACACTCTCCAGATCATAATACTACTCTGATAAAAAATATTGACAATGAATGCTTGAAAACAATATTTGACACAAAATATTTTCATAGAAAGAATACAATGTTTGTGTATTTTATTAATATAAAAATCAAGAATTACAAATAAATGAGAGAATTACAATATTTATAGATATTGGACAACTTCTATCTCATCCAAAATATATCGAAACAAATCACCTAATATGAGCAAATAAGCATAAATAGCATATTACCCCTAACAGCTCCTATTGCCCCAAATGGAAATCATCTGGGAACAAAATGTGTAAGATAGAACATGATCCCAAAAACATAGCGATGAGAACAATATCACTTGGTTAACTAACAACTAAGGATAAATAATACTTATTGACATAATTTTAAAGTATTTAAAATAAATACTTCAACTTATTACATTTATTCAGATATAAACTAATGATGAATTAAGCTAAATTTTATTCCTAACATGTTTTTTATTTTTGTTTTTGCAAGATAGGGAAGGCCACATATATACATATACCAAAACAAGGTAATCATCGATGATTGACCCAATTGTTTGTGATTACAGTGATCGCTGGCGATTGGGTTAGGAAAAAAATTGACGGTATAAATACCCCAAGTGGTTTGGTTTGTTTTATTGTTTATTTGTTTATATTGTATGTGATAACGACCTCTCAAAAGGTAAAACATGTTTCTTTGAGCCAAAAATGGTACAAAATAGTCGCATCTAGCCGCAAAAAGAAGCCCTTCCTCGCTGAGGTAGGCCACAATTGTGTTTTATTTTAGATTTCTTTTAATTTTGTGGTTTTTTGTCTTTTAGAGATATTTTTGGACATGTTAATGCCCTAGGGTGAAATTTTAGGAATCGCTAGCGATTGAGGTGAATCACTTGTTATTCACCTGCAATGCAATTGCTTTGTCTTTAGTTTTGAAAAATGTATTTTTGAGAAAAGTTTCTAGCTTTTTTCATGTTTAGAATAATATTTATCATATTTTCTTGTCATATTTACATTTTATGAGTGTTTTATTATTATCTACATTTTTATTAAAAAAATAAAATTTGTAGGTAGAAGCCCATTTGGCCATACAAGACCACATCCCCTTGATGATTGATGAGGTGAGAGAGGATCTATCTTATGATGATTGAGAACCTATGGAGACTATGGGGTTTTGTTGCATGCGATATTATAGGATATTACACAGATGTCATAGTTTGATGCTTGCATTGTTAGAGAGGTGGAATCCTTCCACCAACACTTTTTGGCTACCCATAAATGAGATGATCATTACACTCGAGGATGTTTATTGGATTACGAGGCTTCTAGTGAGGGGAGAGTCATTTTATTGTATTTTTGATATAGATAAAGTTGATACTATGTAGTTTTTATATGATGGTGATGTTGTAGGTGTCAGGTATACTTCAGGGGGTTTTGAATATCAAGTTTTGTATGATGCTGGTAGAGATGGTTTTCTATGGATGACCATGATGATCATAGGGATTTCATGTTTTTTATTTCTGGATACAGGGGGATTTTGTTTGCCATGAATGATGACCAGATTGGTTAAAGAGATGATTGAGTACCATACCATTTTTTAGTGGGCTCCCACTTTGTTGGCATAGAAATATAGAGATCTATGGGCTTGGACGTCCCACAAGTGATATGGAATCGATGTTGGTTTCCTACTATAGTGTTTAGAACATTAACATATTGCTAAATTTCTTGTCTATTTGGCTTTCCTAGTTTCATTGAGGTGAGACATCTAGGTTTGATGAGGTGGAGTCAGAGCTTACGTCAGGCCAGGAAGGGAAAGGGGGCTACTTATTATAGGGACCAGATTTTAGGATTACAGGTGTGGGACGTGATTTACCATCCCTATGTTGATTTTCATGATTAGCCAAATTTTTTTGATATTTGATAGGGTTGGAGAGGATGATTTGATATGATTAGCTTGGTGGCACGTAAGTTTGGGTTGATTTAGGGTATACCCAAGGATTCGGTTTCATATAGACAAGATGACATGGAAACTTATACCCCACAGGGAGTTATGACTGGGCCATTAGCCATTGTTAATGAGATAGGGGTGATGGGTTTAGATGAGGATGGGGCCTTATAACTGATTAATGATGCAGGGGTGAATCTTAATTTTACTATTTGGTGGTCACGTTCTTTACAGGGATTTGACAGGATGAAGGTTGCAAAAAGGGAATCCTAATTAGTTAAAATGGTGCATGCCCTAGTATAGGGAGGATCTAAGCTGGGTGTTGAGATTTAGGAGAAGAGGGTGAACGGTGATGTAACCATTTCTCCATATGTTGCTATTGTGATGGATGAGAAGGCCATAGGAGAGACCGAGAGAGATGTCACTCGTAGAGAGTGAGATGATTTGGAAGGATTATGGGATGCTCTCATTTGGAGAGAGGGATGATTTCATTTTAGAGCAGAATGGGATTAAGGCCCAACTTTTACAGGTTTATTCTGAGATAGACTGGTACAAGAACCAAAGATTCCAGTTCTATATGGTGGTGTTGATTTCCAGTTCCATACTAAATTATTGATTTTCCATGGATGACCAGGTAACATATTTCATCAAATATGATAATGAGGTTAATTATGTTGATGATTATATGGTTATGTGATTTTTTATATGACGAAAATTATGATTTTCATGATTCTGATGATGATGATCACTATTATTCTGATGAATTGTTATCTTGTTTATGATATCCTATGTGTTGCACGAAATAAATGTGTTTATGCTTATGTTTTGATTATGTGGTTAAAAGTGTGAATCAAATATAACCAAAAATAAAATGAAGTAAAAATGGAAAGGAAAAATTCCCCATTGATTATTAAACTTACAATGGGTTTTGCTAATTCTTGCACTTGTATCCATTTAAAATGTTAAATAAGATTATCAATTTACAGTCCATACCAATTATGGTAAACATGAATGAAATAGATAAGAGAACAATATGTACACATGCTCTTTATTAGAAAAAAGGGTTCTCCTTTCTGACAAAATTAAAAGGAATCAATGCCCTAGCTGTTTATGATAAGAAATTTTTGTGGAGCAAGCTGATCAATGTGGGAAGATTTCTTATGGGAATGTTGATCAATGCGGGAAGCTTTCCAGGATGCTCTCATATTTTGATATATTTACAGAGGATGATGAAAACATGAAGCCTTTTTCATGGTAGCCATCCTTTAGCGGTATGGTGTACATTTTATTTTGATTTGAATGGTTTTCCTTAAAGGGATCCGTCCATGAATTTTTATAATGGTAGTTTTCCTTCAACGGATCAGTCTACTTTTCTTTTGACAATATGATGTTAGATAGTTTTCCTTCGAGGGATCAAAAAAAATATATATATATATATATATATACATACATACATACATACATACATACATACATACATACATACATACATACATACATATATATATATATATATATAGATTTTGGTAGGAAGCATCCATAGATATAGTTTTGACTTTATTTTGAGCTAAGAGAAAGACCCCAATAAATTTTCCATTAAGGAGGGGACAGATGTATAAGCAAAAAGTATTCATATGCCCCATATATAAATGCATAGGTTCTAGAGGAAAAATCATGTTTTTTGTTTACGGTGGAATGAAATGGTGTAACCAAGAATATCATCATGATAATCGATCATTTAACAACAAAAAGGTCATAAGTGCAAAGCAATTAGAGGCTCCTTTTCAGGTTCCTCATCAAGAGAATCAAGATGATATGCTCCTAACCCATATTTGTGAGTAATAACCTAGGTACGAATCCAATTAGAGGTGAATTTCCGATGTTTACTTCACACTAATTTGGTCAAATTGTTATTCTCCTTAAGTACTAGGTCACCAATTTTGAATCCACATTCTTTGACATATTTTTTATATCCTCTATTAATGTGTTGTTGATAAAATTTGTGGTGTTCAAGGGTTGTTAAGTGATTTTCTTCCAACAATCCTAGTTGTGTAAGATGATTTTAGCGGTATTATACACTAGGGATAAAATCCTTTAAAGATACATAGAGTGATGGAATTTGAATTTCTAAAGGTACAATGTCTTCAAATCCATAGACAAGTGGATAAGGCGTAGTGACAGTGGGCGTGGTTATCTTAATTTCAGTAGGAATAAGTTCTTCAAAGTGAAAAATGCAGTATGTCATGTTTTGAGGGTTTCCTAGGTTTCTCACCTACCACAATGATGAGGTATGAGCTTCCTTTCTTCCCCAACAAGGAAAATTACAATGAGCCATGGGTTTTGGAGGGGTTTCAATCAGTGTTGTAGGAAAATTCAATGCATTTTTAGAGTGGTTGGAGAAGATTTCAAATTCTTTTATCTCTTTTTCCCATTCTTCCTATATATCATAAGGAGGGGCATTTTTATAATGTTGGAAAATTTGTACTTACACCCTCCCTTCTTCTCTTGTCTTCAAGTGAATTTTTTGAGTTCAAACCTCCCATCTAGACTTTACAATGTTTTTTCCTCTTGGCCATTGTAATGTATTATATAAAATTTGTGGACCAATAAGATAAGTCTGTGGATGATTTCAACCCTCTCTTGTGTTCATTTAATTCCCTTGATCTCTCATTACAATCTTGTTTATCTATGCATGAAGGTTGTTTTACATTTTTAATGGTTTATGTTTAATGGCAAAGCAAGTGTTCATCATTCCTTTGGTGCATCACCTTTTTTATTTTAGGTTTATTTTCTTACATCTTCTTAACCATGTCTCCTTGGCAATTTGGAGTAGATTTTAAAGTAGATCCTCTACGATTTGAATGTGTGCATCTGAACAGAGGAATAGGAACCATCCTTCATCTAAAGAGCTTTCCTAATTGTAAAGTTCCACACTTTGGGAAAAGTTCTATGTTATGAAATCACGCTGATAGTTTCAACTTATCGAGTTGCATACATTCAAGGGTGTTGCGATTACGCATCAACAATAACCTTGAATAAAAATGTAGAAACAATCAGTGACAAACGAAATGTAAGTATGTCACCATCAGATTCGTCATGCCATTCAAATTTAGATTCAGGTAAAAAATTTATTGATGGTTTTGAAAGATACACTAAAGGCATAGGATCTAATTTTTTAAGTAAAATGGGATTGAATGGGAATGGCCTTGGAAAAAATAACCACAGTATATCTAACCCAATACAAGTTTAGGATAATCCTCTTTATGTAGGATTAGGTTATTCTACTACAGGAAAGGAAATTGGATACACCTCTAAGCAATTTGAAGGAAGACGAGTTTCAATAAACAAAGTGTATACCCCACTAACCAAGCAAAAAGGAAATGGTAAGAAAAATCAGAGAAGAGGTACCAAAATTCCACCTCCTATTTCTTATCATAATCATAAGCCTAGAAAACGTTGTAAATATTATGAGGATCCACTCTTTTTATTTAAAGAATATGGGTTTAATATAAAAAAAAATTATGAATGCTTTTCCATGCACATTTTATGGAGGAACTAATCATTTTGTTACCTTTTGTTGGAAGAGGAAATTATTTTTGTATAAGTATTTTCCTGATGAACTAAAAAACCAATATTGTAGATTTTGGGTGAGAAATGGTAAACAATATTCCTCACCTAAAAAGAAGGAGAAAAAGAGGGATTATTGCACTCATTTTCTGATGAGTGGGACTAAGGTTGAGAACTAATGTAAACTTCATCCAATAAACCATTGATTACATGCTTATAAAAATTTGGAATTTAAGGTAAAAGAAGTTTTTAAACCACCATTTAAAATTGAATAAACCTTTGATCTATCTTTAATTGAACCATTGATGAGTCCATTTTATTTTGATATAGATAAAGCAAACTCATGTCAATTGGATAGATTTGTTTTTTACATAGTGTAATGCCCCTCCTGGGACACCGTAAAACACTCCAAACGTGACTAAAATTTTAGGGTAATTTTTTTTTTTGAAGTGTCGAATTAATACTAATCCATCACTTAACCCATTCTCGATAATAACAAATTTTATCCTAATTTAAATAATTACTATCCCAAACCCGTCTTTAATTAATTACTTATCTTTTAAATTTACATCCATTTAATATCTCTCTCTTTTAATTAAAAAAAATTGCCACAAGAACAATAACTACTCATTCTTAAATAGATTTAATTCTCCCTTTGATAATATTTTCCCACTCCCACAATAATTCCCATAACCCAAAATTATGTAGGGTTTATTTTGAGCCCTAGGATCAAACAATTCCTTGACCCCTAGATTTAAAACTTGTACCCTAAAATTTTGCCCTAATCCTCTATTTGCCATTTTCTTCATCTCTTTCTCTATTCTATTTTGGATTTGTGTTTTGTTGCGGGTTGTTGGAGAGGAAACAAAGGAGTTTGGTTAATTTGTTTTCTGTAACACCCTTTTTTTCATTGCTCTATTGTTATGAAGATTTCAAACATATACCATATATACATTTATCTTTTTTTTTTTTTTGTTTACACAACACATACTTTTTTTTTTTTTTGTTAAAACTGTATTGATATTTGTTTAAAAACTGCATACAAACTATTAATATTATTCTGAAGTATGGCCTGCAGACTATATCCAATATATCCACACACACACACACACACACACACACACACACACACACACACACACACACACACACAAACATATACCAAAAGATAGGGGTACGGCATGGACCCTTTTTTTTGTTGTCGTATTTTGTGTTGTGCCATAAGGAAGGGGGAAAGACAGGCGATGGGGAGTGGCACAATCGGCAGGCATACAGGGTAGGTTGTGGGCAGGAGGGAGGGGCGGCGTAGGGTGCAGGGCACGGGGATGGGAGGTGGGTGCAATGGGGAGGCCGGGACTGAACGGCCAAAGCAGCGCAGGGGTTTGTGGGGGGGCAGTGTCCCCCTGTAGGGACAGTGCAGGGGTTGGGGGGGTTCGTGCCCTTCCTCCCTCCCCACCCCCGCCAACATATATTTTTATATATATATATATATATATATATATATATATATATATGTATATATATTGTTTTTTTTTATTTTATATATATTTTTAAAAACAAAATGTTTATATATATATATACTCAATATAATATATATATATATATATATATACACAATATGTAAAAAGATATTATATATATATATATACACACTCATATTGTATAGATAAATATAACATATTATCACATTTTACACACATATGTATGTATAGTATGTATATACCCACATACATGCAAGGTTTTACTACATAGGCATTTTTAATATGGTTATTTCCATTTATATATATATAATAGGTACTAAGACGATTAAAGAAAACAGCTTCCTGAATCTTCATCATAAAAAATAAGAATCTAATACAAATTTCCATTTCCTTTATTTATTTTACCAAAATTACAAGAAGAGAAAACAAAAAAAAAAAATGGCATGAAGGAAAGTATTTTCTATTTAATATCATTTCAGGAGATTCAATGCTAAAAATTATATTTCATTTCCAATGTTTTAAATAAAACATATTTCAAAAGATAAAAATTACATCCCAAATAGAGATAACTTAACAAGAATAAGTATACCTATCCTATCAACACAACAAAATTTATTTGATTTCTAGATGCAGAGATAATCTATAAGAACAAAACACATTTCAAATTCTAATAATACCTTTCTACAAATGTTAAAACAAAAACAAGCTTCATATAACCAAGTACATTTCATTTTCCGATGTAAGGCAAAAGATTATTTCAGATTCACACACAATGTAGAATTCTACATCAAGTAATGTATTCCTTTGTACATAGGGATATAAGCAGTCTACATACAAGCTTTCTTATCAATGGAACCTTTACTAAATTACTAACTTCCACAAGCTTAGGCTTCATGTGTCATAGATACAAGGAACTACTCAAATGTGCAAGGTACCAATAATTCTTATTTACAAGCTCCTTGTAGAATTGGATAAAAGAGGTTGCTCGACTTGCAACATCATGTACTCAAGTTTAAAAGAAATTCTAAAAATATATACAAGGGAGATTTTACAAGGAGAATGAATGTTTCCACACATAACTACATACATGAGGTATACAATGTTTTCAATGCTTCACACAATATGATAGAAGACAAAGAAAGAGGCTCAAGATGCCACCAACTTCCAACTTTGAGATCCAACCTTCAAAAACCTTCAAGAAAACCATCAAGGATAAAGAGCTTGTTTGCAACCCAACCATAGGCATCATTACATGCCTCTCCCAAGGTTTGGGATGCATGCCTAGCCTCCCCCAAGGCCATGGGAAAGAGGACAACTAACCACAACTTGCACAAGATTGAAGGTGAACTAACAATAATAACATCCTGACACAAAAATAGGGTGAAAATCCAAGGACAAGACTCTAAAGTTTTCCAAGATGAGCAAAGAGAAGAACCCCAAGTTCTTCCTCTAAAACCAATGGGGAAGAGAGGAAAGGAGTTCTCCAAAAGTTTTTACCAAGATTATAAGCACAATAACTAGACCTCCATACCCTCCTTATTACTCCTATATCATTTAACCCCTCCTTATTCCTCCACCCTTTCTCCAAGTCCTTGTTGGAAGGATTTTCAAACCCCAAAGGGGTTTCCTTGCCAAGAATGCGGAAGGAGATTCAAGCCAAATGAATCAACTTTCCCACCTCAACCATTTGAGGGGAAAACACTAAGACCCTACAAGACTTGTCCATCAAGCCTTGAGAATTGAAAGGAAAAATCCCTCTCTCTTCCCCCACAACTCCAAAAATCCATCACGCCATATGATGGAGGGAGTAAAAAAAACAAACAACAACCAAAATCCACATGCAACAATAAAAATTTCAAGTAGTTAATCTAATAACTAAAATGAATACAACACATGCAATAAGACATAAGAGCCTACCTCAAAGAAAGCTCTCCAAAAAGCTATTTCCAACTTCAAATTTCTCTACTCCTCGACTCGAGCAATCTCTAGCTCCAAATCACCCAAGCACCCCCTAAGCAAAACCCTCCAAAAACATAAAGGTTCTCTTCAATTCCCATGAAGGAGAATTTGAAGAGGAAGAAAGAAAAAATCCACACAAATGAGAGGTTGACATGTGTCACCCCTCTCCTCTCTCAAAGTCAAAAATGCCAAAACAAAAGAGAGAAAGGGTAAAATGCCTTTTAGCCCTCTTCTCTCAAATTACTCCAAATGCTAACAAGACAAAACTAGTGCAACTTTTAACAAGCACTCAAATTCACACCCCTTACATGGATATGACTAAAAAAGAGGCAAAAAGGGAGGGAAAAATCTATCTAGCCTTGGAACTAAGCCCCTCTACCCATTAGGTAGGGTCCAATGGCTCATTTTTATGTTAAGGGAACTCCCAAACTAAAAAGGGGTCCCTAAAAATGCCCAACATAACCCAATTTCGGGTTTGGCAAGATTAGGCACATGGTTAGAGGGTGTGGGTACCACCCAAGGGTTCACATGTGACCCTAAACCCCCAAAATTAAGTACATTATTAAACAAAATCAAAGCTTAATGAAAGTGGGATCATTAACTCCCAAAAACAAGTTTATCACAAAAACTAATCACCCTAAGCAAAATTAACAATACTATACATATTACATTACAAATGAGGGTCATCCATGGTGCCTGAAATAATAATTCTAATTCTAAGGTTTCACACAATGAACATGGCTAGGACTCAGCCCATGGGTTGCTTGTGCAAGATTATGTAGCTGGCCTAAATCTCACGTTCTCCTGTAAACCTGTCACCTACACACTCATTGCACACATTAACCGTACCTGTCAGATAAAATATAAAACAATGACTTAGTAAGATATCAATGAGTTCTAAATGAGCCTAACATCCTACTTAAATCAAAATGCGACAACATGCACAATAACACTCAATTCTCCAAAGTTAGACAAGATGATAAAGTGACATGTAACCATAGAATCCTAACATGCAACAACTAAGTATCCATCAATATAATTATGTTCCAAAAACAACATCATATCCATTAGTATCCATGACATCATAAGAAAATACAACAACATAGAAATTAAGCTAATTTGGCGCTATACACCTAAATGTCTACACATGTCTAATAAGATCAAATATCTAATATAATGTCCAAGATATAACAAATCTCTGTCAAAACATGTCTATGAGAAAAGAAACAACAAGCTACTGAGCTATAAAAAGTGTGGGCACTACACATAGCAGTAATAGCTGAAAGCATGCAAAATTTTTAGAGCATTTTGTGGGTTTCCAATGTATGTTGAAAGGAAAATTCACATATTTTGATTTTCTTTGAAATTTAAAAAAAATGGGTTCACCTATAAAGAATATCTGAGGGACAAGGTAAACATACTAATATTTTAACTTCTTATGTGTTAACGATGACAAAAAAACCATTTCTATTTTTAGCAGTAATGTATACAAATTCAGTGGGCATGGGTGAACTGTCTAATTTTGGAAATACATTTTTAAGTTAATGTTGTTAAATGTCATTGTGTAAATCTCTTACACCTATTTGATTTTCTAATTAATATAAAAATTTGTTGTGTCTATACATGGTAATTTCATATTCATGAAGACCGTTATTTTTAGGGCATGTATTTATAACTACCCTTTGTGGTTATAATTGGTGTGTACATTATTTTCACTAACAAACTTGTGTGCAAGTGTTTCCTGGTAACCATTTGTAACAAATAGTAGTTCACTGTTGTGGTTAATCATACAATTTGTTTCTATTTGTTTATAGTTCAACTTGTGGGGATAAATTTGGAATATTCATGTGGATTCAGTTTTGGACTATAGCTATTTTTGTGTGGATGGTCTAATTAATCTATATAGTGATATTTACAGTATTTTACAGTTTTAGATGGCTAGTGGGCCCTATCCAAATTATAGGTAGTTTAGATGTCAGGTATACTAATATATTTTGATGAAATTGTAATTTAAGTAATTCATTGTATCACAGAGTATCAATTCACCACTAGATTTCTATTGATTAATGGGTGTTATTATCGTATAGATTGTTTGTGATGGCATTATAGTTGGTTTAGGAAGTTCACAGTTGTTTGTAGAGTTGGAATGGTTTCAAAGTATCAGTTGGACACTATGTTTCTATTGATGAATTGGTGTTATTATCTGATCGATTATTTTTGACTAGCCAATCAACTATTTAAAATTATTTAACCCATATTTTTATTTCGTGTTCTTGTATGTGATTGTGAAATTCATAATAACTTAGCAAGATTTATGGTTGTAAAATACCTTTTGAGGACAAAAAGCATTCCCAGTTAGGTGTAGTAATCTGGAGGATATTTTAGTGTTCATAAATTTCCTAAACCTCCCTAAACCATGACCATATTATAGAGAGTTGTAAGACCTTTCCAATGGTATGCAAAACTCCATAAAAAAAATTTGGATGTAGAAGATATCATTGGTCAAAGAAAGGGTTGAAAATGGGTTACGAAAGGTCAACTAGTGAATAATGTTTTGACATGTGGAAAAACATAAAAAATGATTAAAATGTTAAAAGTTTTGTTTTAAATCCACTAGTTTTTGACACATAAAAAATTTTTGGGCTCCGATTTTTTCTAGCTGGGGGCCCTTAGCCACGTTTGGCACACTCTTTTAATGGAGGTATGCCTTGGCCTTCAACTCATTATATCATTGTTACGATATTACTTATATATGCCACATATTTATATTATTCTTCCAATTAGGTATTTTGTGTTACAAAGTTGAATTTTTGATTAGCAGTATGTAATGTTGCATCGCATTTAGAGTAGCTTGGGAAAGCTATATTTTAGGTCGGTGGAGTAGTCAACTCCCCACCGAATTGATCATTTACATACCATATTGACTAGGTTTTTCCTTGGCCGTATCCAATTATCCAATGACTTCATATTATCCCAATGGAGGTGGAAGGCTTATACCTACGTGAATCCATCACTAATAGCTTGGCACCTAACCAGGATAAAAAACTAGACTGGTCTACCTTGGCACCTATTTATGGCACACCAACAAACATTAGACAAACCACCTTGTATTTCATTAGGTTCAAATATGACTCGACCCTCATCTCAGATGATTCAACAAACCAAACCCAACGCATAGCCACCCATCTGGTCTCCAACATAGATTAGCTCAATTTTGACGTGTCACAGTTGTGTTGTAAAATAAAAGGCCAGGATGTGGCCTCATCCACGGAGTTATTGGGTGCTCAAGCCCAATAAAAACACCAATAACCTTCCAAGTATAGTGCATGTGGGATAACGCCTATGTAAATCTAAAATGGTCACTTGCCAAAGAGCAAGTGAAGACTCAACCCCACGAACAAATAGGTATAAAAGTAATCTACTCTATAACTCACCAGAGGGGATTAGTGGAGTAAAATTAAGCTCATTATTATAAAATCACACTGTTGTAGGTTTTTGAAGGACATATTAGTGGGCAGTGTGTAATCAACCTCAATTTTCGGGAACTCCTTGTCATTTTCAGGACTTGTTGTAAAAACCAAACTTCTCTAGAACCTGAGAGTATTCCAACCATGTCATTATTTTTTTATGAAATTGTTTGAATATCCATTTGTAGGTGTTTTGATAGCCCAGTTGCAGCGAGATCGCATTGTGAAAACATTATAGGGGCTATAAACAAACTTGAGAACATTATTCTGGTAAATTACATAGCTCTACAAGTCTAATATCAACTCATTTAAAGGTGTTAGATATCTATTTGTCATTATTTAAGGTGAAAATTTTACATCATTTTATTTAATAGATTGATTCACATTTTGTGAATAGATATACATAGCGTACTATTCAACTCCCTCACATTTAAGGATTTGGAATATTTCTATTTGATTACGAAAGTTTTATTTTAAGTCGATTAATTGATCGTTAAGGTGAAACCGGAAAATTGAAGTTGTAAAAAACCAAAAAGAGGTTCAATTAATCACTCTTGATCAATTTTTTAATTTTTCAAAATTGAGTATCCAAAAAAAAATTAATAATAAAAAATAAATAAGTACATTTTTTGGATCAATACCTTACCAAGAAAGGTGTTATTACTAGCTATTGGCTTTATTTTACCCCCTTCAAAAATCTGAACAATGCTCTTGCTTAGAAGGAATCATGTTGGGATCACCACTAAGGATATCCATGACTCTAATCTAGTAGGTTTTGTTAGTCTGGTAGGATAAAGGTACCCATTTCATCAACCAATTCCCTTAATGTGCTGACTACTTTGGGATTCCTGTGGTAATCCTCACAATGTGTTTTGTGGCTTATGTAAATATACTTCCCATAGTTATGGTATTCATGTAATGGCCTTGTAAACCACACCTGCAAATACAATTTGAGTGGTTCATTTTATCTTGATTAAAAGATGATATTCTTTAAACCACCAGTCTTTGAACAAGGAATCCTCCAATTAGTAATTTGTTTGAAAGAAACGATCAAGGTGTATTTTAATTAATATTTTAAGAATTTCCTCCTATACAGTCGGTCCTACAAACAAGGGTTAACATGTTGTGCTAAGGTAGTTGAAAATACGAAAACAATGAACCGATGTTTCTAATTTTCAAGATTGCTTAAAAAATGAGAGGAAAGAGCATACGTGTGGGTGGGATTTGACTAAGAGAAAAATGTTAACTCTAAAAAAAAAAGAAATAACCAAATTTATTATTTCTATGATCGCTTAGAAGGTGCAAGGAAAAATCATATGTGTGGTCGTTTTATGATTTACCCTCAAAAAAATGAAAAAATTCCAACAAACACTAACAAAATGAAATCACAAAGAATTAGTGCGTATGCCCAAAATGAATAAACGTATGACAAAAATGTTTTAAAAAGTGATGAAAATGGCTGAAAATTTCCAAGATACCTAAATTCACAAATTTCACGATTAAGTAAAGGTAAGAAAAAGCAATTGAACTGGGTCTAAAATGAGTATTTGTTAAAACTTTACTAAAACGAAAGACAAGAAATAACAAAAATTGCAAACCTTCCCATTTATTCTCCCTTGCAAACCTTGAATAAGATCATGGAATCCTTTGAGTTTATGTGATGTTGTAGATTCTCTTGATTTGATATTCAAACGTATTTTAAAATGCTACGAACTAGGTTCACAAGAATACAATTATCAAATTAGCATAGGTGATATGAAATTTTCTCAAAGATCTAAGGGTAATTTTTACAAGGGGGATGACTTGTGTAATACCCACTTCTCTTCTACTCTATTTGAACCATGTTATAAATTTTGAATTGATTATAATCTCAAACCTTACTGCTGCATTTTAGTAAGTATACTAATAAAATGTGTGGGACATCATGATTACTATTGTGTGTTGGATTTTATTTTGAGTGTATGTCAAACTGTGGACCTTGTTGGGCATTTAAGGATAAGACAATTAGCTAGAATGGTTTCATTGTCATAAATTGATTGTGATATAATTACTCTTCAATATTGTCTTGTTATATTTACTCTATCACTGTTACTAAAAATAGAGTCATCATTGCATATGGTACCTTTAAATATTAATAGATGAATGAGATTAACGCATTGTGATATTGGGAATCGAAGGATAGAAATTATTGTAACTGAATAGATTAACTTTTGATAGACTTTCAGTATGGAAGATAATGATGTGTTTTCAGTTTAGATATATATTTATATTTTGAAATTTCTTCGTAGTGATTATATTATGATACTTAAAGTTATCTTATGATTTCTTGCATATTGAAGAAATTGGTGAAACTTTAAATGAGAAAAATTATTTCTTAACGTAGAGGATTCAATTAGTTTATGATCTTAATTGCAAACTAATGTATTAGTGGAATCAAAAGGTTGCAAAATGAGATTAATTGTTGAATTACTTGGTCTTAGCAAGTTATGATATTTTATATTTAAATTTATATGTAGATATAAGAATTTTTATTAGTTCGATATCACTAATATGGCCACGAGGCCCAAGAGGTATTATGTGTTTTTCTAGGTAATTATCTCACAACAATAAACTATGGGGGGTACGAGAAAGACAACAAAGGAATTTGGGGTATTGGCAACTGGTCACCGTGGTAACTTGTGTAATGTTGTTGTTTTGTTATTTGTTGTTAGGGGTTCCCATGGGGAGATGACCTCCAATTGTGACCATGCCTAGTTTGTGTGTATGTTCCTTTTTTATTTATTTATCGTTGACTATGTGATTTAATTTGTGATGTAATTCCCTTTTGTCATTATATATTAATGTGTCTTATTTAGGTAAATTAATTATGTTAGTAAGCTAATTATTGATGTGACAAAAATGAATCATTTATTAGAGTAGTTGGGTTTTTGGTTCTTTTGTTTATTAGTTGAGTGTACGTGATTTTGAATGTTGTACACTCCACCCTACTTGGGAAACTCATATTTGGAAGTAAGGGTCATTTTTCGAGGCTTGTGGGTCAAAACTAGACCCCATTATGTGTTTGTAAGGAAAAACGTGAGATTTAAATGCACTTTCTTACATGTGTTTTAAATTTTTTAATTCTTAAGGGTGTGGGTTAGAGTTGTGTAGGTAAGAGTGTTGTCATTCCTCTCAACCACCCATTTATTGTGCATTGGGGTTAATGTTTGACTTGTGATGTGGAGTTGAGGATGAGTGATGTGGCATCCTACATGGAGCCACCTCACACTCCTCTTCCCTTTTCCTTTACATGAATCTTTAATTTTTTATATGGGGGTTAATTGCTCATTTATTTTTGGGGGAATGCTTGTGATTTTTGGAGAGCTTTCTTGGGAATGGTGAATGGATCTTGAAGTGGATGTTGTTTTCTTATTATTTTAGAAGGCTTGGAGCTTGTTGTTTATGTATACTCTTCATTTGTAAGGTATATCTTCACTGTTGTTTTTACCTTACTATTTTGGTTATGCTCAAATGTGTAGTTGATGTTTGTTATATTGCTTATGATTGTGGGAAAAAATCGAGGGAGGCATAAGAGAAATGTTATTGGGTATTTGATGAGGGAGTTGGGTTAAGAAGTCCACCTTGTTGATAAATATGATTTGTGTTTATCTTATTATTTTCTTGAGGGAGGCATAAGAGTGGTGTATCTTCTTGGAGGGAGGCATAAGAGTGTTATATGTATTGTGATGGATTTTTTTCTAGGATCATAGGTGGACACCCAAGCCCTTAGGGAGGAATAAGAAGAACCCCCATGTTCCTTTCTCCTCCATGGCTTTAGTATGAAGCATTTGTGTTTTGATATTTGTTGATTTGTTCTAAAATTGGTATTGAGCATTTCATTGATTTTCTTTATTGAATGTGTATGTGGAAGCCATTTTTTGATTTTCCATGGTTGTCTAAATAACCCTAATTGCTTCTTTGTTGTGCCTTTGGGGCTAATGAGGAAGAAGGATTCTCTTCCTCATTTGAGTAATGGTTGGGTGGAGAGTGTTGCCTACTCCCCCATTTTAGGTTATGTGTTTGATCTTGGAAGTAGGCAGAGTTTTGATGAAGAAGGCTTCTTGTACATTTGGAGAAATGAAGAATGGAATATCATTCTATATTTGATCATGTTGCCTCCATTATATATAGAGGGTTTGTAAACTTGTATTTGTTTAAAGTGAAGTTTTATTTGTTTTATTATCAAGGATAATCTTAGTTGATATTGTAAGTGAAAGCAAAAAGTTGAAAATAATTTCATTACTTGTTGGAATGAGGAACTATAAGATTGCTAAATTGAATCAAGTCATTAAAATGTGATTGAAAAGGAAACAACCTTGTTCTCATTTTAGTTGATTTATTGTTCTATTTCAAAACTAGGGGGAAATCTAGTTATAATTGCTTGTGGGAATGGTTACAAAATTGTATTTTGTAAAAGAAGTGAAATATGTATTCCTAATGTATTATGAAAGGTATAGGGTAGTGAAATAAACTATATTTGTTCATCTCCTTGTATTGGTTGAAAGAAAGTTTAAATATTTTATAAGTAAATGGAAAATAAAAAACACTTAAAATCCTTCGTTGTTAATCACATTATCAAATAAAGTGATTTAAAATATATATTTTAAATTTTAATTGAGAAATGGAAATATATGGTTTCAAACTAAATCATAGCCATTTTTCGATTTTATAAAATTAGTATGAATTTTATCTATATATTGAATATTTCCTATTTTAGAAATTGTTGAAAGGGGATTAATAAACCACTTCTGTTATAATTTTATTATTAGATCTAGCCCAATTTTTTTAACCAGATGGTTAAAATAGTATTTATAGTTGTTTCAACACTTTCTTTTCATTTTGAATGTGATGAAACATCTAGGGTTATGGGATGAGGAGGAATACCTATTGTGAGGGTCAGTTGAAGGTTGTTACGTGCATTTTGACTTCTTGATCCAATGATAACTGTGAGAGCTTCCTTTTGGCTAGGAGGAACTACCCGAAATAGAAAACAATACCACACAAGAAGAGTTAAACAATATATGATAGTGGATTACCTAGCGATTGCTAGATCCTGGAAGTGTGATACTTCCTAGATGGATGTCAATCTACTGTTTAATACAAGTTAATGGGAGAAATAATGGTAATAACTAAATTCCTAATGTAGTTGATATGATTTAGGTATCTCATTCATTTACAATAAGTAAATCTAATATAACATGCTAGGTTATGATCAGATCTGGAGGTAGGGTAAGGGATCAAGGTGCTGGAATAGGTCAAATTCAGGTTCTGGGTCACTTAGGTTCCTTGGGTGAAGATTCCTAGGTTCTGTTATTGATAGGATGGCCAAATACAGAGACCAGTGTCAGTCATATCTAACCGATGATTGTTTGCAGATAACCGATGACGGTCATGGGTAACCGGTGTCGGTACAGTCGGGATGACAGAAATTTAATAAAATATTGTTGTGGAGCTTGGGTTGAGGTTAGAAAGAGATAAATAATGGGATGGTGCGGTATGTGGGAATGATAAAAACACTCAGAGATGTAGGATTTTTAGAATAGGTGATTTAATGGTAGGGTTATGAAGGGTTGAGTTTGTAGGAAAAGGAACGGTGGGAGAATGGAGATGCAATGATAACAGAGGTGATTAAAACTTTATGAACAGAATAGGAAATAAATGACATAGTGATAAAAATACTTACCAATGTTGCAAGTCCAATGGTTGGGTGGTGGTGATGATTAGTCGATGTGATGGAGCTTAATGTCGCACTAGTGCTTCCCGGAATGCTACCATGAGTGCAATACCTCCAAAAAATTTTGGATGCTTGCTATGGCTCTCTGAATGTGTGAATGGGCTCTGGTTCTTGCTCACATGCAAATCTCCTTTGCTTATAGATTTGAGAGAATGTCCAAGCTCTCAAACAAGGTTACCAAAAAGGAATAAATGGTAACAGAAGATGGTTTCAATTTTGGGTTGATCGGTGTCAGTTAAGGTGAGATTCCCTAGGTTTACTAAAAACAACATATCTTGGTAATTATTTTGGCCAAGTCTTTCTATTCTCGTGGAACATAATGGATGTTTTCCTCTAATGAGTGGGAATGTGGTTAGAGGAATAATAGGCATTGATTTATAGGGTAGAAACAAGTCTTAGTTAGTTATGGTGAGTGGATAGATACTACAAATAGGCTTAGGGTTTAAAGAGGTGTCTAGGTGAGGTGGTGGGGTGAGGTGGAAATTAGCTTGATTAAGATAATTAAAGAATGAATATTGTGAGGATGGGTATTAATTAAATTAAATTAATACTAATGTGGGGTGGAAGGGGCCATGGTTAGATGAATATGTTTAAGTTAGCTATTTGACAAGGGACCAAGGGGAGTGTGACCAAATTTTGGTGTCTACATTTTCCCTTTTTTTCACGTAGCTTGTATTGGAAAGTGATGCTGACAAAAATAGGATGTGGTTACCCCATGTGTAGGTGAAGGTTATCCCCCTCAAACTAGGAACTGATGAGGTGGAAGGCATAATCGGTGAGTGGTTTTATAAAAGGAGGATGTGATAAAAATGAAGGTGGGTAGATGGGGTAATGGGGTAAAGGTCAAATCAAGAAAATAAGGAAATGGGCCAGGGTCAAAGGTATTGACAATGGAACATACACACATGTATAAACTATGGCACAATACTAGGTTGAAGAGCTTTAAAAATATACATCCTCTAAGGTCAATAGGTTTATCCAAACAAGTTTGAAGTGATTCCAGTATCCAAGGTATAGGATATGGTGCGGAAGCACAATGTAGGTCAAGGGCAGGAACATTTAGGTATGTTCCGGTACACCAAAGGTTTGGTCAAGATAAATAACATAACAATAGGTAAGGTAATGTCATTAGGAAAAACAATCATAGGTAACAACATCACTAACAGTGGGTTTAAAGGTCACTAACAATGTTCTAGATCTGGAAATATAGATCAAAGCACAGGTAGGACCAAGGTACGGGTAAAATAACAAGCTCCCAAATGTAATGAAGGACAGGTATAGGTAATGTAGGTTTCTAGGTAGGGTGAAATAAGTGTGGGTAAGGTAAAAAGGATAGTGGGATTGAATAAGTTTAGGGGAAATTGGGTAAACTAGCACTATTAGTGGGTTGGCAGGTAACCGAAGTTGGTAAGGTAAAACCATCATCGGTTTAGTAGGGAATGACATTGAGTGATGTCGGTCAAGCTAGAGTTGGTGGTTTTAAAAATAAAAATCCGTATTTTTACAGATTCATTTACACGTATTGAATTTTGTGAAAATGACAGAGATCTTATGGACTTTTGTACCAGTGTGGGGACAAAAGGAAAAGGCACTGTACCTGGAGCTGAGGTTGAGGGAATTGGATGGTGAGAGGAGTAAGCTAGATGGGTCCATAAGGTTGGGGTGAGCAGATTTTATTGGGTGGAGGTCTAGGAGTAGATCTTGTGATGGCAGAGGTGGGAGAGGGGTCGGGTGGACCACCATGCGCAGTGGCCACTAGTCATTCCATCACATGCCGACGACACTGAGATGAGGTACGAGCTCAACCTTTCTTCATATTTAAAATAGAAAAAAGAGATATGGGTATGGGTTTTTGGGTAGGGAAATATAATTAATTTTTTGTTAAAATGGGTGTAATGAGGGAGGGGGAAGGTCCTAGGTTTTAGTAAATAGGGGTGGGAAGGGGTTTAGGTTAGCTTTAGGTAGGGTAGGGTGGGTGATTAGGCTAGTTTTGAAAAGTTTTGGAAAAATGGGGGAGGGGATTTGCAGTGGATTCCAGTTCCACAATAATGACCGACACCAGATCAAGGGTTGGCCAACGTCATTTGGTTAGTAATGTTCGGCATCATTTATGTGGCAGGCGAGCGATGTCGGTCATAAAGGACCGATGCTGAGTCATAAGGAACTGATGCCAGTTGGTTTTAGATGAGAATAGCTCAATATGTAGAAACGTTTGGGATGAAAAGGGATAAGCTACAGGGTGGGTACAATAAGTAATAAGGGTTAGGCAATGAGATTTATTGGGTAAGGGATGTGTTGGGATGGGAAGGTTTTAACGATAGTGTGGGTTTGTTCGGTACAGGTGACAGGTACCAGCTACGATATGAGAGATAGGGTCCGACCTTTGCTACTAGCTATGTGAAGGAGCTAGACCACGCAGGAGTGATATCATGTGACAGAGGTAAGATTGAGTTGGGTCTAACACTATAGGCATATAACTTGGGATCTAATTCTAATGGTCAATCTCATTGATAGATGGGATTCCACGACTAACACATTCCATCTACCGATAGGTGAGATCACAGTCACCTTAGAGGACGTGTACAAGATCATGTGATTACCCATAGTGGGAGCGCAGGTGTACTCTATTTCATTAGAGGCCTCAGAGGGGCTGATTTTGAATTGTGTTTGTGCAAGGAGATGGTGGAGATGTGGTTCCATAGCATGAGCCCAAGCTATGGGGATATGTACGCGGCCCGTCTAAAGGAAACAAGGCTATTTGTTGTGATTATGGAGGCGGTGTGCTACTTTGCATTACAGGATGCAGAGGGTGGGATATTCCCACGAGAAATGATGGGAGTAATTCATGATATGATGGAGGATAGGACATATTTTGTGTGGGCACCAACATATTTGGTGTAGCTATACAGAGATTTGTGGGCCTATGGGAGGCTACGAAGGTTCAGATCCTATGTTGCACCTTTATTCATCACTATTGGGTATATGAGCACATTGTGTACGTTCATCCGATTAGGTTGCCCCAAACTTTATGCATTTGATCTAGGTATGATCAGGGTCAGGTTATAGGCATTGAGTGCTAGTTGGTGAAGCACACTCGAGGGGCCTCAGAGTGACACATGATATAGCCTATTATAGGTAGATATTGGAGGGGGGTGTCTGGAGTAGACATCATTTGGATGTCATATGTGGGTTATCCATTATACAAGTGTATGGAAAGAGGAGCTAGGGGAGTTACTAGTTGCTCTGGTTGGATTGAGGGGTGTCATGCTAGATGAGCATGAGATGATACCTAGTTGAAAGAGTATCAGAGGAATTTTGAGACTATCCCATGATGTACCACAACCATTCCCACAGTACAAGAGGGATGACATGTTGAGATATTTATGTCTCCACTGTGACCTACAGTGCCAACCGGGTAGGAGGAGCTTCCAGTGGAGCTGATAAATCGATGATGTAGGCAAGTGTGAACGATGGGTACAGACAGGTTATGGGTAGCCCAGCTATGAGCAACACCATATAGGCTAGGGAAACCAAATTTGGATACACTTATTATTCAGAGAGATACATTGCAAGGATAGATGACTACCTCAGAATTCTAGGTTATATATTTATAGGGGCAGTTGACAGGGTCTCAGGTAGATGTTGCCACATTACAGGAACATTTGAAGTGGATTTACAGGCTCATATCTACCTAGGGAGAGGTAAGCACATGTATAGGGTAGGGATGGAGACAGGGGGTAGGTAGCCACCCTACAGGTGCAGGTAGCATGGTTGCAAGGTTAATTTTATCACTACACAGGCATAGGTTTTAGCCTTATAGGCCCAGGTCATAGCACATAGGTACCGGTACATACATGACTATAGAATCACGGATAGGGTCCCATTTTAGAGGAAGGATTGGGACAAGGTCCCATGGTACAGGTATCAGGGTGATAGACCGAGTGGCACTACCACAAACAGTACCGATGGCCATAGGTTTCGAGATGTGTTAGGTGCAGGTCACGATAATATCAGGATCACATGATGGATACAAGGATAGATGTCCCATCTTATGCTGAGCAAAAGAGCATAAAAATCATCAAGTGAGAGGACTAGGTCCCGCACTTATAGTGTAGATATCAGCATAGCAGGATGGTGAGCTACAGAGGCAGGGTCAAGGTGCAAGGCCACTAGTTTATGAAGGTCATACTCTAGGTGAGGGAGCCATCAGAGGTCAGGACCAAGGCGAGGTGGAGAGAGGATGGAAGGGAACCCTACTGGAGGGGAGGTGGAGAAGAATTATGAGACAAGCATGGATATCAAGTGTGGTGATGATTAGTTAGTATATATGTGTAGGGTATAGATTTTATATTTTTGATTTATATCGAGCCTGCGTTCCCAAGATAGCGCAGGATGTATATGAGAGTTTTTTGAGATTTTTTATGCTTATACTGACCTGTATGCCAAAGATATCGAGATCCTATATTTTATATACTTGTATTGATTTAGCCTATGAGTATACATGTATGTACACACAAATTTTGATGATTTATATAGAGATGGAAATATTATGCTATGATGTTGGACTTATGTTTGGAATTTCATATTGTTAGTTGTGTATGTGATAGAAACTAGGTAATTTAGGCATGATGGAGTTAGGTCGGTTTAGGCATGGATGGAGTCAGGTTGTAGGCATGGTGGAGTCAGGTCATAGGCATGGTGGAGTTAAGTCATAGGAATGGATGGAGTCAGGTCATAGGCATGGGTGACTTCAGGTCAGTTAGGCATGGTTTATTAAGGGTTTACGGTTTGTTGATTTAATTTCTGAGTTGTCGATAGTATGGAAAACTAAATGATAATGTTATGGTTTGTTGATTTAATGTTATTTCTGAAATATGTTATGTCATGGAAATGTAAAAAAATAGATTGTGTGATCTAAGGATGTGTAACAATGGTAATTAGGTGTATATGTGTGTTAATTGATGTTTTTTAGTTTAATTTCCAACTGTTGATTTAAAATGGAAACTAACTAAAGTAGCATATGAATAGGAAAATGGAGGAAATTGGTTAGGTTAACGAGAGTGGCCAAGCTAACCTTCAAGGGCCCCATTCCCTTGAAATTGCTGGCCTATAGAGCCTCGATGAAAAGGGGGCCTCAGGCCGATGTAGTTCTCCCATAAACTACGGAAAGAATATGATGAGCTACAGGAATGGGTTGGTAGGTTTTAGGAATAATAGATTCTAGGTCACAGGCATGATTGATTTTATGTCATTTAGCTATTGTGGAGTTTAGGTCATTGACATGGGTGATGTTTGGTTGATTTTTGGTGAAATAGGAAGTTGCGAAATGTGGGTGTCAATGGTCTAGTCTTGTATAGGATAATCAATAAGTAATGAAGAATTTGAAAGATAGGAGGAGGTAGAAGAGCCACCTAATTGATAAGGATCATAACAGGTCGACCATACCATAGATACGCTGATAAATGTAAGACCCTAAAGGTGTTGCATGATCCATTATTCTAAAGGCAAAGAAAGTCACATGATCATGAGATGTCGCATTTGCAGGAGAGTCCCTTGAGGCAGTAGGAATTGAGGGTGAAAAAATGTGATAAGGTGATATGATTGGTTGTAGCGTAATATGGTATAAGACGACATGCCTACTGGGACAAGAAACACCAAATAAAGATACGTAAGTCCATGACGAAAATTTTGGATATTGTTTTTTGGATAGATTGATCGATGCAAGAAGTCTATGTGGGATGATTAATTTATCTCCTTGAGGTCTTCATGAAGTTGATCTATGTGGGGAGATGCTTCGGGATATTTTTATTTCATTTTTCCTAGAATAGTCTCCTTTTGTGATAGATTATGTATATTATGGAAAGATTTATATAGTTATCCTTTGAGGGAGCAGTCTATTTATAGCGGCAAAAACAAAGAGAATAGATGTCCTTTTGATGGATTCATATTTTTGCTAGAAGTTTGAATCAAGGAGTTAGATACGCATTTTAAAATTATTTTAATTTTTAGGCTTGTTAAGTAATGGAAAAGACTATAGAGAAAAATTATGCTCTTTTTTTGAAAACAAAATTGGAGCGTACAGAGGTTAACTATGATAGAGGGGTACTAGGTGATGCATGACCATGGGATTCCATCTTTAAAAAGATAAAAAGTATCCATGAGAATTGTGCCATGAGCAGAGCCATGGTAATCATATTGAAGATAAGGCTGAAAGGTGATGGGTAATCACATGATCCTTCTTTAGTCATTTAGGGAGAATGCGAAATAAGAGGGGAGAAATGATGCTCAAGGGATGAGCGTGAAGTAGGTGAAAGGTTCAATGTAGGACTTAAATTCAAAAATAGAATGGTTTAATATGCAAGGCTTTGAGGGGCTTAGGTTCATGGGTTTACCTTCGAGTGGAGACAAACATGATAAGCACCTGATCCATAGGCATGAGTCACGATATATGGTCCAAGACAATTAGGAGAAAAAATTTCCCATTTATTTTTTTCTGCTTTGGTTACATGTTGATTTTTTTTCAGGATGAGATCACTGAATTGGAAGGTTTGTTCATGGACACCGTTTTTCATAGGCACGTCCTGATACGGTTTTGGTAAACTTGGAGTATGGTCGAGGGCATTAAGTCAATGTTCATTCTAATAAATCAAGTTGTTCTAAATGGTCCTAGTGAAAAAGTCATCATCAATGAGCAATGTCTTAGAGGGAAATACAAAGAAATGGAATCTGAACTTCGAGAGGCAGGACAATACCTCTATACCATAGACTAGAGAGAAAGGAGTGGCAGTCAGTTGAAGTATGAATACTAGTGTGGTATTCCCAAAAGGTGAAGGGAATGTGTGTATTTCAATCCTTCCCGGTATCATCAACCACTTTCATAAGATTTTTGTTCAAGGTTTTATTAGTTGATTATGCTTGGCCATTGGTTTATGGGTAATATGGTGAAGAGAAACTAAGTTGAATTCCAAAGGCGTTACAGAGATTCCGTAAGGTTCATTTTTGAATGTTTTTCCGTTATCAATGATAAAGCGATGCAAAACATCAAAGCGAAAAATAATGTGATGATTAATGAATTCACATATTTTCTCGGATTTTGTAGAAATCAAAAGTATGGCTTCAACCCATTTGGTATAATATTTGATAGCGGCGATGATCCATTGATGTCTTTGGGAATAATGAGGATTGATTTCTCTGACAAGATCCAAACTGCATTAGGATAAAGGCCAAAGGTCACAGGAGACCTGTAAGGGATGACTAGGTGTGTGATGGATATTAGCATGTTGTTGGAATTTCACACAATGTTTGACATAGTCACAAAAATCATGGTTGAGGGTTGGCTTGTAATAGCATAGGTGAAGGATGCACTTAGCAACATTGAGACCAGTGAAGTGACCTCCACATATCCCATCATGAACTTCCTTGATGGTATAAAGAATTTCAGAACTCGTAAGGCATCATAAGAGAATATCGTCGAAGCCACGTTTATAGAGAAGGCCACCCATGATGACATAATGAAAGGCCCATTTGAGAAAGGTGTGTTGTCCATTATGAGTAAAGTCGGGAGGTAAGATGGAAAGTGAAAGATAGTCTGTGAGCTTATTATATAAAAGGTCATGTGGGTTCGGTTCAATAGTTCCAACGTAGCTAATGTAATGAAGTGAATAAGAAGGCGATTGCAACCTTTGTAATGTGAAAAATATTTTAGAGTCGAAGGGGGAAGTAGGTATCTGAGATGTAAGACAGACCATGGTATCTACAAATTTTTTAGTGGAACGTGGAGTGGTTTGAAGTTCATAATGCTCAAAGGTGGTCAAAAGTGTGTCAACATGAAGTTTATACTTTTGGAGTATTTCATTACGGCACTGGTAAATACCATTGACCTAGTTTACTACTAGTTGGAAGTCACCAAATATATTAATTGATTTAACATCTAAGGCAATGGCTATTTAGAGACCTAATACGAGTGCTTAGTACTCGGCAATGTTGTTAGTACAATCAAAATCAAGTTTGAAGGATAGCGACATGGGTTCACCATCCAAAGGGATGAGGATAACACATGCAACTCCCCATGTTGACATTTGGAACCATCAAAGAACAAATTCATCTAGTAAATGAAATCATCCAAAGAGAGGGTGGCGATGAATTCATCAAGAAAATTGATGTTAGAGGGTTGATTCTCGGAGAGGGGTGCATCAGCGAGCTTGTCAACAATGGCTTGGCCCTTGATGTATTGTTGATGAATGAATTCAAGGTCTAAGTCTACAAGAAGCATGAGCCAATGTGCAACAATTTGATTTTAGTAAGGTTTGGTATACATGTAATGTAAGGGGTCAGTGTTTGTGACAACATATGTTTTTTGGTTGAGTAGGTAATGAAGAAGTTTGGTGGCAAAAAAAACTAAGGCTAAGAAAAAAATTTCAGCATAGGTGTATCTAGTTTCGTAGTTCAAAAGATTATAGCTTATGTAATAAACCGATTGCTCCCTATGTTGATCATTGCAATGAGTGAGCATGACACCTAAGGAATGATCAGTAGTGAAGATATATAGGTATAAGGGTTGGTCATCTTTAGGAGAAATGATTACGGGAGGTTGGAGAAGGTATTGTTTTAAGGCCTCAAAATATTTGTGGCATTCATTATCCCATTTAAAGGAGACATCCATTTTGAGGAGATGATGAAATGGTTATCAGTGGTCGAAAAGTTGTGAAATGAACTGTTGAATAGATTATAACTTACCTTGTAAGCTACTGAGTTGGCGAAGGTTAGTGGGAGGAGGCATTTCAAGAATAACCTTTACTTTAGCTAGATCAAATTTGATGCCATGCAAAGACAAGATGAAACCCAAGAGCTTTCCTGAGAGAACTGTGAAGATGCACTTGTTGGTTTTAAGTCGAACATAATATTTGATGAGCTAGTCAAAGATGACCTTTATAACTGTGAGGTATTTGGCCCAACATTTAGATTTTGTGAGGAGTTCATCTACGTAATCTTCCAATATATGATGTATGATGCCATGGAAGATGTAAGTCATATCCCTCTTATATGTAGCACCAACATTTTTAAGGCCAAAAGGCATGACTCGATAACAGAAAGTCCCCCAAGGGGTGAGGAAGGAGGTTTTGTTCTGATCTTCTAGAGAAAATAATATTTGATTCTATCCCAATAAGAAATAAGTTATAATATCTCATGAATGGCGATAATATAAACTAGCTGGTTAATACCTGGCAGAGGGAAATCATCTTTAAGGAAAGTGAGGTTGAGGTCCAAAAAATCTATGCATATGTGAAGTCCACAAATAACCTTGGTGATGGGGACAATGTTACAAATCCATTGATAGGGTAGTTCGATGGGTAAGATGAATGAAATCAGAAATAAGGCGTTGAATTTCTTCTTTAATATGGAGAGTCAAATGCGAGGATGCCCCCAAATTTTTTGTAGCTTTTTCTTTACGAATTTGGCATCAGGAATGATTAGATATTGTGGAACCACAATGCTGGGGTAAATAACAGGCATATCAGCATAGGACCAAGAAAAAGCATGGTCATGATTCTTGAGGAAAGAAGTAATGGCTTCTTGTTCAGTAGCATCTAAAGATTGGACAATGCTTTAAGATCATGTGCGGGTCATCCTAAGTGTTGAACATTGACTTCGATAGCTCTGATTCATTCAACATGGTTTGCATATAAGATGGTAATGACCAATGTGAATATAAGATTCTTTTACACCGAGATAGGTGAGAATAGACTCATCATCCTAACATTAAACGACGTTAATAAAAGGTGTACCATCATCAATCACGTCAAGATATAGGAAAGGAAGAGAAGAGGGAACCTTGTTATCGCGTTGATAAGTAAAAGGTCCCAAGGAAATAATTTTTTTTGAAGTGAACAAGGAGTTAGGAGGAATGATTCTAGATCCATTGACTCCATTGGTGAAGTTGGTGAAGTTGTTAAATGGTGTGAATAAGGGTCATCATCATCAATGAGGTCAATGTCGGGCCTTCTTGGGAAGATAGTTCAGGCAAATTCGATACCGCTATGGTCATTATGGTTACGGGTGGTACACAAATAATGGTATGATGACTTGTTTCATAAAAACCAAAACCAAAACCCTTCCATTCACATCGATGTAGGAAAGTGTGGGTGAAGTTGCAATTGGTGAGAGATTGGAGGTCTCGAGGAAAATGGTCAAATTTGCATGATGGTGGCTCAGGTTTATAAGATGAAAGTATCAATATCCCCCATATGTGAGATTGGTATCAAAATGGGGAGGACCGTAGAGAAATTGAACTTGCTTATGCGGTAATGTCATAGCGAGGAAGTTGAGTGCAAGTTTCCATACTCTTATGGTGTAAGGAATGTATTGACATTGTATAGGGACCAAATACTCCCCTAGAGTGAGGCATTGAAAAAACCTTCTAAGGGATCATTGGTTGATATGTGGGTATCTGGAATAGATGACATATGGGGTGCTTGGCTGGAGGAAGTATCAGTTGGTTGAGAGGTAGAAGGGTTAGCTATGGAAGTTGTGGTGGTGGTATGGGTAGAAGAATTGGGTGTGGTCGTAGGCGAAGAGGAGGTGGCAGTGGAGGTAGATGTCTCAATGGGTATAATAACATCATTAGGACGATATATAATATTACAGGTCTTGAAAGGTGATGGGTTCGGCTGACATGGTGTAGTTATGCCCTTCGTGTTCAAATTTGAGGTAGTGGCAGCGGTGTAAATTCGAAGGAGTCACAACCCATGGTGTGGATCCAAGATGTCAGCCAAGAAAGATATTATACTTGAAATACCCTTCTAGGTCATAGAATAGTTCTGGGATAGTGTGGGGAACTACGCAGACATGGAGAATTACTAGTAACCTAAGGTAGCAGGTCATGGCGTCATTGAAGGAGCACATCATAATTGGGTTACTATGCATGCAATTAACAGGCATGCGCATTTGGTTATATGCATGGGAGGAGATGAGGTTAATACTAGAATCACCATCAATCATAATGTTTCATATGCATATATTATCAATGTAGATGGAGATGAAAAGAGTGGGATCGGGGTCGTCGGATCGGAGGGGAGTGATACCTTCGTTCAAAAAGTTTAGGAAGGCTACTTGGTGAGTAGGTGGAGGTGTAGAGGAAGGTGACAAATTAGTGAGAGAGGTTACGTGATGAGGGGTAATGATGGAGGCTACGGCTGTAGGTTCATTTGGTAAAACCTCAATAGACTGAAGGACCTCAATAAGGGCTTGATGATGTGACTCAGAGGTTTGGATGTGGTCATATAAAGACATTTTAAAGGAGGATTGGTGTATATGTTTTAGAATTATGCGATGTGTGGCCCCATCAGAAATAGGATATGTGGGACCTTGAAGAGGGACCTTGGGTGTAGGTACAAATGGTATGCTAGGTACAAGGTTGGTTGTTGGGTTGGTTTCCTTTTACTTGCCCTTGTCTTTCTAGGTGTGGGTGGTAATGTGGATCATGTTGATTTGAGGGTGAGAGGTAGATGGAGAAGGGTTTCCATGAAATGTATAACGGAAGGAAGGAAAAAATCCTAGAGGAGGGTAAGAGCCTTGTGAAATGAGTAGAGAACACTGACATTTAGGTGGGGGTTTGCAAATCTTTCTTATGTGGACCATGTTGATTTCAAATTTCGAGGGTGGATAAAAGGGTTGTGGGGGTGGAGATATTGGTCGTGGAGTACATAATGGAAGAATATGTTTGGAGATTGGAAAAGGTGGAATAGGGTCCTCATCAAGAATATTGGCGTCGTCAAAATTCTCTCCATGAGAACATTATTGGATAAGAGTGATTTTTAAATCCTTACAGTTCTCTACATCGTGTTCTGGCACATGATGGTAGCCACATATTTTAGTTTCATCAAACCCTTTCAGCATGGTTTTGAGTGGGTCATAAGGTATAAGAGGTGGTAATGTGATGGAAAAATTTTCGAGGAGTTTGGCTAAGATAATGGCATATGACCTTACCAAAGGATCACAATGTGAAGTGATTGTGGGTTTGGGTGGAATAATGGGTGATTGCGGCATGAGAGGTGTCATAGTCAGGGTGTTTTGAAGAGGGTAAGGTTGAATCACTGGTTTGGGGGGCGGTACCGTATTAGGATTGGGTCACACCTTCTTGAGTAAAGGAGCAATGGGTGAACTTATAAGGGAGGGAGAAATAGGTCTAACCGCTTCAATGGAGGGAATTGGGCCTCTTAATTTATGTTGTAGTTTCTTGGGTAGAGGTGAGGAAAGAGTACGTGACATAGATGGAAATGCAGATCGCGGAAGGGGGCAAGTTACCCATGGGGATAATCACGGTGCATTAGAGGTTGCTAACAGAAATCGAGTGAAAGGTTTGGGTGGAAGAGAGGGAATTTTATGGGTATTGAAGAAATTATGGAAGGTGGTGGTGGTATAGGTGGTAAGAAGTTCGCGGGTGACAACGGGGGTTGTGTGGATCGTTTGGGTATATAATAATGTGGTGATAAGTAGGTGGGTTGTTGAATTATTTATTTATTGTTGGAAGAAGGTTGTTTGGCCACGGTCGAGGGGTGAGGTCCTAGGATGGATGGAAGAGGAAAAGGTGAAAAATTCGTGGAAGGCGAGGTTGGTGTATGCGGCCTAGAAGGTTGGGTCTTCCTTTTAGGCATAGGAATGAGTTTAGTATGGGTTTGGGAAGATATGGCCAAATATAATTTGATAGGTGGATGGGGATAGATAAGTTGAGCACCTTACCCCTTTAGAATAATGAACTTATGAAAAATTTCATGCATTTAAAACATCAAGATTATTATCCTAGTATGATTTAATATGAGATTTCTTTTCTACCTTAAATAAAATTAATTTAAATGGGATTAATGGAGTTATGATTTGAAAAGCTAATGAAGATTATTTAAATAAAACTTTAGAACCTTGTTGGTGAAAGAATTAAAACATAATATTAATTTTGAAAATTGAGACAGTCTTAATCAATTGACAATTGTTTTCTGATGCCTTGTAATTGTTTAAAATTTTATAATCCGGATTAGAGTAAATTTCAGCTAATGCTTTGCAACCTTTAAAAAAAATTATCCCATAATTTTTTCATGTTTCCTATTGGGTTTCGTGGGGATTTATGGGGGGAAAATGTGGGCATTATACTTGCTGAAAGAGCCATGGGTTAAGTGCTTGGACCCTAGGCTGACATTGAAACCTAAAAACCAGTGAACAAATCGGAACCTCCATGATTAAAATAATAATGAAATGATAAAGTTGTTTGAATAGTTTTATCCACCTAGTGGTGTTTTGTCGAACCCATTTTACCAAAAATGTTGAATTGGATTGATATTTTATTTGTGAACTTCTGGTGTAGCAGGAACTTGATCCTCCTTTGCAAAAATGTTGTTTGATGAGTCCAAACTCTTGCTTTAGTCATATGATGTGATAAGCCTATTAAGACTCTTCCTTGTTGGAATGCTAAATTTTATGGTGTGATTCAAGTGGATTAGCATTAGTGGTTTTGTTCAAGGGTTAGATTGAGTAAATTACAAATTGTTTTGTCATCTAAAACTCCCCTATTTTCCTTCAGTAGTTAGATGAGTTAGTTTTGGTTGCTACTATGGTAACTTAATCCCCATATGAGTAATTAGATATAAGGTCTTGGTGTCGCATTTGATCTAGCTTTTCGTAGGTGTTCTTAGATCTGAACTCGATGTATAGTACCCCTATTGGTGGTCTAAGAAGGGGTTGTGAAGTGGATGTGATGTGGACTTTCTGTATTTTATATTCATATACTTGTGTAAATTTATCAAGGACCAGTATCATATTTTATGATTTTATTGAGAAGCTCTGAGGCTCTTTTGGTTGATTATATTTTTGCAAGATTTTCAAACTTTACAATGTAGCTACTTAGCCACTTTCCTTGATTGCTGATATTTCTTGGATTTTATTTTGATTGGTGACTCAGAGCTCATTTATCTTGTTGGCTACTTAGCTAGACATTACGTGATTCCTTCTTGCATGTGGATGAGTTGGTTCTACACTATTTTTATTGTGATATTTAATCATATGGGAGTACACCCTAGGTTCCTTGAACGTCCTCTTAGGTTCTTTAAGTTATGCCTTGGTTTTTGAAGGATGAAACATTGGGTCTGTTTAGGACCTTAGAGTGACCATTCATTACTAAATTTTTCTAGAAATATAGTTCATTATGCCGTGCAGTCTAGTTGGTAGTTTGATAGCGGTGGTAGTGATTCTCTTGCAATCTGGTAAGAGATTGATCCTCGTCAGAGTAGATGTGTTTGATTTTGGGCTTATGGATTGTGTTAGGATCGGATTGACATTTGGTTGACTATAGATTATAGTTGATAAGTTTTTGTTTGGTAGTGATGTTCCATGATGGCATGCTAAGTTTTACCATGTTTTCCTTGTTCATTATAGTAAGTATTGATTGGTGGATTGTATCCTGATAATTATGGCTAGAATTAATCCCATTCGAGAAATGTGTGTATTTAAGTGTACTTGTGTTGCTCTCAATGACCTAGATAATAGATGTACCATTGCCTTAACATTTAAAAATTTTATGTATACCCATCTATGACCTAATAGTATTGGGAAATATTAAGACTCTTATGGATGCTTTTGGGTTTATTGGACCTCACTCTTACAGATGTTAGTTTGGTAGATCTTGATATTTTAATCTCATTGGTGCTTCTATTGTTCTTCTACTTTTAAAACTACAACTCTTGGTAATAAATTCCATGTTTGAGTAGGTTAGTTAATTGTCCTCTTACATTTGATGTCTTCTAATGAGAAATGTGGTGTCCTTGGAGTAAAATTTTCCTTGTCATATTGTTGCTTGGTTGGTGGTATCTTGTGGAAGTAAGAGTGGTGTTTGTAAACTCTCCTTGTCTTATTATGTGAAAAAAAAATTGAGACTAAATAAAAAACATTTTTAAACCTCTTGAATTCGTAAAAATAAATATGCCTCTTTAATGGGTCTTTTTCTTTGTAACTTCTTTTGAGACTTGTGGAGACCCGCTTAGAGTGTTTAGTGATGCTTTTAATTATTTGATAAACCCTTGAAATATTTGTGTGGAACATGTTGGTTGATTGAGTCCTAGTTCTTATAAAATTAATGATGTGCTTGTTATGTTGAATGTTCCTTTAGAATTAAAAATGCGATATGTTGATTCCCATAAAATTAATAATGTGATATGTTTGATTCTTACTTCTCATTAAAATTTAATTGATAAGATGATTCACCTGAAACTCTATTGAGGGGATTTGACTTGAAACTTGACAAGTAAAGTGGAACATTAGGAAAAGGAAAATGGTTCCTTGTTATAAGCTTGGTAGAGTAATAGAAGTATTAAAACTATGTGAAAATAAATCGAAAGGAAGCTTCTCCATTTACCTTCCCTAGCAATAAAATAAATAGTATTTCCACCTATATACAATGGTGAGATATCATGGCAACATTAGCGGTACTTCCTAATAGCACAAATATGTGATGTCCCAATAGAAGGAATATTTTTAATTAAGAAAACTCATATGAAATGTGCTTAGCAAGTGAAACTATAAATTTTGACTTAATAGTTGATTTTTGAAATGAGTAAGATTTAAGTGTATTAAGTGCAATGTATAATTGAACCCTTAGTTTTTTTGCCTACCCTTATTTGTGAAACACCTTGTTGTTAGTGATGTGTTCTAATTGTGTAGTACTCCCTTGTTCTTAGATGTTTATGATTTTTCCTTGTAGTAGGTTGGGTCTTCGTACCCTTGTTGCCTCGTAACTCGACTAGTGTGAGTTATGAGCTTTAGGATTGGGTCTTATCTCTTGTTTTTAAGAAAATCAACCTCCTTGTGTGTTTTTTTAGTCCTTGGTGACCTAGGTTATTTGTAATTTTTAAAGCAACATATGTTAAGGGTATGACATAATTTTGGGATGTCCTCCTTTTCTTGTTCCTTTCTTGAGACACCTTTTTGTTGTTGACCCTTTTGACACTAGGAAGGAAAAGTGCAAGTGTTTTTTCATACACTGTTACTCACATTTTGGTATGATGTACTTCTGGATTGTAGTTAGACCTCCTCTAGTTACTTCTTCTTCTCTCTAGCTCCCTTAAGTGCTATTTGGTGTTATGACTTATGCTTTAGCTCTCTTTATGGTTAGTTCGAGCTTGATCAAAATTTAAGATGAATAAATCCCATTTTTTTATAGTGAATGGTGATTCTTATTTTGATGTGTTAGTTTACAGTGGAAATATTTTCTTAGTGTTCGACGGTTCTAAATTAGGTTAGTGTTGTGGGCTTGATTTGAAGTGTAAAATCAGGCTATAGGAAACCTTGTGGTCATGATTTTTCTTAGGATTACCATAAAAAATTGATGTTACCGTCTCGAGTTATAGAAGTTCTTCCCATGAATAATTTTCCTGATTATAAATATGTTGGCTAATTCTGGTGTCTTCCTTTTTGTTAAACCCCGTCTTGTGTGATCTCCTATTTGTAAGACCTTTGAGTAGACATGTTTTATCATAAAAATTGATAGTCATGGTTTAATTTTTCTAGCCTTGTCTAAATAACAAACATTGAAGCATAACTCAACCTTAGTGCAAGATTTAACTTGTGCTATTGTAGTATGTTATATCCATGGGGGACTGGATGGTCACCCAAATTTCTCATACTTCTCCCTATTATTATTATTTTACTTGATGGTTATTCTTGAGACTCCTTTGACCATTTCATGTTTGATGCCATGTGTGGTAGCTCGGTTGATCACGTAGAGTTACTCTATAGAATTAAATGTTTATAACCTTACTTGAAGAAAGTTTAGAAATCATCCCTTGCAATCTTCCTTCATCTTGTTGAATTGGATTGGACCAAACTTGGGTTCCGTAGACCCACACCTATTTGAAGTAAAGGAATTCCATAAAGGGTGTGATCCTATTCCTTTTTCTTTATCCCCTACCTCTTTCTTTGTGACTTCAGGGAGAAATTCAAATCTAAGGGGAGGGGGATGTAATGCCCACTCCTCTTCTACTTTTTTTGGACCATGTTATCGATTTTCAATTGATTATAGTCTCAAACATTACTACTGCATTATAGTAAGGATACTAATAAAATTTGTTGGATATCATGATTACTATTGTGTGTTGGTTGTTATTTTGATTGTATGTCAAAATGTGGACCATGTTGGGCATTTAAGGATAAGACAATTAGCTAGACTGGTTGCATTTTCGTAAATTAATTGCGATATCATTACTCTATCACTATGGCTAAATACATAGTCATCATTACACATGGCACATGTAAATATAAATAGACGAATGAAATTAACGCATTGTGATATGGGAATAGAAGGATAGACATTATTGTAACTAAACTAATTAATTTTTGATAGAATTTCAATATGGAAGATAATGATGTGTTGTCAGTTTAGATATATATTGATATTTTGAAATTTTATCGTAGTGATTATATTATGATATTTGAAGTTATCTTATGATTTCTTGGATATTGAAAAAATTGGTGAAACTGTGAACGAGAAAAAGTATTGCTTAACGTAGAGGATTCAATTTGTTTATGATCGTAATCGCAAGTTGTTGTATTAGTGGAATCAAAAGGTTGAAAATTGAGAGTAATTGTTGAATTAATTGGTCTTAGAAATAGTAGTTATGATATTTGATGTTGACATTGATATGTAGATATAAGAATTTTTATTATTTCGATATCGCTAATATGGCCACGAGGCCAGAGAGGTATTTTCTGATTTTACAGGTAATTATATCACAAGAATAAACTATGGGGGATAGGAGACCAACAACGAAGGAATGTGGGGTATTGGAAACTGGTGACCATGGCAACTAGTGTAATGTAATTTTTTTATATTTGTTGTTAGGGGTTCCCATGGCGCAAATGACCTTCAATTGTGACCATAGGGTTTGTGTGTATGTTCCCTTTTTATTTATTTATTGTTGAGTATGTTATTTAATTTGTGATGTAATTCCCTTTTTATCATTATTGATTAATGTATCTTATTTAGGTAAATTAATCATGTTATTAAGGTCATTATGGATGTGACAAAAATGAGTCATTTATTAAAGTAGTTGGTATTTTGGTTCTTATGTTTATTAGTTCATTGTATGTGATTTTGAGTGTTCTACACTCCACCCTACTTGGGAAAATAGGATTTGGGCTTAAGGCTCATTTTGGGAGGCTTGTGGGACAAGTTAAACTTGTCTCACACCTCTTAATTTTTTATACCAACCATACCTATGGGTTGGGGGGTCAAACATAGACCTCATTATGTGTTTGTAAGGCAAAAGGTGAGATTTAATTGCACTTTCTTACACATGTTTTACATTTTTTTGTCCTTAAGGGTGTGGATTGGAGTTGTGTCTGTAAGAGGGTTGTCATTCCTCCCAACCACCCATTTATTGTGTATTGAGGTTGAGGTTTGAATTGTGATGTGGAGTTGAGGATGACTGATGTGACATCCTACATGGAGCCACCTCACCCTCCTCTTCCCTTTTGTTCATTTCTTTTTAGGGAATGCTTGTAATTTTTGGAGAGCTTTCTTGATAATGGTGAATAGATCTATGAGTGGATGTTGTTTGCTTAAGATTTTGGAAGGCTTAGAGATTTTTGTGTATTGATGCTCTTCATTTGTAAGGTATATCTTCACACTTTTTTTTACCTTAATATTTGTGTTGTGCTCATATGTGTAGTTGATGTTTTTTATATTACTTATGATTTTGGGAAATAGATTTGATCGTTAGGTTGTGGAGAAATGGAAATCGTAAAACTTGAGGGAGGCATAAGAGAAATGTTATTGGGTATTTTAGGAGGCATTTGGGTTAGGATGTCCACCTTATTGATAAATATGATTTTTTTTTATCTTATTATTTTCTGAAGGGAGGCATAAGAGTGAGGGAGGCATAAGAGTGGGTTGATTTCTTGAGGGAGGCATAAGAATGGTGTATCTTTCTTGGAGGGAGGCGTAAGAGTGTTGTGTGTATTATGATGGAGTTTTTTTTAATGCTCATAGGTGGACACCCAAGCCCTTAGGGAGGCATAATAAGAACCCCCATGTTCCTTTCTCCTCCATGGATTTATTATGAAGCCTTTGTGTTTTGATATTTGTTGATTTGTTGTAAAATTGGTATTGAGTGTTTCAGTGATTGTCTTGATTGAATGTGTGTGTGGAAATCATTTTTTTGATTTGCCATGGTTTTCTAAATAACCCTCATTACTTCTTTGTTGGGGCTCGGGGGCTAATGAGGAAGAAGGCATCACTTCCTTATTGGAGTAATGGTTGGGTGGAGGGTGTTTCCTTCTCCCAAATTTTTGGTTGTGTGTTTGATCTTGGAAGGAGGTGGAGTTTTGATGAAGAAGGCTTTGTGTGCATTTGGAGAAAGGAAGAATGGATAACTCTTGCTATATTTTATCATGTTGCCTCCATTGTATATGGAGGGCTTGTAAAATTGTATTTGTTTAAAGTGAAGTTTTAGTTGATATTTTAAGTGAAAGCAGAAAGTTGAAAATCATTTCATTTTTTTGGAATGAGGAACTATAAGATTGCTAAATTGAATCTGCAAGTCATTGAAATGTGATTAAAAAGGAAAAAAACTTGTTCTCATTTTAGTTGATTTATTGTTCTTCTTTATATGTGTTGTTCTATTTCGAAACTATGGGGAAATCTAGTTATAATTGCTTGTGGGAATGGTTACAAACTTGTATTTTTTAAAAACAAGGAATTTTTATTCCTATTGTATTACATGAAAGGCATAGGGTAGTGAAATAAACTATATTTGTTCATCTCCTTGTATTGGTTGAAAGAAAGTTTAAATCTTTTATAAGTAAATGAAAATTAAAAAAAACCTTTAAATCCTTGGTTGTTAATCACATTGTGAAATAAAGTGATTTAATATTTTTTGAAAAATTTAATTAGAGCAAAAGAAAAATATGGTTTCAAACTAAATCATAGCTAATTTTGATTTTATAAAATTACTATGAATTTCATCTATATATTGAATATTTCCTAGTTTAGGAAACATTGAAAAAGGGATAATAAACCACTTTTGTTATAATTTTATTATTAGATTTAGCCCAATTTTTTTAACTAAATGGTTAAAATAGTTTTGATAGTATTATATACTAATATCATCACTTATTAAAAATATGGTATTAAACCTTATAAGTAATGATATTAGTGATAGTTTTATTATATATATTTATAAATTATAATTATATAAATATTATATATACATATATTTATATAATATATATTGTAAACTAAAACTATTTTTTTTTTTTAATAATTTAAAGTGTTAACTTTTTGCCACGGGAGGAGGGATTAAATTTTAAGAAAAGTGTATATTATATATATATGTGTGTGTGTGTGTGTTGAACCGAACCACCCGCCACACAAACCCCCGCCCCGCGTCCCCCCTCACATTATAATCCATCCCTACTAAAAACAAAGTCAAACCCCAAATTAAATTAACCTGTGCTATTTATTAATGTAACTTATGTAAATATATTAAGTTAAATAACGGCCTAATTGCGGACTAATGTAAATTTAATGCATTTGAATCATTATTATCTTGCAAGTAAAACTCGTAGGAATTCATATTCTCGGGTATAAATGAAATAAAATAAATTATATAAATATATATTTATACTAAACAAAAACCCCCTGAATTTTTGAGGATAATTTTAATGATTATATAAACAAATAAAAAAAGATATTATTTTTATCAAAACATATATTTGGGATTTAATGGGTATATACTCATTGTATATACATTTAATCATACAAATAAAATACCAGTCAAAAATAAATAAAGATTCTAGAGGGACAAAAATCCACTTAAAGGAAATGGGTAGATCCTTGCCCTAATCACGAATAACAAATATTTAACAAATGAGAGCTTTCAATCCTCTCTAATGCCCAGATTCGAATGGCTTCATTTTCTTCTCCTCCTTCGCTTAACCTACAAAACAAAAGAAGTCCTGGAAATGAGTGATTCCCTTCTAAGAAAATGAATATAACAGATCCCATAAGATTTCTAGTGGTTTCTTTAGTTTAACCTAGATCTAATTTTTAGATAGATTAGATCTAATGGTGTAGGATGAACCCTACATCACTTAAGTGATATGTAGGTGGGAATGTTTTTAAATAAAAGATGGCATGTGCTATGTTAAATGGGGCCGTAAAGTATGGTCTAAGATAAGTTGATGCATCTTGCCCCTTTAGGGACTTGGATTTTGGATAATGAACTTATTATAAAGTATGGTCATGCATTTAACAATGCCCAAGATATATTATCACTAGTATATTTAATATAAGATCCCTGATTTTTACCTACCATACATAAAATTAATTTAAAATTGGGATTAATGTGAGTTATGATTTGAAAAGCTAGTGGATTTTAAATAAAACTTTAGAACATCGTTGGTGAAAGAATTAAAATCATAATATTAATTTTGAAAATTGTGGCAGTCTTAATTAATCGATAACTATTTTCCGATGTTAAACTTGTACATTATTACAAAATTTTTAATCCAAATTTAATGCCTTGTAAAAAAAATTTCCCATAATTTTTTCCTGATTTACTATATGGTTTCAATGGATTTATGGGGGGAAAAATTCGGGCGTTACAACGTAGTTGGTTTATTCTCATGCAGGTATTCCTATGCGAATCTTAGAGATGCTGGATTACTTCTAAGAAGGTTGAGTTATGTAATTCAAAGTTGTGAAGTTGAGTTAACTAGGGATTCAGAAAGTTGTCGTTGACTAGTGGAAAATAGATACATTTCCCCAATTAAATATCTAATTTATTTACAATATGCAAAATAATTAATTAGTCATTTATTTAATAAATGATAATTACCTTAGTTAAATTGTATTATCGATTAATTTAATTAATTCAAAGAGGATGAATGTACCTGATTAATTAATTAGATTAATCAATCACAAAGGGAGTGAACTAAGAATTAAACTGGGATAGTATTGGGAACTAGTGTAATTTTTGGGGTGTCTATAATAACAATATAAAACTCACCTTCCATACATATCTCAACCACCAAACATCATAATATTTCATTCATATCTTCACATACATGCATTCAAATCATAAATTTAATTGGATATTAACATTCATGATCACACACTACATCTAAATGAGACACAAGACTAATATGTTTCCTAGTATTATCTATGCCTTGGTCACACTCTTTTTCTATTACATGTCTTCTCTCATTGCCTTTCTGTTTTAGCTTATCACTAATTCACGAACATTTTCATTTTCCACTAGTCACCATCAATGACACACACATCCTTCTCTATTCTTATGATTAGCCTTCCTATGGCCTATGTGATTTTCATATTTAAAATAATTGCCAATTTTTACCACACTTTGTGTCTAATAGATGAGAATATTATAAACTAGGAAGAGATATTTGAACCAATTCATCTAATTCCCATTTCACACATCAATGTATTTTATCAACCATATTATTTGTTTTCTACTACTATTTACATCCAATATGTATTTCGCATTCTACAACCTACTTTTGCGGGCAAAATTCACAGTTGAGCGAACGAACTTCTCTAGTTTTGGGTAGAGAAGATATATTTCTTTGGTCTTCATTAGAGGTTTATGGATCACTCCAATGATGTTCATTGCCTTTCTCCTAGTTCATAACCGCCTTCATTCCATTTGAGTTGTATCTACATAATTTGGGAATGTGGATAAAAGATAAAGTAGATGTTCTTCATGAGGTGATGACGGAGGGAAACACAGTGTTTCACCTATTATCATAAGAAATTAGGAGTCAATGTGATTGATAATGAAGTGGCTTGTAATCCAAATTAGCATTTCCAAATGGTGCTACCAAAAACAGAGTAAACACTTATACCCAACTCCATGTCTCAACTTTGAACGATGGAATGAACATTTTGATGTTTAGATGTGAAAATTTTTGCAATCCTAGTACCCAATAAAGTTGCATCAATGAGGAACTTTCGTAAAGCAAAGAGTTTTGGTAGTAAATTTTCTACCCTCGCCTGTCATGTAAGAACTGCTTACCAAACGTGCAATTTCAATATGTAAATGAAACAAAGTTATTGAACGTATTGAGATGCATAAATACTGATTCATTTACTGACTCGAGATATAATGAATATATGAATTTCTTTGATTAATATGGTATATTAGTTATTTTTCTCCAAGTAATGGAATCATGCATGCTTAATTTAAACTTCTAGTATTCTATTTATGTGGTATCAAAATTAACTTTATTACTTCTACAATATCGTCACACATATACTTGCATGCAAGTATACATGCATGATTTTTCCTTGTATGGGAGCATTTCTTTTTATTTGTTAACCATAGACATGTGAAGATGCCACTTTCTGTTAAGAAGAATCACTTTTTTATAGCAATTATGTCAAAATATCTGGAAAAATACTTGGGCCACACTAAGAGTGTTTTGGCATGGTTGTGTGGGAATGATTAGCTATTTTATTTGTATGTGAAAATATAAGGATATTGTACTACTTATATGTTATAGAATCTTTCTAAGCATGATTTGATATCATAACTATCTATTATAGGTTATCTAGAACTATATGATTTATGGAAACCAATAAAATAGTGGATATCCAAGATTATTTGGTTGAATGGATTCAATAGTGGTAGCTTATATTATACACTTTCAAAATATTTATTTAAACTTTGAAATTCTAATATGTATATTTATTTCTAAACCTCTTTTTGAATAGTATGGACATTATCCAATTCAATTATCAAGGGAGATCCTTTGTGGTTTATGGTTGGAGGTAAAGTGATCTAATGATATTCTCTCTCATGTACACTAATATAAAGTATATGAATTACTATATATTCTATTTTCTTCATTATTGCTAGAATCCTATGTCCTTTGAAAGAGCTATTATGATTATGGAAGACTCCAAAATTAAATTAAAATATGATTGTATGTGGGACCACTTAAGTATAAAATAATGTAATATCCATAATTGAATTGTTAGGAACATAAGATAAAAGGTTATATTTTTTATTACAATGTAATTTCATTATGGTTGATAATATTTGGTGTATAAACCATGTTAATGTAGCTAAATTATGAACAAGCCTGATATACTGCAAATAATATGAATTCCAAAAGAAAATAGATCTCCTTCTTTGTTACTAAATAATGAATTACAGTGTTTCCTAAATATGAAAACAACTCCCAACTCGATTTTCCAAGAAAACTCTAACTAACTCTGACTAAATCTACTCTAGGTGGTGAGATTTACTATTTTTAGCAGTTTACTATAACTTGCTATTCTTAGTACAGTTCACATGCTTATTCGTACGGGCACATCTAAAATTGCCACGCATCTTCTACATCCCTAAATTAGAGGAATTTCCAACTTTCTAACTCATAATGCAACTAATAGACTAAAATTAACTAATGCCCAAAAATATTATAAAAAGCTGAACTATAACTTAAATCCTAATTTTCAGCCTCAAGATAGTGGATTTAGGGCCCAAAAACGTGTCAAAAACTTGCCCTAGTCGGTAGGGCATATTTCCACTACGTTCATCTCATCGAAACATGTGGTTTGAAAAAACGGACTCAAACAAACACCCGGAGCTCAAGTTATGACCTTGTCAAGTTCCTACTAATTCTGGCACATCATTCTCCCATGCTTGAAAAAAACGTAGCTCCTACAAGTTGTCTTCTTCAAACTGCTTCCATTTATCTGCATCCAACTTCTTAATCTCCCACTTTGTGACCCAAGTATTGTCCTCTTGTCCCAGTCCTTTCCAATGTACCAAATATTTGTTGTATTTCCCATGTCGCATGTCCATTGTTTTCTTATCTAGAATCTGATCCAATTCTTCTTTCTTCTTCACCGGAACATTGTTGCCTCCAATCTAATACTTCATCAATAACTTCCCCTTCTACACCATCCCCATGAAAAGAATACAAATATGAAACATTAAACACTGGAGAAATATCAAAATTCCCTGGAAATTCTACCTCATGAGCGTTATGATTTATTTTTTTCATGATTTTGTAGGGACAAATCTTCTTGTACTTCAGTTTGTTATAGGTTCCTTTTGGAAACCTTTCCTTCTGTAGATATACCATAACCAACTCACCAACTATAAATACCTTTCTCCATCTGTGCACATCATTTTATTCCTTATACTTATCATTACTATTCTACAACTTCTTCTGCACTTCTTCCTGCAATTGTTGTATATGTTTGGCAAATGCTTCTGCATCATCACTGACTCTGCCATCAACTGGTAGTTGTACCAAATCTAACACCCCATTTGGATTACTCCCATACACAATTAAAAATGGAGACTTTCCTGTGGATCTGTTTATGGAACTATTATATGCAAACTTAGGTTGTGGTAATGTTAAGTCCCATTGTTTTGGATTTTCCCCAATGATGCACCTTAACAGGTTTCCCAAAATGTAATTTACCACCTCTATTTTCCCATCAGTTTGTGGCTGATAGGCACTACTGAACTGTAGTTGAGTTCCCAATTTCTTCCATAAAGTCCACCAAAAGTGACTTAAGAACATTGTGTCCCTATCTGAAGTAATGGTTTTTGGAACACCATGCAAACGAACAACTTCTCTGAAAAACTAAAATTTTATACGCCTATTGCATCACTTGTTTTCTTGTACAGAGAATAAAATGAACCATCTTAGAAAACCTATCAACAACCACAAAAATTGAGTCATTACCTCATTGTTTTTTTGGTAATCCCAAAACAAAATCCATACTCAGATCTGTCCACGACCCTTTAGGAACAAGCAATGGCATATATAACCCTGTATTTTGTGCATGGCCTTTCGAGACTTGGAAAATTCGAACATCTCTCCACATATCTTACCACATCTCTTTTCAGCTTTGGCCAATAGTATTTCTCTGCTACCAAGGCTATCATCTTATATTTACCAAAATGCCCAGCCAATCCTCCACTATGTAACTCTTTCACTATATTCTCTCTCATAGACCCAACTGGAATACATAGTTGGCGTCCCTTGAATAGGTAGCCATCCTGTAAAATGTACTCATCTAGGACATCTCCTGCATTGTCTGAAAATGGACTAATTAACCTTTCAACAATATCATTGAAATCAAAATCAGAAGAATACAAACCCTTTATTGCTTCAAAACCCACCACCTCATTTTCCATAGTGTTAAACAAAGTTACACACCTACTCAATGCATCTGCAACTTGATTCTGTTTTCCAGATTTATGTTTTAGAGAAAAATTATAACCCTGCAAAAATGATACCCACTTTGCATGCCTACTATTCAATTTCTTTTGGGTATTCACATACTTCAGGGCTATGTGGTCTATAAATAACACAAACTCCTTTAGGCACTAAGTAATTCCTCTAACATGCCTTAATGCACTTGTACAATTGCATAAAATTCCACATCATAAGTAGAGAATTTATTTTTTTACCTCTTTCAGTTTCTCGCTAAAGAAATATATTGGATTTCCACCTTGACTTAGAAAAACACCAATACCAACATGTGAGGTGTCACAATCAACCTCAAACACTTTATCAAAATCTGGTAGTTCCAAAATGGGTGCCTCTGTCACCTTTTTCTTCAAGAACTAAAAACTATCCTCACCCACCTTTGTCCACAAAAACTCCCTTCCTTTTGTTGTAATATGCAATAGGTGCTACAATAGGTGCTGAAATTTTTAGTAAATTTTCTGTAAAATGTTGCTAGACCATGAAAGCTTCTTACCTCTGTTATACTTCCATGGAGTAAGCCATTCAATAATTTCCTTTATCTTTTCTGAGTCCATCTATACCCCATCTCCTGAAATAATAAATCCCAAGAATACCAAACTCTCTTGCATAAATGTGCACTTCTTCATATTTGCATAGAGTTTCTCTTTCCTTAATACTTCAAATGCCAACCTTAGATGCCTCAAATGTTCTGCTTTAGTTTTACTAAAGATCAAGATATCATCAAAATAAACCACAACAAACTTACCATTATACTCCTATAGCACGGTGTTCATCAATCTCATAAAAGTAGTAGGTGCATTGGATAACCCAAATGGCATCACCAACCACTCATATAATCCATTTCCTATCTTGAATGTTGTTTTCCACTCATATCCTTCTCTTATTTGAATCTGATGATAACCACTTCGAAGATCAATCTTGGTGAAATAATTAGATACAACAAGCACATCCATCATATTATGAAGGCGAGGTATTCGGAACCTATACTTGATTGTAATTTTATTGATTTCTCTGCTATCCATGCACATTCTCCATGTTCCATCCTTATTTGGTGTTAATAAAGCTGGTTTTGCATATGGACTCATGCTCTCCCTTATGACCCCCTTTTACATGAGCTCAGTCACTTGCCTATTCAAATCTACATGCAATGTTGGGTTCATCCTATAAGCCACTTGATTTGGGAGTGAAGACCCTGGAATCAAATCAATATGTTGTTGAATATAACTTTTGGGTGGTAATCCATCTGGTAGCTCATCAGGAATAACATCCGAAAAAACTTCTATTAATTATGTTGTTTCTATTGGTATTTATACACTTGTAAGTTCATCCTTATTTGTAACTAATGCATAACAAAAACCGGTTACCTTTACCTCCTTCACAAATTCCTTTGCAGAAAGCATATTTTCAGCCTCCCCCTCTTCTATAAGAGGTAGCAAAACTATTTTTGTGCCATCCTTCCAAAAAGTATAAGTATTATTTCCCCCATCATGAATAAATTTTCTATCAAATTGCCATGGTCTTCCTAGTAGCATATGACATGCATCCATAGGAATAAAATCACACCAAATCTCATCCTTATAAATGTTCCCAATAGAAAAGATTATTAAACATCTCTTACCAACAGTAACTTCACTACCCTTTTTAAACCATGCAATACGATAAGGGTTAGGATTCTTATCACAATGCAGACCCAATTTATCAACCATCTCATTTGAAACCATGTTCTCACAACTACCACCATCAATAATAACATTACATACCTTTCCTCCTAAAGTGAATCTCGTTCTAAATATATTTGTATGCATCCATGCATCCCCCTTTCCCTCCTTTCCTAGAGCAATCATTGTCCTCTTGATCATCAAATTTTCTTTAACATCTGGTGGAATTTCCAAGTCCATTCAATCTTCTACTTGTTCAACTTCAACAAGATTTACTCTTGGAGCATCTCCTTGCATTTTTTCATGTGTATAAGTATGCAGGCATTTAAAATCATGATTCTTTTCTTCACCACACTTGTAACCAAAAAATGCTCTTTGTGGAGCCTCCCATTCTCTATCGCCAGCATATCCTCTGACCATAGAAAATCCTCTGCCTCTATGTTGATTCTGGAAATCTTATATCGTATCCTCTTTCTTTTCCAATCCATGAGATGATTCTCCCCTACATTGGCTGAAACCATCTCATCCCCAAAAGGAAGATGAGGCCCCCCTATTCATTCCAAGTGATCTCTTAAAATTTTGACATTTTTTTTTTCCTCGGCCTTTAAGGCTAATTGATAGGCATCATCCATGCTTTTAATCCTATGCATACTTATCTCATCTTGAATAGAAAATTTTAATCCATTAACATAGCTTGCAGCCATTTGTTCCTCAGTTTCTTCATGCTCTACACTAATGGACAACTTGTAGAACTCATCTGTGTATTCTTGCACTATTTGTAAGCTCTTTCTGAGATTCTGAAACCTCTTGTAAAGTGTTTGTGCATAATCCACAGGGAGAAATTTATCTTTCAGCTTCTTCTCCATCTTACTCCACATCTTAATTCTTTCTTTCCCCTTTCTTGACCACTCTTTATGTATGTGATCCCACCATAACATAGCATGACCTTTCAATTTTGTGCACGCAAATTTTACCTTCTTTTCTTCTTACATAGCCTTCCACTCAAAAAAAATTCCCATGCTAGTCAACCAGTCTATCAGCTCCTCTTGTTTTAGACAACCACCATACTCTAAAACATCAACTCTTATCCCATCATTCTTTCCTTCTAATGCTCAAAGCATCCTTTCTTCAAAAGCTAATGGTGGTGCTTGTGTTTCCTCCTCTTCGCAAACTTCTTCATTAACTATGTCATCTCCACCTTGATTTCCTCTATGGGTTATCATTGCAGCAAGCACAACAACATTTCTCTACAAATCTTGCATATTTCTATTCATCTGGGAAATACCGCCTCCTCTTCCTCTTCCTGCCATTTTTTTTTAAAATACTTTGAACCTCACTCTGATACCATATAATGTAGCCAAATTATAAACAAACCTGATATACTACAAATAATAAGAACTCCATGAAAGGAACGATAATCAAATCATACCAAGCCAAGAACACAGATGCTAATCAAATACCACTATCACTAAGATGAAAGCAATTCGCCAGAATAACTTTACATAAAACCTTTGCAAACAAATGAGAAACAATATCATATATTATTATGGAACTCAATGCAATACATTGAGAATGGAATTCATTTAAATAGGCAAGGAATAACAATCTAAGAACCAGTCAGTGTCGTAGATCAAGCCATAAATCAAATAAATAACTAGTCATCAAAGACCTAGTCAAGACCATAGATTTAGGAGAGAACTAGACATCAAAGATCTAGTCAATACCATAGATCAAGGAAAGAACTAGTCAATACTATATATTAAGGAAAAAACTATACCTAACAACTAGATAATATCTCCTAATATCTAAATAAGATAAAATAAATATCCACACACATAAGTGGGTGAGGATAAATATAATAAAGGTAAATGAAGTACCTAGGTGAACATGAGCTAAGGTAAATACCTATGTTAACACTCCAAAAGAAAATAGATCTCTTTCTTTGTTACTGAATAATGAATTACAATGTTTCTTAAATAGGAAAACAACTCCCAACTCAAGTTTCCAAGCAAACTCTAACTAACTCTGACTAAATCTACTCTAGGTGGCAGAAATTACTATTTTTAGCAGTTTACTAGAACTTGCTATTCTTAGTAAGTTCGCATGCTTATTTATACAGGCACAGAAATTTCCACACATCTTCTACATCCCTAAATTAGAGAAATTTCCAACTTTCCAACACATAATGCAACTAATAGACTAAAATTAACTAATGCCCAAAAATAGGAAAAAACTGAACTATAACTTAAATCCTAATTTTCGGCCTCAAGATGGTGGATTTAGGGCCCGAAAATGTGTCGAAAACTTGCCCTAATCAGTAGGGAAGATTGTTGTTAGATTCGTCTCATCAAAACATGTGGTTTGAAAAAACGGACTCAAACAAACTCCCAGAGCTTAAGTTATGACCTTGTCAAGTTCCTGTTAATTCGGGTGCATCACCTATACTATATGTAGTCTTAATATTGAATAGACATCCTCAAGTGTATCAGTCATCTCCCTTGTGGATAGAAAAAATGTATATGTATCTATATTCCATCACTCACATAATGCTATAATAAAATCCATGTTTTTTTGCACCTCCCCTAATTTGACCACAAGGCATGATGGAACCCTATCTAAAGTTTCCTAGCCCTCATCATAAAATACCAATGTGAAAAATTTGTCCATGTGTCATCTTCCATGAAAATTTATTGCATGAACATCTCATTGCAATCATTAGTCAATAAAACACAAGAAGTACTAATTCATTTTCTATAAATTAATGATCCTCAATTATTAATTAATATTACAACATTCCAAGTGAATCACGAAACATAGTTGTTCTTCATTTTTGTCAATATGAGTGTAAACCATATAACTCAAGTCATAACTAAATTAAATACTGTCAATACCATACCAAGTTGTATAGTTCATCCATTCTATATGAAACCAAACCAATGGATTCTATATACTATATTAGGTTTAAATTCATCAAACATGAAAATTTGAAGCAAAAACTTAATCTATCACTAATTTTTTTTCTAAAATCACGATTTTAAAAAACCTAACAACTCATCGACTATCTGGAGCTCAATGACATCCACCACTTGGTAAAATATAAGTGTAAATAATATCACATACATGGAATTATGTCTTATTCAAATAAAATCTCATTACATTAAGAATACAAATAAAGTTACTTTTCTAACTTACTATTTATAGTAAATTTCCTAGATTGGGACTATTATTACCAATTACAAGAAACATTTACTTGATAATTAATGTCAGCATCCTATACGACCAATATCTTTGTCTTCATTCATCTTATTTTTGTGTCCCTTATAATTTGTAGATTGTTGTTTCCCTCATTTATGCACTAACAAATGTGACTCAACTATATTTCACCTCTATTTCGATTACATGATCTATTTTCACATTATATTTTTGTAATATTATAATTATTATTATAATTTTTTTAATTAAGTGTTAAGGTATTTTGGTGAGGGCCCTCCCTAGTTACAAAATAGGCCAAAATACCATATAAACCATTACGAAACAAGAGGCATAGAAAATAGTATCTGAAAGAATAATCAACATGGAACCTAAAATAGTGGGAAGACAACACAATGTCAATACAATATTAGCATAACCTGAACCAAAATCATGAAAACAACAATAGAAGAGTCAAAACAACCCATATGAGAAAAGCGATCCTGAAAAGGATTAACAATAGATGAGAATCCAAGGTGGCTAGATGCACTTGCTTTTGACTGTGATCATTGTAATTTTATCACCCTTCGGGAGTTATGCTTACATTTGTCCCATATCAACTGCACTATGTTCTACCCATCTTTTATAATCATCATCAACTCACCCCAAGATGTTGATCAAACTTGAAAATTTGAAACAAAAACTTAATCTATCACTAATTTCTTTTTCTAAAATCGCAATTTTAAAAAACCTAACAACTCATCGACTATCTGGAGCTCAATGACATCCACCACTTGGTAAAATATTAAGTGTAAATAATATCACATACATGGAATTATGTCTTATTCAAATAAAATCTCATTACATTAAGAATACAAATAAAGTTACTTTTCTAACTTACTATTTATAGTAAATTTCCTAGATTGGGACTATTATTACCAATTACAAGAAACATTTACTTGATAATTAATGTCAGCATCCTATACGACCAATATCTTTGTCTTCATTCATCTTATTTTTGTGTCCCTTATAATTTGTAGATTGTTGTTTCCCTCATTTATGCACTAACAATGTGACTCAACTATATTTCACCTCTATTTCGATTACATGATCTATTTTCACATTATATTTTTGTAATATTATAATTATTTATTATAATTTTTTTAATTAAGTGTTAAGGTATTTTTGGTGAGGCCCTCCCTAGTTACAAAATAGGCCAAAATACCATATAAACCATTACGAAACAAGAGGCATAGAAAATAGTATCTGAAAGAATAATCAACATGGAACCTAAAATAGTGGGAAGACAACACAATGTCAATACAATATTAGCATAACCTGAACCAAAATCATGAAAACAACAATAGAAGAGTCAAAACACCCCATATGAGAAAAGCGATCCTGAAAAGGATTAACAATAGATGAGAATCCAAGGTGGCTAGATGCACTTGCTTTTGACTGTGATCATTGTAATTTTATCACCCTTCGGGAGTTTATGCTTACATTTGTCCCATATCAACTGCACTATGTTCTACCCATCTTTTATAATCATCATCAACTCACCCCAAGATGTTGATCAAACTTGAAAATTTGAAACAAAAACTTAATCTATCACTAATTTCTTTTTCTAAAATCGCAATTTTAAAAAACCTAACAACTCATCGACTATCTGGAGCTCAATGACATCCACCACTTGGTAAAATATTAAGTGTAAATAATATCACATACATGGAATTATGTCTTATTCAAATAAAATCTCATTACATTAAGAATACAAATAAAGTTACTTTTCTAACTTACTATTTATAGTAAATTTCCTAGATTGGGACTATTATTACCAATTACAAGAAACATTTACTTGATAATTAATGTCAGCATCCTATACGACCAATATCTTTGTCTTCATTCATCTTATTTTTGTGTCCCTTATAATTTGTAGATTGTTGTTTCCCTCATTTATGCACTAACAAATGTGACTCAACTATATTTCACCTCTATTTCGATTACATGATCTATTTTCACATTATATTTTTGTAATATTATAATTATTTATTATAATTTTTTTAATTAAGTGTTAAGGTATTTTTGGTGAGGCCCTCCCTAGTTACAAAATAGGCCAAAATACCATATAAACCATTACGAAACAAGAGGCATAGAAAATAGTATCTGAAAGAATAATCAACATGGAACCTAAAATAGTGGGAAGACAACACAATGTCAATACAATATTAGCATAACCTGAACCAAAATCATGAAAACAACAATAGAAGAGTCAAAACACCCATATGAGAAAAGCGATCCTGAAAAGGATTAACAATAGATGAGAATCCAAGGTGGCTAGATGCACTTGCTTTTGACTGTGATCATTGTAATTTTATCACCCTTCGGGAGTTTATGCTTACATTTGTCCCATATCAACTGCACTATGTTCTACCCATCTTTTATAATCATCATCAACTCACCCCAAGATGTTGATCAAACTTGAAAATTTGAAACAAAAACTTAATCTATCACTAATTTCTTTTCTAAAATCGCAATTTTAAAAAACCTAACAACTCATCGACTATCTGGAGCTCAATGACATCCACCACTTGGTAAAATATTAAGTGTAAATAATATCACATACATGGAATTATGTCTTATTCAAATAAAATCTCATTACATTAAGAATACAAATAAAGTTACTTTTCTAACTTACTATTTATAGTAAATTTCCTAGATTGGGACTATTATTACCAATTACAAGAAACATTTACTTGATAATTAATGTCAGCATCCTATACGACCAATATCTTTGTCTTCATTCATCTTATTTTTGTGTCCCTTATAATTTGTAGATTGTTGTTTCCCTCATTTATGCACTAACAAATGTGACTCAACTATATTTCACCTCTATTTCGATTACATGATCTATTTTCACATTATATTTTTGTAATATTATAATTATTTATTATAATTTTTTTAATTAAGTGTTAAGGTATTTTTGGTGAGGCCCTCCCTAGTTACAAAATAGGCCAAAATACCATATAAACCATTACGAAACAAGAGGCATAGAAAATAGTATCTGAAAGAATAATCAACATGGAACCTAAAATAGTGGGAAGACAACACAATGTCAATACAATATTAGCATAACCTGAACCAAATCATGAAAACAACAATAGAAGAGTCAAAAACACCCATATGAGAAAAGCGATCCTGAAAAGGATTAACAATAGATGAGAATCCAAGGTGGCTAGATGCACTTGCTTTTGACTGTGATCATTGTAATTTTATCACCCTTCGGGAGTTTATGCTTACATTTGTCCCATATCAACTGCACTATGTTCTACCCATCTTTTATAATCATCATCAACTCACCCCAAGATGTTGATCAAACTTGAAAATTTGAAACAAAAACTTAATCTATCACTAATTTCTTTTTCTAAAATCGCAATTTTAAAAACCTAACAACTCATCGACTATCTGGAGCTCAATGACATCCACCACTTGGTAAAATATTAAGTGTAAATAATATCACATACATGGAATTATGTCTTATTCAAATAAAATCTCATTACATTAAGAATACAAATAAAGTTACTTTTCTAACTTACTATTTATAGTAAATTTCCTAGATTGGGACTATTATTACCAATTACAAGAAACATTTACTTGATAATTAATGTCAGCATCCTATACGACCAATATCTTTGTCTTCATTCATCTTATTTTTGTGTCCCTTATAATTTGTAGATTGTTGTTTCCCTCATTTATGCACTAACAAATGTGACTCAACTATATTTCACCTCTATTTCGATTACATGATCTATTTTCACATTATATTTTTGTAATATTATAATTATTTATTATAATTTTTTTAATTAAGTGTTAAGGTATTTTTGGTGAGGCCCTCCCTAGTTACAAAATAGGCCAAAATACCATATAAACCATTACGAAACAAGAGGCATAGAAAATAGTATCTGAAAGAATAATCAACATGGAACCTAAAATAGTGGGAAGACAACACAATGTCAATACAATATTAGCATAACCTGAACCAAAATCATGAAAACAACAATAGAAGAGTCAAAACACCCATATGAGAAAAGCGATCCTGAAAAGGATTAACAATAGATGAGAATCCAAGGTGGCTAGATGCACTTGCTTTTGACTGTGATCATTGTAATTTTATCACCCTTCGGGAGTTTATGCTTACATTTGTCCCATATCAACTGCACTATGTTCTACCCATCTTTTATAATCATCATCAACTCACCCCAAGATGTTGATCAAACTTGAAAATTTGAAACAAAAACTTAATCTATCACTAATTTCTTTTTCTAAAATCGCAATTTTAAAAAACCTAACAACTCATCGACTATCTGGAGCTCAATGACATCCACCACTTGGTAAAATATTAAGTGTAAATAATATCACATACATGGAATTATGTCTTATTCAAATAAAATCTCATTACATTAAGAATACAAATAAAGTTACTTTTCTAACTTACTATTTATAGTAAATTTCCTAGATTGGGACTATTATTACCAATTACAAGAAACATTTACTTGATAATTAATGTCAGCATCCTATACGACCAATATCTTTGTCTTCATTCATCTTATTTTTGTGTCCCTTATAATTTGTAGATTGTTGTTTCCCTCATTTATGCACTAACAAATGTGACTCAACTATATTTCACCTCTATTTCGATTACATGATCTATTTTCACATTATATTTTTGTAATATTATAATTATTTATTATAATTTTTTTAATTAAGTGTTAAGGTATTTTTGGTGAGGCCCTCCCTAGTTACAAAATAGGCCAAAATACCATATAAACCATTACGAAACAAGAGGCATAGAAAATAGTATCTGAAAGAATAATCAACATGGAACCTAAAATAGTGGGAAGACAACACAATGTCAATACAATATTAGCATAACCTGAACCAAAATCATGAAAACAACAATAGAAGAGTCAAAACACCCATATGAGAAAAGCGATCCTGAAAAGGATTAACAATAGATGAGAATCCAAGGTGGCTAGATGCACTTGCTTTTGACTGTGATCATTGTAATTTTATCACCCTTCGGGAGTTTATGCTTACATTTGTCCCATATCAACTGCACTATGTTCTACCCATCTTTTATAATCATCATCAACTCACCCCAAGATGTTGATCAAACTTGAAAATTTGAAACAAAAACTTAATCTATCACTAATTTCTTTTTCTAAAATCGCAATTTTAAAAAACCTAACAACTCATCGACTATCTGGAGCTCAATGACATCCACCACTTGGTAAAATATTAAGTGTAAATAATATCACATACATGGAATTATGTCTTATTCAAATAAAATCTCATTACATTAAGAATACAAATAAAGTTACTTTTCTAACTTACTATTTATAGTAAATTTCCTAGATTGGGACTATTATTACCAATTACAAGAAACATTTACTTGATAATTAATGTCAGCATCCTATACGACCAATATCTTTGTCTTCATTCATCTTATTTTTGTGTCCCTTATAATTTGTAGATTGTTGTTTCCCTCATTTATGCACTAACAAATGTGACTCAACTATATTTCACCTCTATTTCGATTACATGATCTATTTTCACATTATATTTTTGTAATATTATAATTATTTATTATAATTTTTTTAATTAAGTGTTAAGGTATTTTTGGTGAGGCCCTCCCTAGTTACAAAATAGGCCAAAATACCATATAAACCATTACGAAACAAGAGGCATAGAAAATAGTATCTGAAAGAATAATCAACATGGAACCTAAAATAGTGGGAAGACAACACAATGTCAATACAATATTAGCATAACCTGAACCAAAATCATGAAAACAACAATAGAAGAGTCAAAACACCCATATGAGAAAAGCGATCCTGAAAAGGATTAACAATAGATGAGAATCCAAGGTGGCTAGATGCACTTGCTTTTGACTGTGATCATTGTAATTTTATCACCCTTCGGGAGTTTATGCTTACATTTGTCCCATATCAACTGCACTATGTTCTACCCATCTTTTATAATCATCATCAACTCACCCCAAGATGTTGATCAAACTTGAAAATTTGAAACAAAAACTTAATCTATCACTAATTTCTTTTTCTAAAATCGCAATTTTAAAAAACCTAACAACTCATCGACTATCTGGAGCTCAATGACATCCACCACTTGGTAAAATATTAAGTGTAAATAATATCACATACATGGAATTATGTCTTATTCAAATAAAATCTCATTACATTAAGAATACAAATAAAGTTACTTTTCTAACTTACTATTTATAGTAAATTTCCTAGATTGGGACTATTATTACCAATTACAAGAAACATTTACTTGATAATTAATGTCAGCATCCTATACGACCAATATCTTTGTCTTCATTCATCTTATTTTTGTGTCCCTTATAATTTGTAGATTGTTGTTTCCCTCATTTATGCACTAACAAATGTGACTCAACTATATTTCACCTCTATTTCGATTACATGATCTATTTTCACATTATATTTTTGTAATATTATAATTATTTATTATAATTTTTTTAATTAAGTGTTAAGGTATTTTTGGTGAGGCCCTCCCTAGTTACAAAATAGGCCAAAATACCATATAAACCATTACGAAACAAGAGGCATAGAAAATAGTATCTGAAAGAATAATCAACATGGAACCTAAAATAGTGGGAAGACAACACAATGTCAATACAATATTAGCATAACCTGAACCAAAATCATGAAAACAACAATAGAAGAGTCAAAACACCCATATGAGAAAAGCGATCCTGAAAAGGATTAACAATAGATGAGAATCCAAGGTGGCTAGATGCACTTGCTTTTGACTGTGATCATTGTAATTTTATCACCCTTCGGGAGTTTATGCTTACATTTGTCCCATATCAACTGCACTATGTTCTACCCATCTTTTATAATCATCATCAACTCACCCCAAGATGTTGATCAAACTTGAAAATTTGAAACAAAAACTTAATCTATCACTAATTTCTTTTTCTAAAATCGCAATTTTAAAAAACCTAACAACTCATCGACTATCTGGAGCTCAATGACATCCACCACTTGGTAAAATATTAAGTGTAAATAATATCACATACATGGAATTATGTCTTATTCAAATAAAATCTCATTACATTAAGAATACAAATAAAGTTACTTTTCTAACTTACTATTTATAGTAAATTTCCTAGATTGGGACTATTATTACCAATTACAAGAAACATTTACTTGATAATTAATGTCAGCATCCTATACGACCAATATCTTTGTCTTCATTCATCTTATTTTTGTGTCCCTTATAATTTGTAGATTGTTGTTTCCCTCATTTATGCACTAACAAATGTGACTCAACTATATTTCACCTCTATTTCGATTACATGATCTATTTTCACATTATATTTTTGTAATATTATAATTATTTATTATAATTTTTTTAATTAAGTGTTAAGGTATTTTTGGTGAGGCCCTCCCTAGTTACAAAATAGGCCAAAATACCATATAAACCATTACGAAACAAGAGGCATAGAAAATAGTATCTGAAAGAATAATCAACATGGAACCTAAAATAGTGGGAAGACAACACAATGTCAATACAATATTAGCATAACCTGAACCAAAATCATGAAAACAACAATAGAAGAGTCAAAACACCCATATGAGAAAAGCGATCCTGAAAAGGATTAACAATAGATGAGAATCCAAGGTGGCTAGATGCACTTGCTTTTGACTGTGATCATTGTAATTTTATCACCCTTCGGGAGTTTATGCTTACATTTGTCCCATATCAACTGCACTATGTTCTACCCATCTTTTATAATCATCATCAACTCACCCCAAGATGTTGATCAAACTTGAAAATTTGAAGCAAAAACTTAATCTATCACTAATTTTTTTTCTAAAATCACGATTTTAAAAAACCTAACAACTCATCGACTATCTGGAGCTCAATGACATCCACCACTTGGTAAAATATAAAGTGTAAATAATATCACATACATGGAATTATGTCTTATTCAAATAAAATCTCATTACATTAAGAATACAAATAAAGTTACTTTTCTAACTTACTATTTATAGTAAATTTCCTAGATTGGGACTATTATTACCAATTACAAGAAACATTTACTTGATAATTAATGTCAGCATCCTATACGACCAATATCTTTGTCTTCATTCATCTTATTTTTGTGTCCCTTATAATTTTTAGATTGTTGTTTCCCTCATTTATGCACTAACAAATGTGACTCAACTATATTTCACCTCTATTTCGATTACATGATCTATTTTCACATTATTATTTTGTAATCTTATAATTATTTATTATAATTTTTTTAATTAAGTGTTAAGGTATTTTTGGTGAGGCCCTCCCTAGTTAAAAAAGAGGCCAAAATACCATATAAACCATTACGAAACAAGAGTCATAGAAAATAGTATCGGAAAGAATAATCAACATGGAACCGAAAATAGTGGGAAGACAACACAATGTCAATACAATATTAGCATAACCTGAACCAAAATCATGAACACAACAATAGAAGAGTCAAAACACCCATATGAGAAAAGCGATCCTGAAAAGGAACAACAATAGATGAGAATCCAAGGTGGCTAGATGCACTTTCTTTTGACTGTGATCATTGTAATTTTGTCACACTTCGGGATTTTATGCTTACATTTGTCCCATATCAACTGCACTATGTTCTGCCCATCTTTTATAATCATCATCAACTCACCCCAAAATTCTGATCAAACTTGAAAATTTGAAACAAAAACTTAATCTATCACTAATTTTTTTTTCTAAAATCACAATTTTAAAAAACCTAACAACTCATCGACTATCTGGAGCTCAATGAAATCCACCACTTGGTAAAATATTAAGTGTAAATAATATCACATACATGGAATTATGTCTTATTCAAATAAAATCTCATTACATTAAGAATACAAATAAAGTTACTTTTCTAACTTACTATTTATAGTAAATTTCCTTGATTAGGACTATTATTACCAATTACAAGAAACATTTACTTGATAATTAATGTCAGCATCCTATATGACCAATATATTTGTCTTCATTCATCTTATTTTTGAGTCCCTTATAATTTTTAGATTGTTGTTTCCCTCATTTATGCACTAACAAATGTGACTCAACTATATTTCACCTCTATTTTGATTACATGATCTATTTTCACATTATATTTTTGTAATCTTATAATTATTTATTATAATTTTTTTAATTAAGTGTTAAGGTATTTTTGGTGAGGCCCTCCCTAGTTAAAAAAGAGGCCAAAATACCATATAAACCATTACGAAACAAGAGGCATAGAAAATAGTATCTGGAAGAATAATCAACATGGAACCTAAAATAGTGGGAAGACAACACAATGTCAATACAATATTAGCATAACCTGAACCAAAATCATGAACACAACAATAGAAGAGTCAAAACACCCATATGAGAAAAGCGATCCTGAAAAGGAACAACAATAGATGAGAATCCAAGGTGGATAGATCCACTTGCTTTTGACTGTGATCGTTGTAATTTTGTCACACTTCGGGACTGTATGCTTACATTTGTCCCATATCAACTGCACTATGTTCCGCCCATATTTTATAATCATCATCAACTCACCCCAAAATGCTGATTTAATGTAATGCTAGTAATTCTTTCCCTCCCATAATGCTAGAACCCTAAGGGATTCTAGATCAAAATGGGCATGAAGCAATCTAAGGGGTTCCTTCATTTTGACATTCTCAATGGTAGTCCCTAAAACCACCTCCAAGTTTCCCATAGGGGATAAAATTTTAGCCACAAATGATTTAGATGTCATGTTTTCCATTTGAGTTCTTCTTTGTATTTACAACGTTATGGTTTTTCCTGAAAAAATGTCGAACATTTCTTTTGATATAATTTAGCATCCTCATACCGAATATTTAAAGAAACAAGGTACATCACTTTATAAATTGCTTCTTCCACAACCCTCTCAGTAATTATTTCCAAAATAGTAACTTCCTCCACCAAATTTGTAATAGGATATGGCTCCTTTGGTTCATACAATGAATCTTTCTTGTGTTCTTATTTGCAGGATTAATCCTCATGTTCTTCTTGACTAGGATATTCATCATTTTATTTTTCCATTTTTACTGTGGTATCCTCCTCACTACCTTCAATTCTTGATTATTAATATAATCACATAAATTATATATATTTTCTCCCAATTCCATTAATTCATAACTAGTCGCTACCAATGCAATACTATTTTACACTACTAATAAAACAGAATCTGTATTATCACTCTAGAAATTCAATTCACTTATCTAGATATTACTTCTATTATTGAAAACTATATGATTAACTAAAATTGGGGAAAATTGGGGTGGTTAATCTAATTTAGGAAGACATATAAACACAAGTAAATATACCAATGAAATATGTAAATGAAATAACCAATTAACTAATAAAACCCCTAATGTGCAAGAAGAGAGTGAGGAAGTGACTCATCTGATTTGATGAAGTGATGGAACTGTGTCACAGGTGTGACAAGAAAATCAAGAAGTAGGAACGACTATGTAAGAGATATGAAAAGGGTGAATCTTGACTATTCCTTTGCACTGGAGCACTTGGAAGAGGATTAGGCCTCCTGGGGTGCTTTGATATGCAAACATGGCAACCTGGTCTATGCAAAACCTATCAAACTAATCTTCATAGGGTCATGAATTATTTTAGAAACTTATTTGTGTGTCACATTAGATTCATTGTCTTGTACTACATGTCACTAGTAATAAAAATTATAAGAAAGACGTGCAAGGCCCCAAAAAAAACATGTAACCCTAAAAAAAGACAAAATGCATGTGAATAAAATCAAACTATCCTTAGTTGCCACAATGGTGGACTTAATAAATGAGTGTTGCACTACATCTTAGACCTGATGTAGCTCTATGTACAAGTGAGTGTAAATAAGCCATAGTTTTCTCATGTTCAAGTCGCACTTTATTTTTTGGCGAGCAATAAGTATGTGTAGAAAATGTAATATAATATGTGCATTAAATCGAGCAGAATCCCTCACCCTATGAAGAGTGTGATGCAGATATCCTAGCCTCGTACCTTTGTGATGGAGCTATGTGGATGTAAATGATCTCCAATGTAATAGATGGATGCAACTCTAGATGAGTGATAGAATTGAATGATGTTAGGTACCTCATTATGGTCTCATAGCCTTATATTTATAGGGTTATCTTCTTCTAATTTTGTAATTAACCCCGAAATAGCTGACCAACAAAACGATAAAGATCTCATACAGCTAGAAAGAGCCCGAAAATTAATGGGAAATTTCAAAAAGGATCAAGGATCCCCTTGTGGGACTAGGTCACCCACGAGCACCCCAGTACTAATCTAGGTGCTCTAATCTAGGCTATAATAATGTGAAAGTGATGGAAAGGACTGGGCACATATTTTTTGGAGGTTGGGAATGACGAAGTAAAATAAAGAAAGATAGTCCAAATTAATGGGGGTAATTAGTACTTTCTTCACTCAAAAACACTCTAAATATTAGTATGATGCTAGGATTAAATAATGTCTAAAGTGCATGATTTTGTGTCTACATTTGCCCCCACTTTATGTTGGTGAGAAGAAAGCTTGCTAACATAAAGTAGATAGATATGTGTATCTTATTCTTGTGTAGAGTGATGAGGAAGGAGTGGCAAAGGACTAGAAAAATAATGGAATGATAAAAAACATGATGGAGGTTCGAAACTAGTGCAAAATGGGTGTGTTGATGTTGTCATGTTTAGTGTACCTACATGGCTAGTATGCAAGGTGTCTCACTAAAAAGTGGTGTTTTTGATATCATCAGCGTTGTTTTTGTTGCTTCCAATTTGATCGTTTGTTTATCATATGACAAGACCAAGGATACAACTATCAACTATTCAAATATATATGTACGTATATGTAAAAAAGATATGTAAAATCATGTAAGTGTAAAATATGAAAATAAAAGATTCTAAATGGAACTTGTGCACCTAATCCATGTCGAGAAAAAGAATGCATATGGATATCCTGTAGTGTCGGGGTTTTTGGGTGATCTGACGGTATAGTACGAAGAAGTGTAGAGAGGAATTCTGCTATATCCTCCAAGCTCTAATTACTTCCTGAATGTGTGTGAATAGATCTCTGGACTTCCTAGTTTTTTGGGTGATCCAATGCCACTGGCTGAAGTAGTGTAGGGAGGCACACCCATTGAAACCTCCAATCCTATAACTTCTCCCTAGAATGCTAAGGACACCATGTCCTATAAAATTTGATGTTTATGGAATTATTAGAATGTTCTAATCTCACTATGTATAACTGAACCAAAATGGTTTGTAATATATTTTTAGTGTGTATAAAACCCCACATGATTTCATGATGTGCATTACTAATAGGAGAATGTCATCCCAAAAGAGGACCAACAACATGTAATTTTAAACTCTTCCCTACAATGGGAAGGGAAAACACTTGGTGGAAACCAAGGCGTGCACAAAAAAAGGGTGGCTAGTTAGAAACAAGTGTTAGTATGAAAAAACATGCATGTAGAAGACAATGTGTAAACTATGGAAAAAATGTAAAAGATACCAAACAATATAGAGCAATTACCTAATAGGACAAGAAAAGTGGAACAAAGGGGGTTACAAACATGGTACATCACTCACGATGTTATAAGACATGTAACACCATTATGGCCGCAAAAAAAAAACAAGTGTGGGTACAAAATGTACGGAAAGGTTTACATACAAGAACAAACAAAGAAGAAGTCATGGTAACATGTATTCCAACAAAAAAAGTGTTGCACATGAGACACCCATTAGCATGTTAGAGAAATAGCCAATATGTCAAAGTCATGTATAACTAAGTAAATGTGAAGTGTTAGGTAAAATGAAATGATAGAACCTGTGATAGACCAATGTGGATGCCCCAGTGGTTAGTGTTGGAAGGGTAGAAAATGAGAATCGATGTTGTGTGTAATATATCTTTATCTACTATCACAGTTGGATAAAGGTGTGAACACACATAGGTGTATGGTAAGGATAATGAAATATAAGATATCAATACAACATTTGTAGTAAAGTGATCATGTAAGACACTAGAAAGTAATTGTCAATTCCCCCAAGACAATGCAACATGCTGTGGATGGATGTAATGGAATACAAGATGGAATGATAGAGTTTGTATGCCCCCTAAGTGGATGGAAGTTTATGAAGTGAGGTTCATTTTATTTTCCCCCTTAGTAGTCAAGAAGGAACCGTAAAGGAGAGTGCATCATCGAAAAATGGTCGAAGTGTGTGTTGCATCTAGCAATCTGTGATGAATGTGTATTTGTATTGATGACATGTGAGCTAACAATGATGTATGTGACCTTATAGCCTAAACATATATCATGACAAGAGGATTAAACAAGTGATGATTTAGTCGTAATCATATATCACTTTAAGAAGGATGGTAAGAGTGGTGATGTAACCTAAGGTGTATACCACTACAAGATGAGAGAGTGGAAGTGGTGATGTAGCCTAAAGTGTATACAAATATAAAATGAATAGAGTGACTGGTAATTTATCATATGTCACTATATGAGGAATATCTTATGAAGAAAGGGAAAATGATAAATGTGTGAAGTGAATGATAAGGTCCATTTGATTTGTAAACCCTTGGCAGTCGAGTATGGATTGAAGAACTAAAATGCATCATAAGGTAATGAGTGTAGTGCATAGAAGATGATGTATAATATGTAATAATGATAAGATGACCATCTAATGGATAAAATGTGTAAATATGTGATATGTTGAATGTAATGTGAGATGTGTAAAATGTATAAAATGTAATGTATAGTGCGTAACATGTGTGAGTGGAATAGTAATTTAGTATGTAAGATGAAAAGATGAGAGACTCCTATATAATGAAGACTAGTATAGTTTGTAGAATATGTGTGATGGAATACAAAGTGTATGACATAAAATGTGAGATGTGGCAATATGTGAAATGAGTATTATGTAATGTTAGACGTGTTTATAATAATATTAGAATATTAGTATGATGAATAATGTACAAATGTCAAAATTTTGTAAAATAAATTGTAGAGTGTATGGTATATAATGCACAATGTGTGAGTAGATGTGGTGTGTGAGACCTATAGTGTAGTGTGTGTGGTTGAGTGTAGTATTCCCCAATAGACAAGTTTTAATCGACTCATAAGAGTGTGTCATCATGTAATGGTTGATGTTATAACATATGTATGACTATGCAATATGTGGTATTGTTAAGATGCGGTATGTATGAATGCTAACAATGCGATGTAGAAGGTATGTAAATATACAAGGATAGGGGGGAGTGTGTGAAATGTTATGCCTCCAAGTGCGTGTGTAATATCATCATGTAAAATCACTAAGGATATCATCATTTTTATCATCGAAATCATATGGAAGAATACGGGAAACATGATAAGAAATAGTCTTCGGTTGGTCATTCAAATATTTTTGAACACGCAAACTATACATTCCCATGGCATCTTATTCAATAGTGAAGGGAGACAATGGACATCAATCAACATACTAGATAGTTAAATTGTTTCAATGATAAAGAAAGGAGCTATTGAAAATGCGCACAGTACAAAATTGCATAAGAAACGTGATATCAATATGACTAGGGTCAAGTGTGCCCCCAATATAATCTAGCCAAGATAGGTCAAGGGTAAGTGTAGGAGAAGTATGATAACATGCAAGGTGAAAAAAAATATGGAAAACCCAAAGTCCATATGGAGAAGTGAGAATAACATATCCATGATACAAATTTGGATCATATAAGGGAGAATAGAGATCCTTGAAGAAAAAATTAAGTAAAAAAAGATTGTCGTGTGAATAGAAAGTGGCTTTACAAGAAGTGTCAAATGGTGTGTGCTCCCAGTAATTATCATTGATAATAAGTGTCATGTGAAGGGAGGAAGTGATAGTGGACGAGGTACACATGATGGAGGAGTAGGTGAAGCAATGCAGTGCTCTGGAGTGGACCCCGCATAAAGTACCATAGCATTCATAATAGAGGGAGGTGGTGGCGAAGTTAAAGAAACAACATCAATCATACAAATGGTAGCTTCTCAGATATGTGGAACATCAATAGTTTGTGGCTGAATAACATTATATGGAGATGTAGGAGTGATGATAACATCAAGAGAATCATCCATATGTAATGCAGGAGGATAGATGGGTGAATGCGGATGATAAACATCTTGAGGTTTGGTAGGAGATGTAGCTATGTGATCAGCTTGAGGAGTTTGTGTCTATGTGATCTCATCTAGGACTTGTGATAAATTATTAGGATCGATAGTAGACATATAAGCGACAATATATTCCTCTACAATTTTTGGATCTATGTAAAAAGATGGAAAATGTATAAGTGAAGGGCAAAGATGATAACCAGAAAAATCAGCTAGAGTGTCAACAAACGAATGAAAAAATAAATCAAACTCCAGTACTATTAGAGGGAGACAAGAAGTATCCTTAGCCATGAGAAGACTTTGGGTTCACCAAAATGATTATCTAAAATTGGGAGTAATGGGGGCAGTTAATCTATTTTAGGAGGACATATAAATGCTTGACAAATAAATTTAATAATGCAGTATGTACATGAAATAAACAATTAACTAATATAAACCCTAATGTGTAAGAAAGAGTGAGGAAGTGAATCATATTATTTGATGAAGTGATGAGACTATGTTGTAGCTGTGAATTAAAAATAATGAAGTAGGAATGAATTTAGAAGAGCTCCAAAAAGGGTGGATCTGGATTGTTCCTCTAGACTAGAGTGCATGGAAGAGGACTAGGGTGCTTGGGGCATTCTGATCTAAAAATTGGGCACCCTAATCAATGTAAAAGCTTGGAGACTGGTCTTCAATGGGCTAGGAGATGATACGAAACCTTCGCTACATGTCACCTTAGGTGTTTTTTCATGTACTTGATGTTGCCAATAATCCAAAATGGAAGAAAGACTTGCAAGACCCCCAAAAAATATCAAACCCTAAAAAAATACAAATGCATATGAAGGGGTCAGACTATCCTCACTTACCACCATCGTGGAATTACTAACTCAGTGTTACACTACATCTCAGACTTAATGTAGTTCTATGTAAAAGTGTGTGTGAACATGCCCTAGGTTGCTCTTGTATCAGTTGCACTTTGTAAAGTAGCTGCAAATAACTATATGTAGAAAATGTAATAGAGTGTGAGTATGAAATCTAATATAGTCCCCCCTATGAAGTGTGTGATCCAAATGTCCTGGCCTTGTGTCTTTGTGATGGATCTATATGGATGCAAATGATCTCCAATGCAATAGATGGATGCAACTCTAGATGAGTGATAGTAGTGAATGGTGATAGGTCCCTCGTTATGGTCGCATACCTTTATATATATAGGGTTCTCTTGTTCTAATTTCATAACTAACCACTTAAAAGGTAAATACATCAAACAACTAGAAAGAGACCAAAAAGTGGGAGGAAAGTTCACAAAGGACCAGGGCACCCCTGGTGGGACTAGGGCACCCACAGGTGCCCCAGTACTAATATAGATGCTCTAAAATAGGATAAAATAATGAGAAAGTGATAGAGCATACTAGGCACATATTTTCTTGAGGTTGGGAATGATGAAGTAATATAAATAAATACGGCCAAAAGTATGGGGATTAAACCCGGGTTAATTAATTATTTCTTCACTCAAAAACCCTCTAAATAGTAGTATGAGACCAAGATTAAATAATGTCTAAAGTGCATGATTTGTGTCCACACTATAAAAAAACCTTAATGCAATTTGATACTTTATTCAAGCTCAACATCTAGTTGAGTTTATTGTTAGCCAATTTTGTCCATTAAAAAATATTAAACAAACACGACCTTGCACACTGAGAAGGTGGAGGGATTCATGCGGCCATGGGAACTTCCATTTTGGGATTGGATAGTTAGATTGAAGGAGGGCTCGGAAATTGTAAATGCAAGGTACACAAGTAAATGGCCAAGGGAACGTCGAAGAATATCCGAGATCGAGAGTAAAGAATAGAGGCCCAAGCTTGAAGTTTTTAGACTTTGGGAACAAGGCATTTCAGAGAAAAAATGGGGTGAAAAAGAAACAAGAAAGCTCGATACCATTAAGTTTGAATTTTGGACTTCAAGATTTCAGCATTTTGGAGATCTCGGTGAGTGCGGGAAGGTGAACAATTCCTCAGGTCCGATAAGGAAAAGATCTGTAACCCCAAAAGTATGAAATTTGGAATTTCGGGTTTCAGAGTTTCAGAGATCAGGGATGACCGGTTGGAAGTTAGAGCTAAAAGACCGAAATCCCAAAAGTATAAATTCTGAAAGGGTTCATATTTTGGAGGTCAAACTTGGTTTTGGGGTTAATGCGGTGGAATTTTTGGACTGTCGGAGGTCCTGATTTGTGACTTTCGGAGTTCAGGATTTTGGAGCTTCGGGTTTCATAGTTTCAGAACTCTTAAGTGTTCAAATGGATGAATAGTAATCCAACATTTGAAATCAAAAGATTCAAAGTTCTAAATTCTGAATGTCTAAAATTTCGGATTTTAGACTTTCGGTGTTTCGAAGTTCTCATGCACCCATGTAAATGAATAGTAACTCAATCTCTGAAATGGAAATGCTTGAAATTCTGAAATTTCATATTTTGGAGGTTTTAGGAAATTTTGGACTCCAAAAGGAGAAGGTCAACCACTCGCTAGTAATGTAGTATGGCACCCCAATCTTCAGCTAGCCATTAATTTTGAGTGGGAGCTCGGATTTGCACAATAAAGGAATTTTCGGAAAGCTTATAGTCTCCTCAATAGAACTAAGTTATTCAAAATGAAGAAATACAAAAATACAGTCCTCCATTTTAGGGGTATTTCTAGGTTTCGTACCTAGAACAATGATGAGCTATGGCCTTCCTTTCTTGCCCAACAAGGCATAGTACATGGGGGTATGAGTTTTGCAGTGGCACTCATCATTGTTGTAGGTGAATTCAATACATTTTAGGGTGGTTAAAGCAATAATTTGAATTCTTCTCTCTTCCTTCTCTCATTATTCCTATATATTGTAAGGAGGGGCATTGTTCTAATGTTGGATTATTTATCTTTGCACCCTCCTTTCTTCTCTTGTCTTTAAGTGAATTTGTGGAGTTCAAGCCTCCCATTTAAGATGTAATGCAATTTTGTGCCTCTTGGTAATTGTAATGAACTGTATCAAATCTTTGGAGCAATAATAAATGTCTCTTGATGAATTTCAACCCTTTCTTGTGTTCATTGCTTTCTCGTGATCTCTCATTACAATCTTGGTTATCTGTGTATGGTTATTATGTTGCATATTTGATGGTCTGTGTTTAATGGTGAATGAATTAGTGATAAGAAAATGATGTGTGTTGATGTTCATCCTCTTCAATCTTGTTTCACATTCATTTCCATCCAAGATAATTTATTCAACATTCCTTTAGTGCATCACCTCTTTAGTTTAGGTTTAATTTATTATAATCTTCTTAACCTTGTCTTCTTGGCAAGTTAGATTAGATTTTAGGATAGATCCTACACAATTTGTATGTGTGCATCAGAATAGATGAATAGGAACGGGCCTTGATAATCGGGAGAGTTTCCCTGATTGCAAAGTCCCACACTTTTGGAAAATCTTCATGTTATGCAATCACACTAACTGTAACAATCCTTCAAAATTAAAAAAATAGATCATGGGTACTGTGATTACTCGTCAACATTTCTTATATAATTGTAAAATGTATTATCACTTACTTTCATCCTAACATAATCTTATATCATCTGATCCATTTCAATAAAAGGGGAAAAAATATATGTGTTGCGTATGTAATATCGTCCTCTCCTCTATAATTAAAGATAAAAAATATATAATGACCCAATCCTCAACTAGGGATATGAAGATCTTTTGAATTCTAAAATAATACGTTTTAAATAAATGACACAAAATTATCAAAATATATTGATAGAAAACTTTGTATGTGTGGGTCATGAATGATGAAACTCGTGCAACTACTTATTTTTCACGTATATTGCTTGATTTTTCTTTTGTTATATAACTTTTATGATTATTTTTTATGTTATTATATTTTGATATCTCTATCTTTTCTAATTTAATATTTAATTTTATTTTTCACTTTGGTTGACGAATCTACTAATTATTTGGGACAATACTATGATCCTTATTTTAGTTATATGATCGTGGTCTATTTCACTTTTGGTTCTTTTCAATACTTTTTTCATATTTGATTATTTTATTTTACGTAGGACTTAAATTTATATGCATTTACTCTTAGAATTTTAAGTTAAAGCTTTTTAATCTTTCTACCACCGATTAAGTTACAAAATAAGTAGTTACTACCACATAATTGATATCATATCAAATGAGGACATAATTTTTATTTGCACATATGTTACGTAAACAATGGGTACTGTTTCATGGTAACTTAATCTTATTGGTTAGAAAATTAGTAATTTATTGACTTTTATTCGCTGTTATATAAAACAACAATAAAAATTGCATATTTGATTAGTTTGTTAGAAACATCTCAATAGATTCATGAGTGGTTATAACGAATTATAGGGGGTTATTTCCTATAAATGTGGGTGTTTGTAATATGAAGTTTGAGAAGGAAATTATTGAACATCATTCATATGCCTGCAACTCTCTCAGATATTTCTACAAATTCTTCTAATTTATTTTATTTTTGTATCCAAGCATGTAGTTCCAACAAAGGGGTTTTTTTACCTGGTTTCTTATGTCCATTATTACATGTTTTATTTTTGTTCCCAACCTTGTAAAGAAATGAGATTGCATTGTCTACCAAAGTAATGAATAGATAAAACAATAGCTTTGCATTCAATAAATGAATTACATCAATTTCTTCGACATTTTTACAAACTCTATAGGAGCATTAAGGTCTTATTTTGGTAGGTCAGCTCAAAATATGTGTCATTATATTTTTGAAATTAATCAATGTTGATCGTGGAAATCGGTAATAATTTTAAAAATCGGCATCGATTCTCCGTTCGATTTGCAGTAATTATTTAGATTGACAATGATCTCTGTGGAAATCAATAAAAGTGAGTTTTGTTTTAGCTTTCTCAATCAATGTTTCATTTTTTTTAATGGTCTAAACTTCCATGTTTGGAAATTCAAAATCCAAATGCAATCAATGAATAAAATTTTTGTTGAGAATTGTGAATGGTCAAGAATCTTCACCATCATATCAAAGTAATTTAACAAAATGGAAAAGTAGGGATGATAAATCTGAAGCAAGTATTGGTCTAGCTCTTCCATATTATGAGTTCCATTATGTTGATATAGAAAACCTATATCATGAAATGTGGAAAAAATTAAATAAGTTATTTAGAGAAAAAGTAGTTAATGCCAAATTTTCTTTAAAACACCAATTGTTTAGATTTAAAATGAATGTTTTGGTCACCATGTGTAGTCATATTAATTATTTTAGATCTTCTAATAGACAATGGGAATAACTTAAAGCCATGGTTGTTGATGAAGATGCAAAATCCATATTGTTAAATATATTTCCTTCAATACATAACAATGTGGTTTTCACTCTTTTATAAATTCCTTCAAACTCACTATCTAAACATATGATATCAAGTCTTCTAGGAGAAGAAAAAAGGAACAAAAGATGTAGAAGAGGAAAATGTAATGTAAGTAAAAGAGAAATATAAAAATTTATCTATAAATAATGAGGAAATAGAATGCTTCTGTGGTAAGAAAAAAGGCAACACATCTTCATATTGTAGATTTCAAGTTCAATATCTACTCAGTGGAAAACTCTAGGAAAATAAGGCCTATATAATTAATAACTAAAAATCAAATAATGAGGGAGAAAAACTAAATATGGACATTAGCGCTTATAATTTATTATACTTAGAAGGACCAGAGGACACAGGTAAATGGAGGAAGGAGGCTAATTTGTGACTTCTAATTAGTCGCCAACAACGAGGTGACATCACGTTTTTGTGGCACATATTGTTTCGGTTGTGTGTTTTATTTCAGCTTGGCATGGTGTGTTGTAGTTTGGTTTGTTGCAATTTATAATGTTCCTATTTGAATAAGTGGAAATTTCACATTGAGGGGGGAACATGATCTAATGTTCCATTTCCACTTTGAAATTTTTTCCTATGTCTGTTTGAGCAACATAATTTCCTATATTATTCCCTACAATGAGATATTGATGAGAGCTTATAATAGTACTTCTGATGCGCCCGAATTAGCAGGAACTTGACAAGGTCATAACTTGAGCTCCGGGTGTCCGTTTGAGTCCGTTTTTTTTTGAAACCACGTGTTTCGATGAGACGAACGCAGCGGCAACCAGCCCTACTGGTTGGGGCAAGTTTTCGACACGTTTTCGGGCCCTAAATCTGCCATCTTGAGGCCGAAAATTAGGATTTAAGTTATAGTTTGGTTTTTTCCTATTTTTGAGCATTAGTTAATTTTAGTCTATTAATTGCATTGTGAGTTATAAAGTTGGCAATTCCTCTAATTTAGGGATGTAGAAGATGCATGGCAATTTCTGTGCCCGTAGGAATAAGCATGCGAACTTACTAAGAATAGTAGGTTCTAGTAAACTGCTAAAAATAGTAATTTCCGCCACCTAGAGTAGATTTAGTCAGAGTTAGCTAGAGTTTACTGGGTAACTCGAGTTGGGAGTTATTTTCCTATTTAGGAAACATTGTAATTGATTATTTGATAACGAAGAAGGAGATCTATTTTCTTTTGGGAGTTCATTTTATTGCAGTTTATCTGGTTGTTCTTAATTTGGCTACATTAACTTCACACAGTATGATGTGCCAAGTACTATTGGTAAAACACTTGTAAAATATTCAATTTTGGTTTGTGGTAAACAAATTCAAAAACCACCACTCTTAGTTGTTGGTAAATCATTTTCAAAACCATCATCTTTTGCTTTGTGGTACTCCATGTCTAAAACAAACATTTTTGGTTTATGGATAACCATTTGTAAAATGATCAGTAGGGTTTTTTTATTATTTTGTGAAAATCACCAGATCACTAACATGTGCAAGTATAAGGAAGGTTTTCCCCATGTTCCCACTAAGGGGGGGAATGTTAGGGAAACCATGGTTAGTTCTCCATGTGTGTATTTACCGTATGGCAACTTATTGTTACTAGTTAGTAAATTATTAAGTAAGTTAGTAAGTTGTTATGATTTATTATATGAAACAACAATAAAAATTATTTCTTTGGTTAGCGTGTTAGACACAACTCATGTAGGTTGGTGAGTGCTTATGACCACATCCTAAATTATAGGGGGATATTTCCTATCAAGGCCATTGTTTGTAATATGAAGTTTGAGATGGAAATTATTTAATATCATTTATATATCCACAACTCTCTCTTATCTCTTTGCAAATTCTTCTATTTTATTTTCAACATCTACATATGTAAGGGTTCTAATTGCAAAAGGTTATAACCAACACTAGGAACCACTTGTTACGGTGAGGACCACAAGGTCAGCACGGAAACGATCACACCCCAAAGGATAACACACCTTTTCTTTTCTTTTTGACAAGACAACATAGAAGTCCAACCACATGACACACTCTTAACAAATAGGGCAAGCCACAGTAAGAAATGATTGAAGGTTATTTATTTGATAAAACACCCTTTAGCTCATGACTCATGTTTTCAGAAAGGCTCAAAATATGATTCGCACAATTCTTCTTACCAACTGAGTTATTTTCTTATACACTGCAGAGTATTTCACTCAAGTCTTCTCTTACTTGCTAAAACTTATTATCTTTCAGAGCTAGTCCTTATTTTCCTTAAAGCTTGTTTGAGAGTTCACCCAAAAAGGGGTAGTGTTCTCAAGTTAAGCTAGGGATATCAAAATTATGAAATTTTACTGTACAAGGATAGTTTCTCCTTTGATTATTTCAGAAATCTATTGTTCTCAAGTAAGTCATCTCTATATTAGCTTGTCTAAATATAAAAATCTTAGTTAACTTCTATAAGGATTAACCACTCCATTTAATGTTTACTTATATCACATCATTACAAGGTGTCAGAGAGTTTAGACTAACACTTTATTCTCAAAATCAAGGTTTTACAATACTTATACCAATGTAATGATTGAATATCATTTCTCACCAAGTGAGTTACTAGTCTGACCACAAAAGGGAAAGAGCACTTCGCCACGCAGTTTTTCCAAACATACCAAGACAAGAGATCTTCCACACTCCTTGCAAGCAAGGTTACAAAATTTACAACGCATTGAACTTTCTACGAAGAACTTCATAATTTGAACTGATGAAACTCTTACACTCTTTTCCTTTAATCTACTCGCATAATCCATCTGCACAAATATTTATTAGAGTCAGTTCGCTAGAACTGAGCATGATAAGATATAAACCTCACCTAATAATTTATGCCATCTAGCATTTAAATAAATGAAAGTTTGCAATGCTCCTTAACAGATAACTTTCTAACATACATGCAAAGCTTAATTACACATCTCATGACAATATATATCCTACTCATTAATGTTCACTTCCTTAGGATCTGCTTACACAAGGACACAATTCCAAGTGACTAGATATACAACCTTAACCATGCAATAGATCATACTTAAATCACAGCAACAATGATAATGCCCACCTGATGTCCTCGACCGACTTCACATTTAGTATCCAACAATGTATCTTTCAAATAAATAAAAGCACCAATGTCATTAGGTTTATATAACAAATACAAGTATCAATCTTATATTATTTATCGATATTACCCAAGTACCAAACCTTCATAGAAAATCAGTGATATGAGAGTATAATTTGGATATCTATCTCACAATATTAAGGAGATATCTATGTTAACAAGGATTCCACCTATCCACAAGTTCATATATTATTTAGGTAATCCTTTTTGGTTGCTTATTCCACATCTTTTATATGCTTCTAGAAGAACAAGGGTCCAACTCATTGGAATGAGTTACGATCGACAAGATTGTCGTGTTTGCTAATATGTCAAAGTTATAATTGACTTACTAAGATAAGCAAACGCAGTCCAGGCCACTATAAAAAAATACAAGTAACCACCTTATCTCAACTCCCAAAAAGGCAGAGATAAAAACCCCACATCCTGGTAAGAGGATGTGAAGAATTCCATACATAAATAATTCACGAAAACCAAGCACCAGGATGAAGAGAGAAATACCTTCAAACTGAGCAAGGAAAGATCAAAACGATTAACGCCACCGGCACAGGCGAGTTCCAGGTTTTAGGGTTGAATAAGCATGCGCGAAAATCCACGAAGTTGAAAAACGTCCGGTAAAAATGATGTGGAAACCCGCATAGAAATAAGGAAATTTTGCACTTAAAAACACTTCAGCTGGTACGTGACAACCAACTCGACAACTCGGCATTAACGCCATTCAGCATGCTCGGGAGGTCTTAAAACCCGACACCAAGGAAAATTAGGAAAATCAGATGATGTTTCGGGTTGCGGGAAAAACCGACACGAAGCATGATGTTTTGATGCGTTTTGAAAACCCACGAAGTAACAATACGTCTGGGAAAAAAGACGTGGAAACCCGCATATGTTTTGATGCCAAGTCCAAAAACCCGCCACAAAGGAGCAAATCAGGTTTCGGGTTTCGGGGAACATCCAACACGAAGCATGATGCTGCGATGCTTCGGAGTTCCGAAAACCCGCCACAAAGGCGATGCTTCGGAGTTCCGAAAACCCACCACAAAGGAACAAATCAGGTTTCGGGTTTCGGGGAACATCCTACACGAAGCATGATGCTGCGATGCTTCGGAGTTCCGAAAACCCGCCACAAAGGAACAAGAAAATCAGGTTTCGGGTTTCGGGGAACATCCAACATGAAGCATGATGGAGTTCCGAAAACCCGCCACAAAGGAATAAATCGGGTTTCCAAACATCCAACAAAGCATGATGCTTGCGATGCTTCGGAGTTCCTGAAAACCCGCCAAAAGGAGCAAATCGGGTTTCGGGTTCGGGGAACATCCAACACGAAGCATGATGTTATTGATGCTTCGGAGTTCCGAAAACCCGCCACAAAGGAACAGAGCAAATCAGGTTTCGGGTTTCGGGGAACATCCGGAAGCAATGTTTTGATGCTTCCAACACGAAGCAAATCGGGTTTCGGGTCTCGGGGAACATCCAACACGATGCATCGGATGTTCGGAGTTCCGAAAACCTGCCACCAGAGAAAATCGGGACATGCAAATCTCATGATGCTTCGGAGTTCCGAAAACCCGCCACAAAGGAGCAGCAGAAAATCAGGTTTCGGGTTTCGGGGAACATCCAACACGAAGCATGATGCTTTGATGCTTCGGAGTTCCGAAAACCCGCCACAAAGGAAAATTAGAGAGGTTTCGGGTTTCGGGGAACATCCAACACGAAGCATGATGCTGCGATGCTTCGGAGTTCCGAAAACCTGATTCTCTCCCGAAGGAAAACCTGCAAAGCTAGCTCCTTACTAAATTCCACAAAACCATCATTCAAGGAAAAAGCAATAATCAGGGCAATCAAATAAGCCCCCATTAGAAGATCAGTAGGCAAGAATCGATATAGAGATTTCTTCTACTTAAGCAGTAATTAAGATAACCTGTAAAGGGGAAATGGAGAGGTCAGTTCAACCAGTTATGATTTAAAAGTCATTTGGAACCCATCTCTTCCTGGGCATCTCTTCCAAGAAGGAGTCAAAATAAGAACAATGCATGTTATGTAATATCCAGAGTCCAAACGCTATTATTTAGTAAAACAGAAACACATCAACATTCTAAACGAAACCCACATCTACAGCAGTCGAACCAAATTACAAAGGTCGATTTACTCAAATGCTAAAGGAAATAGATCATTAAGAGAGAGTTAGTCTTATCATGCCTGTTTGGGGCTTCCTCAATGTAGCCACGTCGAACCAAGGCTCCAGCAGCTACAACACATTCCAAACACTCCCTCTCCTCAGCACGTAGATCTCTTATGCAAGCTTCAAGGCAGCTTCAGGAGCACACCCAAAAGTCTGACTTTCATCTTCCCATTGGAGTAACAAGACCCACACAGATACCAAACAAAACGCTCATCTGAAACAACTACAAAGCAGAAGACCCCTTCAAAATACCAAACAGAAAACTTATCTAATCCAATTTAAAGTGCCCAAAGGCTTGCTCACAGCACCTCTGTCTTCTTCACATTGCCTCTGCTTGAAAACTCGGTGATCTCCATCCATATTCAGTCAATTTTAAACACTTCTTAAAGAGAAGTCTCCAAGCCGACTTTGTGGCAAAATACAAAGTTGAAAGCAAATTACGATAATGCACCTTTTTACAACGTTCAACATCTCAAATCCACTCCAAGACAACTAACCCCTAGCATCATTATTACATGCAATCCGCAGACAAATAGATAATAAATCAAATCAAAAGTTGCTGCCAAATTCATTACTCCACTTGTGTTGTTACTGCACCCTGTAGATACTTTGAACCAGTTTTGACACGGCTAGAGATAATGTCAGAAACTAAAAACAAGGTTGATTCATGTTTACCATTGGAAGTCTCACCCATTAAAGCTTGCTTCAATTAACATCACTTTTATCCTCCACGCTAAGCAGAATTTCTTGATATTAAAAGCCCGCAGCCTACCTGCCGCTCAAACCCTAATCCTCCTGCGGATAGACACTGCTAAAATAGAAGAAAAGAATCAATCGATCCATGAAAAGAAATAAAACTTCTTTTACCAACCCCAAATCTGATATGAAACAGATCCACCTCCAAGAGCCACTCTTCTATGGTTCACCTCGAAAAACAAGAAGAAACAATAGGGAAACTTAGCAATAAATTTCCTCAGGTCTCCTGGTAACACTCTCACTGTCACATAGATGATTTAGATAAAATATCTTGAAGGAGGGTCCCGAATTTGAGGATGCATTCGATACAGAGCAGATAACAACATAGTTGGACATCCTTCTTGTTGGAAGCGCTCACAAGGGCTTCGACTATACTGCAACATGCCTGTTGCCTGGCTATTTACTGGTACAGGCTGTTGCTGTGGATCCCCGACAAGAACACACCTCGCAGCACCCAAAGGGAGTGGAGGTAACACGCCTACCTCTTTAGCTGGTAGCTGTGCGCGGCTAGCAGAAGGAACAGCGCGCCTTTTCCACCCGAAATGCCTCAGGAAACAACAAAAACCCACGTCCATCCTTTCATGTTAACAGGCCCTCATCCACGGCAGAGCAGAAGAACAGGCACGCGAGGAAGGGAGATTGGATCCACGAGGCACAGAAAGGAGGGAAAAACGCAGCAAGGCAAAGACAGGAAGGAAAACCACGGCAACCAAAAACCGTCTACAGCCCGGGCAAATTACCCATAACTGCGCCCATACGCATTAAAGGAGGAAATCAAATTAAGATCATGGAGAAGGATGTCAAGACTCCACCGACTCCCACTGTCTCACGCCAACCCAGAGCATTAAAAGCTCATTAAGGAATTGACCAGCAATACCTCCCATCCGCCAACTAACCACATCACCACAATATTTCATTTTATTTTATTTTTGGAGCCCATGCTTGGGGACAGGCCGCTTGCCAGGAGAAACAAGGCTGATATAATATATATATACAAAACATTAATTTTAGAAATTATCAATGGTCCATCAACATTTAAGAAATAATCCCCACCTTCAAAGGTGCCACCACAGATCGTACTCTTCCTTGTCTGCGCAACGAGGCTCGATCAGCGGGAGCGACAACAAAATATCAAAGGATGATGTTGATAACAATCGACATAAAGAAAATAATAATAACTTACAATCGTTGATCGATAATACAAACATAATGTCATTATTATTATTATTATTATCATTATTACTAGCAACCAATAGTTAAACTCGACAAGGCGAAACACTAACGTTTCAAAGGAAAGGCAACAACGTTCAACTCTAAGAAGCACGGTTGTCGCAGCAGCAAAGGAGCAATGATGAACGGGGCATTACATTCTCCTCCCCTTAAGAAAGCATCGTCCTCGATGCGACATTACACAGAGGAAAGGAAATGGTTCTCAACCAAGAACAGGTAAAGGGAAAGTACACCCTATGGTTTAAAATTCTGGTCGATTAAAGCACGGCCACAGGGTAGCCTTAGGAACATTTGGTAGAAATTTTAACTTTCAATGTTCTGTGAAGATTGGCAGTTCTTTCGTATTCATCATTTCATTAGCCTCTTTCCATCAGCATTATTCTTAGTTTAATTTCTTTTTAAAACTTCATCATTGAAGAGTTTTGGTTTATTTATTATTGTGGGTGCCCAACTTGAACTGCTAACACAACACCTAATCAGGTTCACAAGACACTACAGATTCACCAGTACACAAGTTTATTCTTCATGACTGTATTACACAACAAAAGGTTACTCAAACACGGAACGGATTAGGCACAGTCCACATCAGATTAGGCACATTCCACATAACATAGTACTCGTCACACATCTAGGACTGACATAATAAATACTTGAATAAAAGAGTACTGCAATCCACCAGATATTTCCTTAATTTGCATCGATGAAAAAATTCACATAACACCAAACAAATGCTACAGGTACACAGTGTCCACAAGGGAATCAATGACATGTCCACAACATCACAACACATATCCATATGACATGAGTAATCACATACATCAAAAGGCCACTACCAAAACATCACAATAACTCAACACATACCTGTAACATCAACCATACAGACAAATATCATAAGCCTCCCTCAAACTCTTATGCCTCCCTCAAGTCTCTTATGCCTCCCTCAAACTCTTATGCCTCCCTCAAGTCTCTTATGCCTCCCTCAAGCTCTTATGCCTCCCTCAAACTCTTATGCCTCCCTCAAGTCTCTTATGCCTCCCTCAAACTCTTATGCCTCCCTCAAGGAGATCGGTTGTCCCTCTGTGCCCAAGGCACATCGAGTTCGAACACTCCTAACCCAAGTGACATAATAACGCGTGGTTCAATAACCCGCTAGTTATATGTACCCCTTGGGGCGTACCCCCATACAACGAAGCGGGTCCATAGGTCCAACCAATCCATGGTGCATCCCATGACCCTATTCCACACATCACGACATTAGAACCAGCACAACCATCCAGTCAAAGTGCCAAGTGGCAAAGTACAAGCCTTAGGAAAGGCGGTAAAAATTCCAAATTTAAAAGAAAACCCCAAATCAAGCTAAAATAAATGGCCAAATAGCCATAGTTAGTATCAAAATCCCCATGTTAGTGCCACAAACCAAGGAAATGCCCAAAATTGTAAAGCATTGCAATCAAGAAAAGATGCTGGTCCTTGCAAAAATAAAGTAAAAACTCAATTTACGAATAAAATCAACTTATAATAATGTCACATTACGATAACTGTGTGGCCTTATCTAGCCACCAAAGGGGTACTCAACGAGTTGCTGGCACTCGGAACATCGAGCCTCAGCTCGTAAAATATATATATCAATCCCGCCACCCTTCTGACAAGGCTAAACATAGTCATAGATACACTAAGGTTGCATACATACAACCACATAGGGAGAGAGGAAAGAGTCACATGTAATCTACTAAACCTCAGTTTTGACTCGAGTTATTGACCCATGGTACACCATTCCTCACTCTCAACATACACTTCTACCGATCTCCCTCAGGGTCGGTTAGTGTAAGGCTCACAACATAACATGTAACTACATCACTAACACCATGGTGGTACACACATAGCTACCATAACGTCTCACATATGGTATGTATACAGGGTAGATCACTAATCATACATTCACAGGGTGTAATACATCACTTTACCATTATTCTGCACCCAAAGTGCAATCACCATACGATAGGGTTCATACACTCACCGTATGACCCAAAATCACAACATGAAGCATTACATATTTGCACAACTCATACATACGATGAACATAGTACATCACAACATAACATCCATTGCTACATAACAAGGTGGTACACACATTTCTTCAAAACATGGTAAAAACATCATGATACAACTCATTTCTTTTAACATCAATCTATTCATGCAACACATTGGTACACCTACATATCACAATATGTCACAATGCTCCAACACTATGTCATCCACAATATAATTCTTTTCACACGCCACAAACAGTAATTCACACGTGAACTCTTCATAGAATCCACAAGAAGGAGAGAGAATACTCTCATCCCCAACACATCAACATGATGACAAATACGCACTGAGTGACATACACATCACGTGCGTTCACAATATCACAATTACGACAATAATCACATCACGCTTAAAGCACATTACTCTTCCAATATACCACCACCATGCAACATCATCATCATGCAATATCATCATCATCCATGAAACATCATCATGTAACACCATCACCACCATGTAACATCACCATACAACACCAATCCGACCCATAGGTTCATGAACCTACGCTCTGATACCAAGTGTAACGACCCAAAAACTACCACACACGAACAACACAGTAAAAGACAGGATAATTTTTTTTTGACTTGCTTGACACATAACACGACACAACATGTCGTCACAAGGTTACAACCAACACTGGGAACCACTTGTTACGGGGATGACCACAAGGTCAGCACGGAAACGTTCACACCCAAAAAGATAATACCTTTTTTTTTTTTGAGAAGACAACATAGAAGTCCAACCACATGACACTCTCACAGCTAGGGCAAGCCACAGTAAGAAATGATTGAAGGTTATTTATTTGGTAAGACACCCTTTAGCTCAAGACTTAAGTTTTCAGAAGGAAACAAAATATGATTCGTACAATTTCTTCTTACCAACTGAGTTATTTTCTTATACACTGTAGAGTATTTCACTCAAGTCTTCTCTTACTTGCTAAAACTTATTATCTTTCAGAACCAACCATTATTTTCCTTAAAGCTTGTTTGAGAGTTCACCCAAAAAGGGTAGTGTTCACTAGTTTAACTAGGGATATCAAAATTATGAAATTTTACTGTACAAGGATAGTTTCTCCTTTGATTATTTCAGAAATCTATTGTTCTCAAGTAAGTCATCTTTACATTAACTTCTCTAAATATAAAAATCTTAGTTAACTTCTATAAGGATTAACCACTCCATTTAATTTTTACTTATATCACATCATTACAAGGTGTCAGAGAGTTTAGACTAACACTTTATTCTCAAAATCAAGGTTTTACAATACTTATACCAATGTAATGATTGAATATCATTTCTCACCAAGATGAGTTACTAGTCTGACAACAAAAGGGAAAGAGCACTTCGCCACGCAGTTTTTCCAAACATACCAAGACAAGAGATCTTCCACACTCCTTGCAAGCAAGGTTACAAAATTTACAACGCATTGAACTTTCTACGAAGAACTTCATAATTTGAACTGATGAAACTCTTACACTCTTTTCCTTTAATCTACTCGCATAATCCATCTGCACAAATATTTATTAGAGTCAGTTCGCTAGAACTGAGCATGATAAGATATAAACCTCACCTAATAATTTATGCCATCTAGCATTTAAATAAATGAAAGTTTGCAATGCTCCTTAACAGATAACTTTCTAACATACATGCAAAGCTTAATTACACATCTCATGACAATATATATCCTACTCATTAATGTTCACTTCCTTAGGATCTGCTTACACAAGGACACAATTCCAAGTGACTAGATATACAACCTTAACCATGCAATAGATCATACTTAAATCACAGCAACAATGATAATGCCCACCTGATGTCCTCGACCGACTTCACATTTAGTATCCAACAATGTATCTTTCAAATAAATAAAAGCACCAATGTCATTAGGTTTATATAACAAATACAAGTATCAATCTTATATTATTTATCGATATTACCCAAGTACCAAACCTTCATAGAAAAATCAGTGATATGAGAGTATAATTTGGATATCTATCTCACAATATTAAGGAGATATCTATGTTAACAAGATTCCACCTATCCACAAGTTCATATATTATTTAGGTATCCTTTGTTTTTGGTTGCTTATTCCATGTCTTTATATGCTTCTATTAGAACAAGGGTCCAACTCATTGGAATGAGTTACGATCAACAAGATTGTCGTGTTTGCTAATATGTCAAAGTTATAATTGACTTACTAAGATAAGAAAGCGCAGTCCAGGCCACTATAAAATACAAGTAACCACCTTATCTCAACTCCCAAAAATACATAGATCAAAACCCCACATCCTGGTAAGAGAATGGGAAGAATTCCATACATAAATAATTCACGAGAACCAAGCACCAGGATGAAGAGAGAAATACCTTCAAACTAAGCAAGGAAAGATCAAAAAGGATTAACGCCATCGGGCACAGGCGAGTTCCAGGTTTTGGGGTTGAATAAGCATGCGCGAAAGTCCACAAAGTTGAAAATACGTCCGGTAAAAATGACGTGGAAAACCGCATAGAAATAAGGAAAATTTGCACTTAATACATTTCAGCTGGTACGTGACAACCAACTCGACAACTCGGCATTAACGCCATGTCAGCATGCTCGGAAGGTCCAAAAACCCGACACCAAGGGAAAAAAATATAATAGGCGAATCGGGATATCGGGTTGCGGGAAACAACCGACACGAAGCATGATGTTTTGATGCTTCCAAGTTCCGAAAACCCGACACAAATTGGGTTTCAGGTTGCGGGGAACATCCGACATGAAGCATGATGTCTGGATGATTCGGAGCTCTGAAAACCCGCCACAAAGGAACAAAGACAAATCGGGTTTCCAGGGAAACACCGACACGAAGCATGATGCTGCGATGCTTCGGAGTTCCGAAAACCCGCCACAAAGGAACATAAGCAAATCAGGTTTCGGGTTTCGGGGAAACAACCGACACGAAGCATGATGATGCTTCCAAGTTCCGAAAACCTGCGACAAAGGAGCATAGAGAAAATCGGGTTTCGGGTTTTGGGGAACATCCAACATGAAGCATGATGCTTGATGCTTCGGAGTTCTGAAAACCCGCCACAAAGGCAGAGAAAACCGAGTTTCGGGGCAAATCGGGTTTCGGGTTTATGGGGAACATCCAAACACGAAGCATGATGTCTACGATGCTTCGGAGTTCCGAAAACCCGCCACAAAGGGACATAGAGCAAATCGGGTTTCGGGTTTCGGGGAACATCCAAACACGAAGCATGATGCTACGATGCTTCGGAGTTCCGAAAACCCGATTCTCTCTCAGGTTTCGGGGAACATCCAACACAAAGCATGATGTCTGGAAGTTCCAAAAAACCTGAAGGCAAACCCAGCTCCATACTAAATTCCACAAAACCATCATTCAAGGAAAAAGTAATAATCAGGGCAACAAGATAAGCCCACATTAGAAGATCAGTAGGCAAGAATCGATATAGAGATTTCTTCTACTCAAGCAGTAATTAAGATAACCTGTAAATGGGGGAGAGAGAGGTCAGTTCAACCAGTTATGATTTAAAAGTCATTTGGAACCCATCTCTTCCTGGGCATCTCTTCCAAGGAAGGAGTCAAAATAAGAAAAATGCATGCTATGTAATATCCAGAGTCCAAACGCTATTTATTTAGTAAAACAGAAACACATCAACATTCTAAAAGAAACCCACATCTACAGCAGTCGAACCAAATTGCAAAGGTCGATTTATCCAAATGCTAAAGGAAATAGATCATTAAGAGAGAGTTAGTCTTATCATGCCTGTTTGGGGCTTCCTCAATGTAGCCACGTCGAAACAAGGCTCCAGCAGCTACAACACATTCCAAACACTCCCTCTCCTCAGCACGTAGATCTCTTATGCAAGCTTCAAGGCAGCTTCAGGAGCACACCCAAAAGTCTGACTTTCATCTTCCCATTGGAGTAACAAGACCCACACAGATACCAAACAAAACGCTCATCTGAAACAACTACAAAGCAGAAGACCCCTTCAAAATACCAAACAGAAAACTTATCTAATCCAATTTAAAGTGCCCAAAGGCTTGCTCACAGCACCTCTGTCTTCTTCACATTGCCTCTGCTTGAAAACTCGGTGATCTCCTTCCATCTTCAGTCAATTTTAAACACTTCTTAAAGAGAAGTCTCCAAGCCGATTTTGTGGCAAAATACAAAGTTGAAAGCAAATTACGATAATGCACCTTTTTACAACGTTCAACATCTCAAATCCACTCCAAGACAACTAACCCCTAGCATCATTATTACATGCAATCCGCAGACAAAAAGATAGTCAATCAAATCAAAAGTTGCTGCCAAATTCATTACTCCACTTGTGTTGTTACTGCACCCTGTAGATACTTTGAACCAGTTTTGACACGGCTAGAGATAATGTCAGAAACTAAAATCAAAGTTGGTTCATGTTTACCATTGGAAGTCTCACCCATTATAGCTTGCTTCAATAACATCACTTTTATCCTCCATGCTAAGCAGAATTTCTTGATATTAAAAGCCCGCAGCCTACCTGCCGCTCAAACCCTAATCCTCCTTGCGGATAGACACTGCTAAGTTAGAAGAAATGAATCAATCGATCCATGAAAAGAATATAAAACTTCTTTTACCAACCCCAAATTTGACATGAAACAGATCCACCTCTAAGAGCTACTCTTCTATGGTTCACCTCGAAAAACAAGAAGAAACAATAGGGAAACTTAGCAATAAATTTCCTCAGGTCTCCTGGTAACACTCTCACTGTCACAAAGACGATTTAGATAAAATATCTTGAAGGAGAATCCTGAATTTGAGGATGCATTCGGTACAGAGCAGATAACAACATAGTTGGACATCCTTCTTGTTGGAAGCACTCACAAGGGCTTCGACTATACTACAACATGCCTGCTGCCTGGCTATTTACTGGTACAGGCTGTTGTTGTGGATCCCCGACAAGAACACACCTCGCAGCACCCAAAGGGAGTGGAGGTAACACGCCTACCTCTTTAGCTGGTAGCTGTGCGCGGCTAGCAGAAGGAACAGCGCGCCCTTTTCCACCTGAAACGCCACAGGAAACAACAATAAAACCCACGTCCATCCTTTAGTGTTAACAGGCCCCCATCCACGGGCAGAGTAGAAGAACAGGCACGTGAGGAAGGGAGATTGGATCCATGAGGCACAGAAGGGAGGGAAACGTAGCAAGGCAGAGACAGGAAAGAAAACCACGGCAACCAAAAACCATCTACAGCCCGGCAAAAACCCATAACTGCGCCCATACGCATTAAAGGAGGAAATCAATAAATTAAGATCAAGGAGAAGGAAGTCAAGACTCCACCAACTCCCACTGTCTCACGCCAACCCAGAGCATTAAAAGTTCATTAAGGAATTGACCAGCAATACCTCCCATCCGCCAACTAACCACATCACAACAATATTTCATTTTATTTTATTTTTGGAGCCCATGCTTGGGGACAGGCCGCTTGCTAGGAGAAACAAGGCTGATATATATATATATATATATATATATTATATATATATATATTATATATATATATACAAAAACATTAACTTTAGAAATTATCAATGGTCCATCAACATTTAAGAAATAGTCCCCACCTTCAAAGGCACCACCACAGATCGTACTCTTCCTTGTCTGCGCAACAAGGCTCGATCAGCGGGAGCGACAACAAAAAAAAAAACAAAGGATGATGTTGATAACAATCGACATACAGAAAATAATAATAACTTACAATCGTTGATCGATAATACAAACATAATGTCATTATTATTATTATTATTTACATTATTACTAGCAACCATAGTTAAACTCGACAAGGCGAAACACTAACGTTTCAAAGGAAAAACAACAACGTTCAATTCTAAGAAGCACGGTCGTCGCAGCAGCAAAGGAGCAACGACGAACGGGGCATTACACATCAACACTTCCTTAAGAACTAGGTGAAGTAAATTGATTAACAAATATAGTGTACCAGTGATTTAATCATAACCAAGGTGAAATATGAGGTCAATCTAACTCACACATATTCAAGTTTTATTTTTGATCTAATGTGTTATTTATATTTTTCCAATAAGCTAGGATTATTTTCAAGTATAAGTAAAAATTCAAGGACTACGTACGAAGGAAAAAATATAAAAGTGAGACATATGCGGAAATGGAGTGACATTGGAGAAACTGATATCTAACCACCTATATTTTCATAATTGCAAAGATAAATTAATATTGTAGTGTGGTCCTACCCTAATCTATGTGGTATTTCCCCTAAACATTCAGGTGGATAACAATTGATCTAGCCACATTCCAACTTCTAAATCCATTCGATATCTATCAATAAACAACAAATAGTCAACATGAGATATTTAATTCACCTCTCAAACACTAATTGTGCTCCTACTAGTTTTATTAGTTTAACATGCTTGCAATATTCTAGTTTCTACTATGTTGTTTTAACTAAATGAGAAACTTTCTATAATATTTATTCAAATAAAAAAAAATTATATAGATAATTCTACTTAATTAATTTTATGGTTGATAGAAAAGTATCATCCAACCTTCAACTCTAGAATGAATGATTTTTATTTTTCTTTTTTCTTTTAATAATCACAATGTGTGTTAGATCCATCATAATTTTGTTTTACCAAATTACATTATTTATAGTATCAACTCATCTCACTTGAACAATTTGGATTACTAACAGGTTCCAAGAAGAAAAGAAGGGATGATCTGACATACATACATACATATAGACATACACACAAAAAAACACATATAAAAAAAGTTTTATGAAAGTAGTAAATATGATGTATATGAGTTTAAAAGTAAGTGGTAGTCGATACACTCTATCTGAATTGAAAAGTAGTTAAAAAATTATTTGAAAAGATTGAAAGTAGTAAATATGATGTATATGGGTTTAACAGTAGTTGATATTAGTAAATACACTCTTTCTGAATCGAAAAATAGTTGAAAGTTTATTTCAAAAGTTTAGAAGTAGTAGATACGATATATATGACTAAAAAAGTAGTCAACATAATACTAGATACACTCTATATGAAATGAAAAGTAGTTGAGAATATTATATATGTTTTATATGAATTGTAAAATGGTAATTACATAAACATTAAATTAAAGTGTAACTTTTTAATATTAACCTTCAGACCCAAGGGCCAGGCGGATTGGAATGTTCTAGAAACTTACCAAGAGGAGAACCAAGATGAAAAGGCTTGTGGGGCAGAGGAAGTAGACAACCAGCAATCACACTTCACACGCTCATCCATCACATTAACAATTCAGATAATAAATAAAATTAAGAAAACAACATTAAAAATATAAAAGGCGACTCTTCAGGCTCTTTCGGCTTTGACCCCTTCAGCCCCCTCGGCTCTCCCTGTGGCAGCCCAGAGTTGGGCACCAAAGCTTGCAAGCAGATATTCGCGGCGATGTAGACGACTGGACAAAATAAATAAATACGCGTCAATATTATTCAAATGGAAGCGATTAACTCATTTCTTGTTTTTTTTTTTTTAAATGTGTATGGTTGGAAGCAGATATTCACTGCGATAATAGATTTTATTTGACTTTGTAACCATACGTCGTCAGCCAGCACTCGACTTTTGTCTATGAACCAATGATGATTCAAGTTGATATTTTTTTATTGGTAAAACTCAAAAAGACTCTAAAGGCCATTACAATATGTAATATATTCATTGAGATCTCACAAGCAACTTACAATGCAAAAGCAAAACTATCCCAACAGATTCCAAGCCACCAAACAAGGGAACCCAACAATCCAACCACCAAGCATTTCTTACACCGATGCGTAAAAATGAAAGTCGATGAGAACATCAAAATCCGCAACTAAGAAGTAGAGAATCTTAATATATACTACCACTATCACCCCATTTTTGTAAATTGAAAACACATTTATCCTTGTTCAGGTATCCTCTTAGATTGTATATGTTTTAAGTCACCACCATCTAATTGGAATCCTTTTTATCTGAAGATACCAGTATCATGATTTCGACTTTCATATTTGTTCATGCATAATCATAATCTATTGTGACTAAATTAGTTATTTCCTCAATATTAAAATTTCTTGATTCCTCTACATTTTTTTGGCATGCCTCTACAGCACAAAACATGTTGAGATCTATACATTACTCCAATAGGTCTTCCTTAGCAAATAATACCTCCTCCAACTCCGACTCGTAAAATATGGCCATTTCTCCTTGCACCCCAAGATGTTGAGGAAAATATTTATACTATTGGTCTTGCTTAAGTTACTAATCCCTTGTTTTTCTACAGGTTTTATTTTGTTAATTTTCTTCTTTAATATTTTTGTAAGTGTTTTTCAAATCATGTGTCAAAGATCAAATTGTGCAAATTACTAACATTCTTATTTTCATGTTTTCTCAACAAAATTGCTCAAAAGCAAAAATAAAAAAATATCTACACCTATGGTAATTTTATCTTATTGTATTTTACTTCCTTTTACTTTAATATCAGTCAACACTTTTATTTTTTTTGTATTTTGCATTTTCATTTTTCATTGTGCACATCACATAGAAATATATTTATCATGGTGTTTGGTGAACAAATCACCCTAACCATAGCTCAAAGCTACAATTTAGTTAAGCAAAGTACAAAATCATTGTCGGAAGACAGTCATAAAATTACCCAAAATCCTACTTGGGTCCTCATCAGAACACAGACACAATATTTCATCACAGATCTATTCTGAGGTCCGAAAATACTACTTGGTCACAAAATCTATGATCACGTGTAATCATCATACATCGCTTGAAAAACTCACTTTTTACAACATTTTTGAACACTTCTCTATCCCTTTACACTCTCTTACATCAAGTGTACACTTTCATGTACACACGTTTTCATACTTTTTACATACTTGTACACACTTCTAAATTATTTATCATATATAGGAATTTAACTACACTCTTGCTCTTCTTTTTGGAGGTCCTTACTTACAAGATGTAGGAACTACGAGATAAGAAAACACCAACTACAATGTAATACATATGCATGCATCCCTAGGGTCAATTTCATTTCATAGTATTCATGCTTCATTTTGTATCATTCCACTCTTCACTTATCCAATTGTCATGATTCTCGCCATACGGTCTACAAGAACACATGGTACACATCCCTTATCTACTTTATGTTAGCGAGTATTCAATTAACAACACAAGGTGGGGCAAAATATAGACACTAATTCATCCGCTTGGGTACATTTTTAGGTCCTAAATACATACTATCATTCATATGATTCCTAAGAAAGAAAACTAGTAATTTACGACTGTCATTGGCCATTTTTCTATGTTTCTAGTTGGTCTTAAACACCTTAAGGCCTAGTCAGGATTTTACTGATTTATCTTTTATGGCTCATGACACCAACACCCATCTTCGACAGTAGCGCCTAGGTGTCGTTATCCCCTCTAGATGCCCCTGACCCTGTTCAACCCTACTCACTTCTTTTGTGTCTCTTTCATCCTTTGGGCACATTTTTCAATTATGGGTTAGACTTCCAGTTAAAATTTATGAAATTGAAACAAGGGAATCATATAAATACATAGTTATGTGACCAAAATCAAGGACCAAGCACTAATAATATACTATCATCAACTCAGCTTGTATCCAAAAGCACCTAAAGCAATTCAAGGTATCCACCTAACATCTATTGAAGGTAAAAGGAACTGCATTATCTGCATACACAACATAGGAAGGGGAAATTCTTAATTCTATCCACACATTCTATCTATATTGTTACATTCTATCTATCCCTCTATCAAGTTTAATTTACACTAGGACATCATTCTCACACACACTCACAAAAACTACATGCATTCTGAGATGTAGTACAACACTCATTTGTAAGTTTTCTCTTCAGGAGACCATTTGGGTCACTTTAACTCCCCACTATATATTTATATATATTTTAATTTAATGTTGTTTTGTAGGTGAACTTCTATTTTATAAGTTACAGGTACCTTCTACATTTATTATGCGACCATCATGCCATAAATACAAATTAACTGAAACATACTTGTGACACACTAGAGATTAGACCTATAGCTTTTACAAGGTCATGGGTGCCCAAATCTAGCTAGAAGCACCCCACGAACCCCTTCCCAGCCATAGGTAACTTTGTCAAACCTTGTCCATGAGTTTTGGAATTTACAAATCTTGATTACGACGTTTCCTTCATTCTTTTCATCACTTCCCACTGCTAAGATCACTTCAAGACAACGTATAAATCAGCTAAGTCCTCTTTCCTTATTCTTTTCTTAATGTTTCAAATATTACATGCTATTTTTCTTATGTCATTTATTAATTCCTACATTTATACATTATTGGTTAATTAGTGACTCTACAATACCTTTAATTAGTTAATAAATAATAAAATCATTTGGTGAACCCTTCGCTCGAATCTAACCTTCTCTTTAGGGTTTTTCTTTTATGCATGTCACTCGTAGTGTTTGTTTTGGTTTCTTTCAATATACCGAGCTTTTTCCCTCTATTAGTATATCTCCTAAATCAATGGTTGAATCTAATAACCCCTTTTATAACTTATAAAATATTCCTTTAGAATACCTTGAAACCTCTAATAACGAGTAATCATATGATGATGACACCAATCTCGATCAAGAACAATTAGAAAAGATCACAAATTTTTGTCATGCTTTACGCATTAACCCTACGTAGATTATGCACATTCTCAATGCTTTAACTGTTACTAAACACTCTCGAGAGGTTTCTTCTATACCTCTTGTAGGTTCTTCTTTGGTTGTGATGGCCTCCACCCAACCTCTTAACATTCCTACTTCCACCCCTATATCCACCACGCCCTTTCTCCATCCCATTGCTTCTAATACAACACCTCCTTCCTCAACCCTTCCACCTAATTCTACTATTCCCATGTTTTTTCCTACTCCTACTAACCATTTCACTCCACATTTTATCGTCCACACTCAGAAAGTCTCTTCTTTGAGTTTACAAGACTTAGCCTCTCTTTATCAGGATCTAAAAATTCCAATCCATCAACTTAAGCAGGCTACTTTGTGTTCTTCTCCACCTCCTGACTCCTCTATGCTACTTTAAACTCCTTTTGCACCTACCATTTCTTCTTATTTAATTCCTCCGAAATTCACCACCTCTAAGTTTCCCACATTCAATTTTCATGGCTACTATCAAGATCATCTCAAATATTTCCAAGTGGCATGTCTAGATTATTTAGATGATCATACTCTACTAGTTAAGCTATTTCGTAAGATTCTTTACGATTACACCATGCATTGGTTTTAATATCTACCTATTCATTCGGTCACTTCTTTTATGCACTTATCCAATGTTTTTCTTTCTCATTTTTAATCAATATAGGCACCAAGATCTCTTATGTGCAACTTTCTCAAACTAAACAGGGATCTACTAGCCATCTAACAGACTATGAACTTATGTATAAGAACAAGCTAGCTAAGAAGACAAATGTGTTTGTTGATACTGAATTGGAATATCATTTTTTTCAAATTATCTTACCTCCATTACAAGATAGATTCATATTTTCTAGTTCTTCTTTTGATCAATTATGTCATATGTTTAAACTGCGTGAAGTCAAACCACAATGTATGGGAAAATTCAAATACCAAGATACTTCTTCATCTTCTTCTAATAAGTTTCAATCTAAATCAACCTTCAAGGCATGTTCTAATCCTGATAAAGGAAAGGAAACTATTAATGTTATGTGTCCTCCTGAAAATATTTAATGGCAACCTTCGAAGTGTAATTTCACGAAGTTACCACCTGCCCCTCATTTTCTATTTCCTCAATTGATCGAAGGAAATATAATTACTCTTCCACCACCACTCAATATTTATCAATACTGACCTCATCGCCAAAATTATGATGAAAATGATAAATTTTACTATCATCGATTCATTGGGAATTCCATTAACTGTTGTTTCAAAATTGATCATCTCATACAGGATCTTAGTTAAAATAATTCACTAGAGCTCCTTCTACCATCTGATTCCAAGCCAATAAATGACTACTCGAAGCTAAAAAATATAATGACCCTTTACCAAAACATAACAAAAATCTCATTATTCTTTGGATAATGATACATTTCTTTCTCAGCGTCCTCCTTCATTAAGGCCCCTTGGCTTCCTTTTCACTTCTACTGATGCATCACCATCAACTATGTCATTTTCACATCAAGATTATCATGTGCAACATTCTCCTCTGATTTATTACAAATCATTTATTCTATTGGATCATATAATGTCAATAACACCATGATATATCTAGAGGATCCTATCAGTGTGTGCTCTATTGTACTTCTTACGGATATTCAATGTCCAATATCTACTATCGCATATCTAGTTCTTAATTATTTTCACTACATTATACTACCCATTACAATTAGGCCTGTTGGTATCCAAATTGATTATCCCTTGGAAGCTAAGAAGCATCACAGATTTAACAAGATGCTCAGAGATAGACAAATCATAAGTCATTTTTTAGCCGGGGAAGGGATTTAGCTAGCTCTTTATCACTCGGACGTTTGAGAAATGGATAGTACCTTCATTAAGGATTTTATCTATCCTCACTACTTTAGGTCATGTCTTTCAACCAGAGTGAGAGGGCCCATTTTCTAACCTCTGCTAGTGAAGGACATGAAGATATCCTTCCTTGCACAATTTTTAGGGGAACCTTGAGAAACTATGATCAATACACCACAATTTAACACTCACGAGTTGTCACTTCTAAAGAATGGAATTATTTTTTGAACAAGATTCAGGTTACTAAAGACACTCAAAACCTGCTTGCTTTAGTATATTTTGGAAGTAGAATTTGTTCATTTGTGGATACACAGCACAAACAGTGGTACTTCGGGTAGGATTCATGGTTATTTGAAATTTTTTGTGGGGAATTAAGCAAGATGAAGTTGATTTCACCAGATCTTTGAGATCCTTTACAAAAATTGGAAAACTAACAGATAGAATTCTTCAGAATAGCCAAAATATTCCTTCAACCAGAAGGTGTGCATCAATGGAGGCCCATAGTGCACAATTTCACACAATCTGTAAGAATTCAACACGAAGGCTCGAGCTAAAGACTCAATTAAACATTAACAACCCTTGGTTCATCACACCTAAGATACACTCATAGACTTACAAACAATCTTTATCAACAAAATGACAGTAAAGTGATTTTAAATTGTTTATTTCATTATAGGATGAAGACTCTTCTCATAATGAAATTAAAAATTCCACTATACTAACACATGGAAGAGATATTGTGTGATTCAAAGAGATTTTAACATAAGATTGCAACAAGAACATCAAAACCATTTGAAAGACATTCTAAGATAAAAGAAGACACAATTTTACCCCAGATCAAAATAGATTAATTCAAGATCTATTAGATTTATCAGTAGGGGGAAGTTTCTTTAACAATCTCATATATTTTCAATGGTTGTACACTTGCAACCATCTTGACGTGATCAAGTCTACAACACATGAGATTAATAGGTTTCTCAGATGGTCTCTTAGGAAGATGGGATTTCTCAAATGTTTTCATAAAAATTAACCCCGAATTTTTGCAAGAGTATCCTCATTGCATTTATACAATTCAATCGCTCACTCATCCCAAAATTTCCCCCCAAAAAGAAGAATATTCGAGGAATCCTTTACTTGTTACACATTTGTCTCAGAAAGTGATGTTTAACAAATTTACACCCAAATTTGTTAGGTGGACAAATCATGAACCGATCATGTTTCTCAGACCCTCAACCATGACTAGGATGCCATGTCATAAATTTTTGACAGTCCCAATAATTCTTTTATTCTATCGTGTGAGAAATCCCCTTTTTTAATCATTTTCAGATGCATCCATATAGCTGGATCTGACAAGCAATACTTTTCACCCTCGAGAATACACCTTGAGAAATAAGTGCCCTCGCATGGATACATGCATTCATGCCTCTCAGAAATGTGTGTCCTCACGTGCATTATACCACATACCTGTGCTGCGAGTCCGAGTTGGCCAAGTACAAAGAGGAGCCATCGGAAACCTCCATGTGTTTCCTTGGCACAACTGTGAAGGTGAAGTCCAGAGGCAAGTTCCAAAATGAGTGTGGGCCCTTCATGTTTTTAGAACCCTAGAGACTTACACCGATTACTGAAAAGTTAAAGTATGGGAAGGTCAAGCGGAAGTTTCCATGTGTCTATTCAGCGTAACTTCAAAGATGAATTTTAGAAGTGGGTCCGCAAACAAGTGCAGGATCTCCTCGTTCTCTGGGCCTAAGAAAGTTACCTTGGCCTTTGAAAAAGTCTTAGTAAAGAGAGGATCTAGCAGAATAATCCACGTGTTTCTTTAGCACACTTCTGATATGGTACCCAAAAGTAGAGAGCCTAAACAAGCACATGATCAGCACGTGACTCAGCCCGACAAAGTTGTTGAAAGAGTTTAAGGACTACTAGAAGGTGCCACATGTATAGGGTCCAAGAAAGTTTCTTCAGCCGTTGAAAATTCTAAGTATGGAAAGATCTAGCGGAAACTTCCACGTGTCCCTTTGGTGCTCTTTCAAAAGTAAATTTCACAGGTAGGTCCCCAAATAGGTGTAGGCCCTCCATGTGTCCCAAGCATTAGAAATTTTCTTGAGAAGTTTAAGTATAGAGAGGAGCCAGCGGAAGCCTCCACATGTCTCATTGGCACAACTGTAAATGTAGGACCTAGAGGTAGATCCTAAAATGAGAGCAGGCCCTCCATGTGTCCATGGTCTAACAAAGGTACACCGGTAACTTGAAGAAAAGGCTAAGTATGGGCAGGGCCAGTGGAGACCTCCATGTGTCTAGTTGGCATAACTCCAAAGGTCAAAGCAAGAGGTGAATCCTCAAATGAGAACATGCCCTCCACGTGGAAAATATTTGAGTTGAAGTGGGCCAAAAACTTCAAAATGCTTTTGCGACCCGCTTCTCCACTTCTATTTTTTTATGTGGGCCCCAATGGAGTCTCAGCTCAATTTTATACCTTTACTTCATTTGAAAATAGAGCTTAAAAACTCCAAGTTTCTCCATTGATCCACTTCCATGCTTTGAATTTTCAAATGTTGACTCAAACATGTGACATTACTCTATCTCTTGTGGGGTTGCCGATCAATTTATAACTTTGCTCCTTATTCACAAAAAGTCAAAAATCTTTAAAATGTTCTGACGATCCGCCTCTTCACCTTCGTCTTGAAAAATTGCCACGTGTCCATCTTTGAGGTCAAACTAAGAATTTTTCCCTACCGCTTCACATTTTTTGAATGACCAATTAAATAATATCGGGGCCATGGGGCCAATTTGGTTTTTTTACAAATGTGACAAAAGTGACAAGTTTCACCAAAAATACCCGTCAGGATGTATCTAATCAGAAAGGACCATGTTTCCACGGATGTTGGGACAAAAATGGATAGGGAAAACATGACTGTGTAAAATAGAAGGAAGGTGAAACCTCGAATTCACACCCAAATTACAAATTATTTCTCATGGACAGAAAAATGGTAAACAATATTTGGACTCAATGTGATCCTCGACCAAAAGAAAGGACTGACCATGGCAACCAAATGAAGGAGAAATATTTCACGAATCCATACAAGGAGACAGAGAAAACATCAAACCATGTGTACTGAGAATGTTTTGAACAAATAGGGCGAGATTAAATTGAGCACCAACATGGCCTCTTACTATGATTGTGTCATTGGTTTTCGAATCTTCAATGGAATGTTTTTACATGCTCATATGTTTTCCTTGGCTCTTCATCATGAAATATATTCCTTCAATGAATAAGTTATGTCTGAAGTTCTTCAAAATAAGAAAATTATCACTATCAAATGCATCATACCTTTTCCACCATTTCCTAAACCTAGTCTTGAAGATATCCTTCCACCACATAGAGTATATAGGCCTCCATGACCTCTAAGATATAAGTTACATTTAGCTCCTACTTATCCTAATCACACATGACCTACTTCTCGACATTTTCATTCACATAGGTCCACTAGTCTAGCTCGCTATCGTAATTCCCTTACTCAGGCAATACGTTCACATAGGTGTTCACCACCTCCTTTCCCACATAGGTCTTCTTGATATGTATGTAATTAATCTCATTCTCCAGTTTTCTCAGATAATTGTCACATTCCCTTATCTCCTCACCCATCGGGTTGAGGAAATTTTCCCTTTACTATCATTGGATAACATTCTATCGTTCACTCACATGGAGGCATCATGATTTCTTCACACCCTTCAATCATTATCAATTCTTTTTATTCTCTACACATACAATTTATGCTCCATGGTTGATATATCTTCTCTCTTACATATCTTCATACACACCTGGTATCATCATTACCCTATGACGAACTCTAGTTCCATGGTTCATAATCGAATGCTGAGGGTATAAATTATAAATGAACATCACCTTACTCATAATATTCATGCTCTACACTTCAGGAAATATCTTTCTAACACACATTTTAAAACCTTTTCCCAATGAAGAACTCTTGTTTTATGGTTAATTCTTGATTTTTGAGGGGTGTTTATAAATAAACCTCATCTCATGCTCATACACATCTTCATGGGTGGACACCACTCCTATCAAATTACTATTAAATAAACCTCCATTACATTCCATCACATATAATGCTTATTACATGTCTTTGTTGAACTAAATCTTTCTTACTTATACTTACATGATGCACTTTGCTTACTACATTAGTTAGATACCTAATATGTCAATATCATTTCTATATACATGCATGTGCGTTCACATGGTCTTTTGGAGTAAATAAAAATTTATTACAAATCCTCACACAATGCATGATGTTTGGCAATGCACCTCTCACCAGTCCTACTATGGCTTGTGGGGGAATCTCCCTTTACTAATTTTACACATCAAAAGTGTTATTGTTTCATAATTTTCTACTTCTACTTTCTAGAACATCATTTTCATTCATACATACATGATTTGACATATTTTAATATTTCTAACATGCTAAAAGGTGCTTCATATGCAAAATTAGATTTTCAAGAACTATATGCCACCATGGTTTTCTATTACACTTTTCTTTCCATTTTCTTGGCATTATATGCAATTGTTTGTGGTCCTTTCCCTATGTCATATTTGAATAAAATATTTCTATATTTTGGTCACTTCTGCCGTTAATTGTCTTTTGATTGTGAGTGATGTCCCATGTATGAAATATTATTTTCACAGTCTATCTTGTACACACACTTGCTTGTTTCTTATTACATGCTTGCTATTTTACTACTAAAACATGTACTAGCCCCTTTTTTCCACATGCCTTGGTTTCTAACATAAAAATATACTCCCTATATAGGGATATAGTTCAGATCAAAATCCAATCCTCTCTCGAGATGTATTCTCCTATCAATGTTGCATGTAAAACAAATGAGGGTGGCATACATAAGGTGAATAAACCACTCCTACAAAACCTCAGAGCTACAATTTAGTTCAACATAGTATAAAATCCACATAGGCAAACAATCATAGAATAAAAACAAATTTGACTTAGATCCTAAGCACAACACAAGCAACAATGATAGATTTAGATACTAGTACTCAAGAACTTCTGACTTATCCTAGGTGCTAATTTCCTAAGGGAAAATACAATCAGTTTCTCATATCAACAAAGTTTAAAGTAGTTTGCGGAGATGTTTTCATAGTATAAGCATAGTCCTCTAGTAATAAAAATGCATGCTATCTAATTTTTAATCATAACAAACAGTGCATTAAAAAACATTTAGGGACAACAGGAACCCACCATATGTAGTGGTGTTTATTAGGTACCGTCATGGGAAGATAATAACATTATATATCTCTCTCCAATCATTTCTCCTAGGCATGATATCACCCAAAAACACACACTTTCTGTGAGATCACGCAAAAAAATCACATATAGCATGATATTTTAAAAAAACTCACATTTGACATGAGATCACCTTAAAAACCTGCTCTTCAGAACATTTCAGGACATTTTTCTATCTCTTTACACTCTTTTACAATAGGTGCACACTTTCGTTCCACATTTTTCATACTTTTAACATACTTGTAGACACCATTCTCAAATTTATCATATACAAAAATTTGACTACACTCTTTCTATTATTTATGCGCGTCCATGCTTACAAGAAGTAGAAACTACAAGATACAAAATTTGTAGGTATAATACAGCACATAGGTATATGCCCCCAAGAGACAATTTCCTTTCCTAGTCTTCATGCTTCATTTTTTAGCATTCCTCTCTTCACTTGTCCACTGGGCTTTATCGTTGTACATTGTATAGGAAAAAAAGGTAGAAAATCCTTATCTACTTTATGTTGTCGAGTATTCAATAAACAACATAAAGTGGAGGTAAATGTACAAGTTAAATCTCATACTTGTGTACATTTTTAGGTCTAAAATACATACTAGTGCTTATATGATTCCTAACACAACAAACTAGTCCTTGACGATTGTGTTTGGCAATTTTTTAGTCTCTTACCTTACATCCCTGCAGGAATTTTATTTATTTATCGTCTATGGCTCCGAAAGCCAGTACCCAGCTAGGAAAGGAGCTCCAAATTGCTCTTGTCCCCTATCAGTGCCCCAGAATGTTTTCCTACTTACTCACTTATTTTTGGATTCTTTTATCCTTTTCGAACCTTTTTGAAGTACAGGTTGGAATTACATTTTTAAATTACAAATTCAAACAAGGAATTGCATAAATATATAGTAAAGTGACCAAAATCAAGGACCAATGACTAAGGATATACTATCATCACCTAATATTTCATCTAAAGGCACCTAAAGCGCTTCAAGGCTTCCACCTAACATCAATTAAAAGGACTAGGGACTACATTTTCTTCATACACAACATAGGAAAGGGAAGTTCATTATTCCATCCACACATTCTATCTACATCACCACATTATAGCTACCCAATTATAAAGTTAAACTTGTACTAGGGAATCTTAAGGGAATCATTCTCATGCACACTCACTAGAACTACATGGATTTTGAGATGTAGTGTAAAAATTGGTCATAATTTCACTCTCGAGGTGACCTTCAGGGTCATTCTAACTCCCCATAATGTATCTTTATTTTTTTGGATTTGATTTGGTTTTGGGAGTTTTTTAGGTGAACTTCAATTTTTCAAGTTACATTTACCTTGATGTGCGACCATTAGGTAACGAATATAGAGTAATTGTTACATAAATGCAACACATAAAACATCAAATTTGGAGCTTCTTTATAGTCAATGGTGGCCAGATCCAATCACGAGTGCCCCTATTGCCCCTACCCAGCTATAGGTGCCCTTGTCTATCCTTGTTCATCAGTTTTAGAATTTAGAGAGGTTGATTAAGATGTTGTATTTATTTTTTTCATCACTTTCCACTACTCATACAACTTCCAGATAGAACAAAATCTAGCTAAGTCCTCTTTCCTTACTATTTTCTTAGGGTTTCAAATACTACATCTTAGCTTCCTTGCATATTTTCATCATTCCTGTATTTACACATTATTGAATCAATAGTGACTCTCCAACACCTTTAATTAATTAAGAATTAATTAAAGAAGTCCCACATGTCAAAGTAGCCCCTTAATATTTGTTAATTCTATTCAATTATTGAAATGGAGTAAACATCAAAGCAATCAAGACAAGAAAATATGTTTGATATTTATTTTATCATTATGACATTATATGTAACCCCTTCATTAGTTCACACAATGATGTTATTAATAATCGATGACCTAGAAAGAAATTCATTTTTTGGTTTATGATATATTCATACTATCATAGATACTTTTAATGACACACACATCAAATATACTTACACCATAGGATGGGATAATTAAAATTCAATCATACAATATCTATTTTATGACCATAATGAGTAGGATAACCTAAATCACAGTCAGTAAGATGTTGTACATTATAGGTTATTAGTACCAAGCCAATAAGACCATTATTTTAGTCTCATTATGTGAGACTATTCCAATTATAAAAAATCACACATCAATTGGAATGGAAATTATTGCACTTTTCTTAGAAAACCTCTCTCTTGATGATCAGAAGAGAAAGTTTCATGTCAATGTGGAAAATATAGATCATTTTGATGATGAGTTATATCCTACATCATAGTAGGAATAATCATACTATCAATCCCCAAAATCTAATTTCTCAACATCAAATCAACATCCATACAATCAAAATAACCATTACACCCATCTACACCAAATAAATAAACTAATAAACCTAAATATGAATCACAATTTAAATCATCCTCATTCAGTAAATCATGACACTTGTTTAAATCCATACAGGATATCCCAAGGCACATATATATTATGTTATTAGATTGTCTCCCACCATCTCAAAATTTAAAAATGAAATACATAACATATCACATATACCTTTTTAAGGCCACAATTTTGAAAGTATAAAAATTATATTTATCAAAAAACTTTAAAAAGAATGTTGTAGGCCCATAAATATGAAGGTGTAGCAACAAATTTACACAACAATAATTGAATATATTATTCAACTAGCAACATACAAATATATATAGGAGGATTTTCTACTACATTCTAGGAGAATAAACTCTATAAATATCTCCAACACAATATTATATGGGTGTTCTCATAACCACCCAATATACCTTCAAACATATTTATTCGTGTGGTTATAATAACCATTAAACACTTAAACCATATAACTAATTAATAACCAACCTCCATGAATATATAAACTATTACAATGGAGTACTCAATTAATAATTTCCTAACATTACCCACCTTAGTGAGAATATGAGGAAAACCTTTCTTGTACTGCAACATTCCGCTACGTAGCCTACTCATGATCTACATGGTTTCAAGGAAAATAATAACCTCTAGATGGTTTTCCAAGTAGTTAACCAACAATCACACGATAAATAGTTTTTGAGGATCATACCAACAACCTCCAGATAGTTTTTCAAGTGGATTACTAAGAATCACACACTGAATTCTCTTTTAGGATAGAACCAACAACCTCTCGATAGTTTTTCTAGTGGATTACTAAAAACCACAATATCCCGATGTTTCAGTAGTATCGTCGTCTCTTATCAAAATATCACTACAGGGAATAACATAGGAAAAATTGTTAAATTCTATTGCTCATACACACAAACTGAATACTTGAAAATGGAACATTGGATAATGTTCCCCTCCTCAATGTGATATTTCCACTTATGCAAACAAGAACACTCCATAACTGCAACACACCACAAAAATGTCACCACAACTAATATGCGGCCCCATCTTTGGCGATTGACGAGAGGTCGTTGAATGACCTCTAGCCTCTAATGCCTCCATCCTCTAGTAAATGATGATGCTTACTGAGAAAATATGATAATGTCTCTCAACGTTTTCCACATTGTGTTTATTTCCTTCCCTTCCGCAATGTGAAACACTTTATTCTTTGGACGTCGAGTAACACCGAAAATGCATCCGTAAGATTTTTTTTATGGAATTTTTACAATGAGTCAATATTTTGTCTCTGACTCTTGACACTACTACTTTTTTTGATACTAGACAACACAATTTTCAAATGACACAAAAAGATACTTTAACAACATAACATGTGACAATTGACTCTTAATTGTTACAATCAAACTATTTGATTACCTTTGATGGGACTTTTAAAAATTATGAAAACATATTTGACACAAAAATTAATGACTCTGACACTTAAATAAAACGAACTAATAGAACATTTACACATTTTATTTTTGACCACTTATTTTAAATATGATCTTTGGACCATACTCTTAAAAGACACGAGAAAACTAAATACACAAAACTTAAAACTAAAGCTAAGGACGTAACATACTAAACGAACATGAAGCTTTAAAGGACTTTTAATAGATATTGACTCAAGTGATCAGAACACACTAAACCGAACAACTCACTAATAACCAATAGATAGACACAATTATATCTTTAAAATAAAAGAGCTAATACCTTTATACGACACTCTCTATGGAATGGAAAACAAGACATATGACGGGTAAAAAACTATCGGTGCCAGAGGTGGATGCCAGAGGTGGATCCATCGAGGATGAAAAATTGTTGCAGCTCGAGGTAGGGTGGAATCAACTTCATTTTTTTATGAACACAACCATGAGAGAGAAAATACGACTATATTCTTGAAATGAATTGTATACCAATAGTTGAATTGATTTGCAAAACTGATAGATCTCCACACAGGTGACATCTGTCAAGCAGATGTCAATGCACTCCAAGTGTGGGTGAGAGGTTTCGTGTTGGGTAGAATAGGTGACGTATATTTCATCCACGTGGACGGAAAGATGATATAAAATGCATAATACTCCAATACAGATCGACTGCGAATTCAGATGTAGATGAGATGAATTGAAATGATCAAATGACGATGAAATAAATTTGTGGAAATGATATGAATCGTTGAACTCTGAGAAAGGTGGACGGCTGTAGCGAAAATTTCTTTAAGTTCTTGTAGATTGTGTAGGCCAAGACACATGTTATGCGAATGTAATACGTTCCAATGAAGGTATTTCACCAATGCAACTTCAAATCTGAGTGCACCCGACTTTAAACACATCCAATGGATTAGATATGATGTGGAAGAATAATGTCTATACCATTTGATAACAAAATAAAAAGCACCAAAAAATCCTCCAAGATTTATGAGGATGAGTGATCAAAAGGTAGGCATCGACAAAATTGACGTTAATGGGCATGTAAATGATCAAGTATGCATATGATGAATACTCCAGTAAAATCCAAGGATCTGCGAGACTTAAAACTTTCTAAACTTTTGATGGAGACATGAGATGGGGCAAGTAAAGAATGAAGATTAATTTCCCCTACAAGTAACTCACTTTTTCATCAGAGGCAGGGCCGAATTAAGGTTTGTGAGCGCCCTAGGCAGTACTTGGAGCGTATGCCCCACCTCCCACCCAAGACGAAAGACCCACCTATATGTGTAATTGAAAACAAAATTAATGCAACGCCAACATAAAATGTAAGAATCAAAATGCTAGAGCAGTTACTGTTTGGGTTTGATCACTTAGCTATTAGGGGACTATGGTTTGATCACTTTGACTTTAAACTTTGAAAGTTGAGCCTTGAGGGGTCAGGGCCTGAGCCACTACCAGAGGGGAGAACTCAGAACTTAGACTCAGAATGAGAACTTGAGAAGACTGAAAACTGAATTTTCAAGTTCTATTATTCCAATCACGATTCACAATGTATTATGTAGGGCCTAGCCGCCTAGGCTGTAGCCTATAAGGCCGTAATTCGCTGGAGTCCGAGTGTGGCTGGACAGGGAGTCGAGACTTGATGTAGGGCACTGGGCAGGTGGCAGCAAATAGCAGGTGCAACGCAGCAGGCTGCAGCCTCAGGAGTCACTGTCAATCTGTGAGGAGATTTAGAGAAGTAGAAGAAAAAACAAAAAACGAATAGGGGGTTCCACTTCCTGGGTCTGTACCACGCCGCCACGCCCATGGATTAATTAGTAATGAGTAATCACGAATTTCTATGTTAATGTGATTCATGAACAGTGAAGTGTGAACTGGAACAATGAATTTGAGAATCGATTCGATCATTCGTGAAATAGAAAGTTGAAAACTTGAAACTGTAGACTTCTGACTGTGCCGCTGTGGTTTTAATATCAAATTTGTTTTGTAAAATTTTAAGTTTTAACCTAGCCGACTGTAGCCGCCGTCGCCGACATGGAATTTTTTTTCAAAAAAGTGGCGCCCTTCTTTTTGTGCGCCCTAGGCAACTGCCTAGGTTGCCTAGGGTAAGACACGCCCCTGATCAGAGGAACTATTGGCTTTGATACCAGATGAAGGTGTAGCAACAAATTTACACAACAATAATTCTATATTTTATTCAACTAGCAACATACAAATATATAAGAGGATTTTCTCCTACATTCTAGGTTAATAAACTCCATAAATATCTCCAGCACAGTATTCTATGGGTGTTCTCACAACCACCCAATATACCTCCAAACCTATTTATTCATGTTGTTATAACAAAAATTAAACACTTAAATCATATAACTAATTAATCAAAAAACCCCACAAATATATAAAATATTACAATGGAGCACTAAATTAATAATTTTGTAACAAAATATTTTATCCTTCCACTACAATATATCAATGATTAGTCTAATAAAATCTTGATCACGTTTTTTCACTCATTTTGATTTACTAGATTCTATTACAATCATGTGTGCTTATTTTATCAATGCCTAAAAAGTTAAGCAATGACTGTCCTTGTTGATATCATAGCACTATAACTCGTTTGATCAACTTATTGTGAATAATTTGACTCATATATGTTGATAATTGATGATTGTATCTACATGATCGATTCCACCTCTCTCATTAAACCACTAGTCATTTTGAATCCCTTAATAAAAAATAAACATAATAGACTATCTTATCAATAAAAAGGAAAAAAAATGTAAAACAAAAAATATAGAAAATCGAAAAATATAAAAGACCACAACTATTTTAATGGTATCTCTAGGGATGTTTTCAATATCTCTACTGGGAATATCAATGCCCAGATAAAAGTAGAGAAAAAATGTCATTGGAATCAGATACATTTATGTTAGGGTGATTTAATGAATAATTTCTCTTATGTATTGAATAATGTAGCCAAAAATGTAGTTGGTTAGAGATCAATGCAATTCCTTGGATTGAACTGATCTTTTTCATGGACTCCTTGTAAATTTAATTTTTTTGTATGTTTCAAAATTTACCCCATGATTCAAACATCAATCTGAGTTAAGGAGAAGTGTGAGTTTAAAATAAATCTCATACCTTAACCAAATAAAATAGGAGATTAAGAAGTAATGTCATGGAACTGGTTTAATGGACTAGTAAGTCAAAGTAAAAGAATCAAACTTTTTGGTGATTGAGAAACTTAGTGTTTTTTAGGTTATCGTAACCCATGAGATAAAGGAGCATTGGTCTGAGGATTAGGAAGGTTTTTATTAAACCCACAGGAAGTAAGTTAAGTCCATAGAGAAAATGTTAAAATTTGGAGGCCATGCTACACTTGGTGAATCCTCCAAATATCCAAAGACCCCAATAATTTTCAAACCACCATGGTACGTTTAAAATCCTCCAAACATTTAAAGTCCTTATAATGAGATAAATTTAACTAACATTTCAAGTCTAGGATTGGGTCAAGAAAGGTCAAATAACATGTGGCAGATGAAGATAATGATAGATGATGGAAGATCTAAATGACTAAACATGGACACATGTCACCATTTCGATGTTCATCAAAGTGATTACCTCCCATGGAACCCATGCTCGCAAAATAAATTAATTTTTTTAAGGCTTCGGGTCTAAAATGTAAAGTGGTGATCAAGGTGGACACATGAAAACATTCTTTTGATCCAAAATTTTTAGTCCACCCAAGATGGAAATTGTGACATGAAGGTGAAACCAATGAAATACGAATGCATGGATAAGTGGAGCTTTTCTATTGGCTCGATTTTTACATTTTTCATTCAAGGGCTATTAAAATATTGAATTTTGAAGAAATTTGGATCTTTCCTATGTTAGAGGTTACAAGGACTAAGAGCAGGGGGTGAATAAGTCCCAAATAAAATTTTCACACTTATATGCTTCAAACCCTAACCACACAAACTCAAGCACAACACATATCAAATTATACAGTCATCACAATGAAATATGCTCAATGCAAGGATCACAATGATAAACACATAAAACCTCTTATATTGATAATCAAATCATATTCACAAACCTATATAGATATTTAAATAAGATCACAATAAGTAATTTTTTCAACAATGGTCAATAAGCTAGAATAAAGATGTATCAAGATAAAACTATCTTGTCACATGAATATCCAAGGACCAAGAAGGTATGATTATTTCCGAATTATTAAAACTCAATATCAGATCTGAATAATATTTCAAACACCTGCAAGTAACATCAATATGAAAAGAAGATAGCATCCAAGCTCAATTCTTCAAATCATCCCTCCTTCCTTAACTCGCTCTCAAAGAAACCACACCAAATTTACATTCCTCAAATTCACTTCATGAAAACACAACCAAATTCTATCCTAGAATGGAATTAAAGGGATTTTGGGCTAGGTCCAAATGATTTTTCTTTGCTTCAAAAGTAGATAAAAGGGCTTCCAAAATATTAGCACCACTGTACCCAAAACGTTATTTTTATAGCCTCTTATTGATTCCAATTCAAAAGAGGTTGGTTTCCCTTCACATTCATGACAACAATATTCTAAAAAAATACCCATAATAATCACTACAACATTCAAAATTTAACCATATAGGTCATCCGAGCAAAAAAAATTCATCCATACACCAAAAATATATAAAAAAACTTTCATTGGAATGACAAAACTCCCCTCATTCCAAAACCATGCTTAGTGATGAACCAAAAAACCACCATGCATGATAAAAATAAAATTTAACATCCATACACAGTTGAAATTTATCTCATCCAATCAAATTATTTCGTTTAATGGGCCAAGTAATTCATATACTTCTAAAAACTGTTGTTTCCTACACCCTTCTTGACCCTAGAAACGTGATTAGACAACCAAAGTATTTAAAATAAACCAAAATATGCCATGTAACAACTTGATGGAAATTATATATCATTTATAACACTTCTTATCAAGTTATAATCCTTGAAACAATCACTTTCTCAAACCACAATAGTGTTTGTCTTCACTAGATTAACCTGCCAAAAACATTGTCTCCATATATCAGATGATAACAAAATTTATATAAATATTAATGACCTCTAAATGGATTAATTTTATTTCAAATTCATCCCTCTTGAATTTTAAGGTGATATAAAGCATCACCTAATAAATATCATGCTTAAAACAACATAAAACATTTAGCAAACCACATCTTGTCCTAAACTGGACAAAAACCTTCTTGTCCAAATAATGACCAGAAAAAAGCATAAAAAAACCTCATCTAAATTATCTTTTCATAAAAAATTTAATGACCTTAAATTTACACATATAGCTCATGTTATGGCTATTTTATTGTACACTATTTTTTATGCCCTTAAAACTACCCTTTCACTAGTCAACCTGAATGGAGCTCAACTTGCACTTTTTCATCAAAAACATGATCTAAAACATTTATAAACATCATTATTAACTCACATAAATTCCATAACATCAAGTTATCTCATACCTCACTTGGATAAATTTTCCACAAACTGGAACGCTTCATAAACTATCATTTTTTAGGTGGGGCCCACATATGGTCACATGTTATATCTTGACCACTTTATGTTCTTAACATTCATTCATAAAAACCTGAAGATGAAATGACATAATTTTCTTTGTTAAAACCTATACACTCATGATATAAGCATCCCTAAAATCCACAATGATCTGAAAATAAATTTTGACTAGCAATTGTGAACACACTTAACTTTGCTTTGTATTGATTTTTGATATAAAAATTGACTATTATAACCTTTTTTATTTTTAATAAATGAAATCAAAGTGAAATTAATGTGTAAAATCAGAAAATAAATATATGAATCACCAACAAATTGAAATAAGAATTGATAACGAAGTTTGGCACTTGTGGCCTATGTCTCTGAGTTGAGTTGAATGGGACCGATCTATTAAAATATTGAAAATAAATATTTAAAAATATTTGTACAAGAATTTGATCTTCTCATTATCTTCCTCTACCAAAAATAATAGTAGTCACTTTTTCTATCACCTCAAAATTCCTTCTCTAGCTCAAGTTATGAACAAACCAATATTTCACACAGTCCCGGATATCCTCTAAATACAAAACCGCCCCTTTTATAAATTTTCTTATCCTATGGTGTGGTAGTCAAGGAATATCCTTTTGGTGGAAGGGATCATGGTTCAAATCCTACCTCCTATGCCACCTCCCATTGGATTTTTCCCACATTTCTAGCATTGTGGATAGGTAGGAATGTAAGGTTTAGGCACTTTTGCATTGTAAGGTGGCTTTGAATAGTTGAAGGGATAAGCTTTGTTTAAATGTTGGGATAATATAGGACATAATATGTGGAAATTAGGATATAGTATATAATTTACATTTGGTAATTTGGAGAAATTATATATGTGCAAATTTAATGGGATTTGGTATTATCCCTTTACAAAGGCAAATATGAATAATCCCACATGCATCACATAATTGCAAACTTAAGCAAATCTATGAAAAAAAATCTGTAATATAGATGTGAAGTAAAGGAGGCCAAGAATATTCCAAAATACACCTTTTTCTCCATCACCTATATTGTCAACATGGAAAATGTTTATTGGTCCACGTGTGCACGCATCATCTATGCACATAGTATTGAATTCACCAATTACCCGAATATTTCAATGGGCCATAACTTTTGCATACGAGATCCATTTCCTGCAAACAAGATATTTCCAGAATTGTCTAATTTTTCTCCATGCCATGGAACAAACCGTAACTAATTTTGAGAAGGTATTAGATCAATGTTTCTCGGTGAGGATCCTCTGGATCATTCCTCCTAACTGAGAAACTTTTGGACAACAAAATTTCAACTTAATTTATGAATGGGTGAGGGTAATTCTCCCTTACCTTTCCATTTTACCTCCATTTTTCCTTGTTCAGATGCATGACTTTGAACCCAACACAAAGATACTCAATTTCACCCCTTCGTGAAGTTCTTACTTTCCTGTCCATAATGATGTCTTCCTGTAACTCGTCAATATACTCAAGATAAAATCATCAATGGAAGGAATTATATTAGAATTATCATGATAAAAAATCATAGGTGGTTCATACAATCCTAAATTATCAACATTTACAACTGATTATATTTTCATATATGGAGGCAAATCTAACCAGAAAGTGTTGTTACCAATTATTTCCAATATTTGGAATGGACCATACCATATAGGTTTCAAGTTTTTACCTTCACCTGTCAACCTTTCCTTGCTGATGTGAAGCCAAACTGAATCACAACCTTTGAAATTGTGATCAGTTCTATGTTTACCATGCCTGGCTTTGTACTTTACCTAAATTTTCTCTAATTGTTCACGAACATATTGATGAACATGTTGTATTATCTTCAAAAATATTTTAGCCTTTTCAGAATCACCTGAACCATTAACAACAGTTTCATGCCCTAAATATACCTCTAAATGAGAATTAGGCAGATATCCATAATAAGTCTCAAATGGAGACATTAAAGTAGAAGAATTTAAGGCATGATTATAAACATGTTTCACATAATATAGATGTTCATCCCATAACTTAAGATGTTTTCCACATTAGCCCCTAATAAATTGTACTATTATGCGGTTTACAACCTATGTTTGACCATCGGTCTGTGCATGAAAAGAAGTACTCTTTTTGAGTTTTGTTTGCATTAACCCCCATAATGTTGACAAAAATTCACCAATAAATCTAGAATCTTGATCGGATATAATTGAAGTAGGTAATCTAAAGTGAACCCAAACAAAATGAAGAAACAAATGTGTAGTTTCCTCACCAGTTATCTTTTTAGTACATGGAACCGACACACACATTTTGCTAAATATGTCCACTACCACATATAAGTAATCATGTTTCTTATGTGTCATGGGAAAACCTCGTACAAAATCCATGGAAACACTTTCCCAAGGCCTTGTCGGAACATGAAGAGGACTTTAAAGTCCTAATTTCATGTTACTAGGCTATCTTGTGGCATAAAGAACACATCCCTTAATATACTTGTTTACATGTTCATGCATTATAGGCCAATAACAATATTTTATGTAAATGTGCAATCGTCTTACTAAACAAAATGCCTCAAAATAATATAAGTATGTGCTTCCCTAATCATATTCACATGTTCATTTTATGGAATACAAAGTTTACCAGAATGATATAACAATACCTCATGCAAATTATAATCTTTTTCTCCTACTTGTTTTGAACTTAATAGATCCTCATACACTTCTCTAAAATCAACATCATTAACATATTGTTCCTTGTAACTAACATGAGCCAAAGGACTATGTTGTACAAGAATATATTCTACTAGTAGTAGTGGTCTAGATAACATGCCCATAACCTTGTATTGAATACCTTTCTTATACCTGATTACAAGATGAAATTGTTGCAAAAATTCCATCCACCTGAAATGTATGGATTTCTACAATTTGGTTTGTGTTTGTAATTACTGAAGTAGTTGATGGTTAGTATGTATAATTGTTTCTTTTCCTATTAAATAATTCTTCCACTTTTTAACACTTTGAACCAAAGCATACAAATCTTTAGCATAAGTTGGATAGTTTCTTACCGCACATGTAAAATTTTCTGAATGGTAACACACCGGTTGTTTTTTCTGCATCAAAACTTCCCCCATTACACAATCATTAGCATATGTCTCAATCTCAAATGAATGTTGTAAATATGGAAGTGCCAAGATTAGAGCGGTACTTATCTTCTCTTTTAGTGTGTCAAAGACTTTTTGTTGTTTTCCTCCCCATTGAAAGACATGTTTAATACTTGTCAAAGCATGCAAAGGAGATGCAATATATGAGAAGTTAGAAATGAATTTCCTCCAATACTGAATTGCACCTAGAAAAATCCTAACTTTTGTCACACTAGTGGGTATAGGTTATTTCACAATAACATCTATTTTTGGAGGATCAATTCTCAATTCTCCATTTTGTACAACATAACCCAAGTATATTAAAGATGTTTATCGAAATTCACATTTTGAAATCTTCAAATAAAATTTCTCTCTCCTTAATGCATCTAATACTTTTTGGATGTGTTTAACATGTTCATCCCATGACTTACTGAAATCAAGAATATCATCTAAGTAGACAATAATGAAATTATCAATGAATGGTCTAAAGATATCATTCATAACTCTCATGAATGTTGTCAGTGCATTACACAATCCAAAAGGCATCACTAACCATTCAAAAAATCCCTGTTTCATTTTAAAATTAGTTTCCCAAACATCACCTTCTATAATTATTACCTAGTGGTAACCACTTCTTAAATATAACTTAGTGAAATAAATTACATTCTTTAATTGATCCAGTAAATCATCTATTCTAGGAATAGGGTAATTATTCTTTACTGTAATCCTCCTTAGGAACCAATACAATTGGTGAACCACATGGGGATGTACTTGGACGAATTATACCTTGAGCAAGAATTTTCATTACTTGTCTCTCGATTTACTCATTCTCTACTAATGACAACCTACACATCCCGATATTGTGAAGAGGTGCATCCTGAAGTAACTGTATCTCATGATCAACCCATCTTTTTGGAGGTAGACCTTATGGATCCTAAAAAATATATTCAAAATTAGAAACAATTTTAACCAGTTCATTCTTATGTTTTGGAGCACAATCCTCAAAAGCCATCTCATGTCCTTTCTCTTTGGCTTTGACTACCATGGGTACAATTTTTTTTCTTGAGTTTAAAATCCTTTTCATTTTACCTACAGATACCAATGATAGATTATTATTTTCATGGTGAGCTCTAACAATAAACTCAATTCCATCCTTTAGAAGAAAATATTTGTTTTCTTCCCTATAGAATATTTCTTTATGATCATACAAATAAGGACTTCCCAAAACCACCGCACAAATACCCAAAGGAACTATATCCAATTCAAACTCATCTATAAACTTGTCTGTAATGGAAAACCTGGAAGTACAAGTTTTAGTTACCTACAATTTTGCATCATCCCAAACCCAGCCCAAAGGAGAAGGCTTAGGATGTGGTTTAGTTTTGATTCCTAATTTATTAACAACCTCCTCAGGAATTATATTAGCTTGAGATCCACTGTAAAAAAGAGTACTAATTTTTGTATGCCTTAAAATTTCTCTAATGTGGTGTTGTCGTGCAAATGTGCAATAGGGAAATTGTAGATTTTCAAGCACGACAACTATACCCATATGCCGAAATTTTCATGCTTTATCATTCCTAGGCAACTCCATCTCTATCTAGTCATTTGAAATTACCTCCCAACCAATATTATATCATCCCCCTATGTGATTTAGGAAATTCAATTCATTCCCCTAGGTGATTTTAGGACTTCATTGAAAATGCAAATATTGGGGAGTCATGGGAAGGGCTGTCGTTGGCCTTCCTAGGACTGGATGGGCCCCCTGAAGCAGAACAGAAGGGAAAAATCCAACATGGATGTGATTGGAGGACCTTATAACATCATGGAAATGATACTATAAGGTTTGGGGAACTTTTGCAAGACTTGGAGCAGTCTGAGTTAAAAATAGGGTTCACAAGCCTAGGAAGCACACATGCCTAAAATAACTGTTGGGCTTCAGAAGAAGATTCCAGGAGATCCGGATGGATTTGGAAGTAAAAAAAACATATTCAGAAATAGGATTGCAATACGTAAATTATGGTAAAATAATATTTTTCACAACACGTTGGAGCATATAATTGACAGGCAGTGTTTCTCAGGCACAAGTGGAGTACCAGATCACAAATCTGATATTTTAGGGATCATATGGACGAATAAAGACATGAAATCCCCATTATTGGATTCAAAATTCCATTTCAATTCAATATCATATAAAATTTCACCAATAAATTCCACCGGGAGCTCAAGTTATCTTCGTTCTAAGTTACCCTCTCAAGCGCAGTTCAGGACTTAGTCATTTTTTTGAGAGAACATGTGTCAGAACATGTCCCATATGTCTGTGAGTTAAGGTAAATCATACCTTTGAAAATTCACCCATCCCCCGTGTGACCTCTGGGGCCCTCATATGACCTCAAGACTTGATAAATCAGCCCTCGTATGCTTATTTGGAGCATGCCTTCCCTGCCGTCGGATCGAGTGCCACGTGTAAGCTCCAGGACCACTATGGAATTTTATGTCCCTTTTTCACCTGAGGTGGGGGACATCAAACATTTTAAAATGCACCCATCCCCCATAGGGGGTCTTCTGGACACCCATGTGACCTTCTTTCAGCTCCCAGTGCTTCAATGTAATTTTCTCCCTCTTCATTCCCTGCCGTTGGATCAAACGCCACATGTCATGCTCTTGACCACCGTGGAATTTGATGTCCCTCAATTCCCTGAGGTCAGGGACATCAAACATGGAAAAATTCACCCTAACCCTAATTGTGCATATCTTTTTAAAAAGTTTCCAAGTGCCGCCTTTTTCACTTTTAACTTCTAATAATTTTTGTGCACTCCATTCCTCCATTCTTCCTCTGCAACATTCTACCATCTTCCCGCCATTGAAAATGCTCATACCAGCTAGACCAAAACACTGAAAAAATCTCCCGATGGTGATTTTCAGGTCTCAAAAGGATCTTTCATTAAAAAAAAGGAGAAACAAAGAGCAAGAAGAAGAAAACAATGAAAATCTTCATATCCTAAAAATGAAGATCTAAAGAAATGTTGCAAGCCGGTGCATGAAACAAAAAACCATTTTATTCTGTTCATTCCTCTATCCAAGACCATCAAAAAGACACCTTCCAAATTCCCCCTTGTGTGACAGAGCAGCCACAATGAAGAAATCTCGTTTCTGGCTCAACGAAGAAAGAAGTGGGATTTCCCGTCAAACCAATTGCCGGATTGAACTAAGATCGCATATGAAGCATCGGAAGAAAAAACCAACATCAAAAATATAACTTTCTTTTCAAATGGATTAGAAACCAAAACCTGCAATTTCAAGGTCCATTAATGGCTGCCATACCCAGAAGCACTGCCAGGCCTGAAAATTAAAACTTTAAAATCTCCTAGACTATTAAGCAGGTGGGTCCAAAATTTCAGAGGGAGGATATTAAAAAAAACCCATATCAATTTTTTTTTTCCACGTCAATCCGACTCCCAAAGGCTAGCTTTCTAAAAATAGCAGGCCTACTACATAACAACTACTATTTTGGGGAATTCAGTAACATAATAACCTGCGAAGGAGATGAAGACATTGGAAGTGCACTACAACTAAGAATCCACTGGAGCGGACATTTTTGGAACTTACTAAAAATAGTAAGTGGGCCCTCGAGCACCTGCTAAAAATAGAAAGTTGATCCAGAAGGAATGAGGAACACAAGGAGAAAGAGGAGAACTAAGCCGTAACATCCAGTTGAATATTGGGAACTTGCTTTTTCATACTTACTAAAAATAGTAAGTTGCTTTTTCGAAGGGAGATATGAAGAAAAAATGGAAGGGTCAGAAGCTGACACATCCCTTTGCCTACGAGTATGATGTGGAAGATAGTGATATCTTTTACATGGACCTGAACAACCTCAAGACTCACATGAGCTCCAAGGAGTGAAGGAGGATTAAAGACTAGATATTCACAAGTGGCTTGTTCACTACTGCAGGACACCCAATGTTTGTGCAAAGTCTCGAGCTAGTCCCACCCTTCTCTTTCCACTACGATCCTGAGACATGAACCATCTAAGTTGACAACGGTGCAACATTGGTGGTCATTAAACCTAGGACTATTTTAATCTCTTTCCAAATACTGACATCCCCCAACATGGTCGTAATTTCCAAAGGGTAGCGCTCGACTCAAGGCTAAAAACTTGAAGAAAGCCTTCCAAGATTCCCAAGAATCTACCAAGGTGTGAGTTCTAAGAAGGGTATTTTGATGTCATCACTCTCCTCAGTAGAGTAATGGGCGAAGCAAGCATGAGAGACTTCCAGGACTAGATGGGCCTTTTCATCCTAACATTGACAGAAGGGAAGTAGAGAATCGACTGAGCACAGATCATCAGTGACAATCTCCATCTACAACCACTCCAAGTACCTACGAAAAATAAGTTCCACATGACTTCTTATCTAGTTTATCTCCTCACAAGCTCACGATCATTCAAGGGATTGGATCTCACGCAAAACATTGCTTTCAAGGTACCTGTATTCGAGAAACTTCCACAATTGATAATGGAGGAGAGAAACAATCATTTCACCCATGTGAATGATGCATTCACCATGTACATGGTCTGAAGCTTGGAATGGTATCTTGAAGCTATTATGTCACAAAAAGTGGCATCCCTGATTAAGGAATATGGCTCGTACTTCATACAATTCTCAACATTCTCCTACATACGAGTCGCTGGCTTCGACCAAGCACTTTGGAAACTACCTAAGTACCTCAGAACTAGATTGTATTGTTTGAACTATGCAGGCATATCACTCAAGTAAATAGAAAGCTTAGAAGTAGGAGAAAGAAATTGATTCCATTCCCGATATCTCTAGGGAAGTTCACGTGCAAAACCTCAAATGACACATCTTACCTAGAGGCCACTTTCACACATATGAATCTACATTCCTACATTGTCAGGCCCACCTTTGACATCTGAGAAGATCCTGACTCATTCCATGTCCCAGAATTACAACATGAACCACAAGTTGAGGACTACTGGGCCAATTGTATTTATGAGTTCTAATTACGTAAAAAAGATCACATGAGGATGAAAACCAGCGAGATGAAGAAATTCAAGTTCTCTTGGTATGAATAAATTTTACATCATGATGGGATAGATATGTATGATCTTGAGTACGCAGCAGTCAAGATGTCCCCAATGCCCCGAATCAACTAACACGCTCGTGAATCAGGAGATATGCTGGAGTGGACTGAAAAGGTGTTGAGGAGAAAGAGGAACTGGTTTCAAAAGAAGAGGACTATGATCATTTTGTCATGAGAAATTTCTCCAAGCCTGAAGCAAGCTTCACGTCATTCGTCTTCAAAAGTGGTGGAGGTAACTTCTAGCTCTAAATACTCTGGAGCGAGTTCAAAAAGGAAGGCCATGGAATTGAAAATTTCTCCCCACGAGAAGACATCCAAGAAATTTAGGCAAGAAAAATGTTCATTGGCATTACCGCAAGAGGAAGACATGATCCTAGTAATGCAGACAGAAAATCCAACAACAAATGCACAAGTGAACAAGAAGTATATGACTCATGATCCTGTATCAGAGCCACTACAAGAGGTCTTACATGTTTTTGATTCCAATGCTCCTCTCATTCAAGATTTACCTCCCCCATCAGAACAAAGAGTGGTTGAGATGCCTGTCATTGAACATGAATCTGACAAGATGTTTCTGTGGATGTGGGAAACGATCATCCTCAACACTCTCACGGTGCAACAAGTAGTAGCTCCCAATATATCATAAATTTTCACATTAGATAAAGAAAAAAGATCAAGAAATATCACACATACAACATCATGATTCTACAGTGGGGAGACAGGTAATCAATACATTGAAATAGTTTAGCCCAAAGCAATAAAGCCAATAGATTAGATGACACTAGCTGACTATGACATGAGTATGATCCAATTAGAACCAGCTACTCATGAAGGAGATTTGCACCTATTCCAAAAATATTCTACTCTCATGGTGGCAAGGAATAAATAATATAAAGAGAAGATTGAGGTACTAGAGGAACAAGTATGAACTCTTTCATTTTATGTGTAACACCTGGGGCAACCAAGAATTATAACACTTCCTATTGAGAAAGCAGTACCCATCAGTAGCTTTGATCTGGAATCCATCAGAAGAATGCATGAGCTCATGATGCAAGGGAAAGAAAATAATGAATGGATTGACTCTATCTTTGAAAAAAGGGAAGTCAGCACTTAAAGAGGCAGTCAAGCTCTTTGCATACATGTGTGTAACCACCAACAGAACACGAGAACTCAAAAAAGATGTGGGAAAATAAAGAGATTACAGGGAACCTCCGGGACTAGTAGCGAGTGAGATGAGCAACACCCATTGTTAGGAATTGATCGATAAGAAGGTTTTTAGAACTCCCATAGAAGACTTGACACATGTATGGGCGAGGGCCCTGGAAATTAGATTTGAAGCAATCAATCGGTCCTTCACAGATCTAGAGGAGAAAGAAGAACAAACATAAAAGTTGCAGGATATCATAAATCGGAAAGTTAAAAAACTTGGAGTACCTATAATGAGTGAACACTCAACTGCTAATGAGTTGATAAACCCTTTCGAATAATACATAAAGAAAGGGGTGGGAAACCCATTGTCCTTCACTAAGGATACTCTTGACTTCTTCTCAGAAATCCAAGCCTCCATTTAACTTATCGTAGAGAAGCATTCATCATGGTTTGGGAAGTGCAAGGAAATCAATAGTGTGACCAATGGATGGACTAAAACCTTGAGCTGAATTTGTATCCCTCATGCTAAAAAACTAGAACCAACAGTGGCTCCTTTCAACCAAGAGTTTGGAAAGACAGAAGCCTTCTCAATATCACAAAGTGGAGATCAGTCAGAGAATGGGGCTAAGTCCACCGCAACAACCCATCCTTCAGCATAATACCTCTTCTTCTTCTTATTCTTTCTCTCTCTTTTCCCTTCTCATATAACACTCTCTCTCCTCAATGTTATATTTTTACATTGAGAGTTGTACTTTTTGATATGACTTAAGTGACTTTAGAAATATAATGTAAATTTAAGTCACCTTGCTATTATAAAAGGGACTTAAATATTTAAAGTGGAATGTGAACAGTCTTAAGTCACATTAAGGTATTCAAAAATTCACTTGGAAGATGAAAATTTTTGTTCTCTTCTATAAATTGTAAGAAGCTCCTCATTTGAAGGTCTTCTAAAAAGTCTTCAGAATTTTTTTTCTTAGATGTTGGAGCTGTTTTTTGTGAATTCATGAGAGAGTTATCCTTGTGAAGAGAAAAATAGATATCAAGTTTCTTCCATTTCTCCCATTGAAAATTGTCTTCTATTTCTCACACTATGTACAAATTTTGTTTGAGGTTCAATAAAGGAAAAAGGAATTTTAGCCTCTTTGATTGAGGAGTTTTTTGGTACTTTGTGCCCATTAAGCTTCATTTGGTCTTGTAGCTATTAGGCATATTTGTTTTCTTCTATATTCAAGTGCATGTAATGAAACTTCTAGTTGGTGTATGCAAGTCTCTGATTTTCTACTTGCAGCATTAGGTTTTCTCTTTTCTAATTTTCCCCTTCCCTTTCCCACCTTCCTAGCAAAGTCATATCTTGCAGGTATATGCTGCAAGAAATTTCCGCAGGGTCAATGGAGAGCCCCTGTTGGATCCCTAGCCAAAAGGCCACTAGGATAAAACTCACATTTCACTCGTGCATGTACATACGGCAGTTGCACCGGTTAAGTAGAGGGACATAGACTCCCATAGCATTGGCAAGATAACCACCAATTTTTCCATGAAAACTTTTCTTGCTAACACTTTTTAGCGCCCACCATGGGTCATATTTAGAACCATCTGCACTTGAATACAACCAGAAGGTCTGTAAAATACAAAAAAAAATTAGAAAATTCAAATTCGAAAGAGAAAATTTCTGGAATTTGTATAACTATATGTGCCACATGTCTAAAAACCATGGCTATTCTAGGAAATACTCATGTTGAAAGACCCGAATTGCTCTTCCACATCCAAGAAGACATCGCTTCAGATTTGAGAGAAGCTATTTGGCATAACAGACAAAGTGTCAACCACTACTTCATTACCACAAGAATCCTTGGCCTTGAAGAAGAATGCACTGTTGATTTGGAGAGGCAAAGGAAAATCCCAGCACCACAAAGGCAATCATAGATTTCCAAGCTGGCTGATAGAATATACACCTGACAACAGAGACAAGGAGGACAAACTGACCCCATTTTTGAATAACTTCAAAGAAGACAAGAGTTGTTCAGAATTCAGAGGCCTCCCCTTCGTAGAGCAACTGGTCACGTTGAGAACCTGAGTGTTAATAATCCTTTGGATGGTGAATTTACATACATCAACAAAAACCTTCAATATTTCACTGACATAGAAACCGAAGCAGAAGTTAGAGAAAGAGAAGCAACATCGGAAGAGGAAATAAAGGCTCAACTTGACGAAATCAAAAGACTTCAAGCCAAGGTAAACAAGAAAGTAGCAGTAGAAGCCACATCTTTAGCAAGGTGGGAAGCTAGAAATAGAAATAGAATGGGGAATCATGAGCATGATTGTGATCGTGAGACCCGTAGGCCTAATGTACCATGGGGAGGAAACACGGGTCCACTTGATCTTCCTCAACCACTCCATGAGCTACCGAGGGGCTCAAGAAAAAACTTCCCGAAGTTCATAAGGGATGGTTCTCATCTCTCCAAAGAACATGTAATAGCATTTATCACTACTTGCGATGTGTTGGGTGTTGAGGATGAAGATTTGTCAATCTGACTCTTTGTGGAGTCACTTCAAGAGAAGGATACCGAATGGTTCTACACGCTACCCCGAGGTCTGTAACCTGTTGGGAAGATATAATAAGTGCATTCGAGCATAGGTTCAAGACCACAGAAGATTGTCAGGATCTCTTGGTCCAATTGGTACAAATGAAAAAAGAAGCCTCTGAGTCAATGAGAGACTTCATAGCAAGATATAACAGAGTGATAAGAAGAATCCCTGAAGATGTGGTGCCTCCTGAAAATAATTTGAAGAGATTCTTCATCAGTGCCTTGCCATCAGAAGTAGGTTTCTTCCTTAGAATAACCCAGCTAAGAACATTGAGAGAAGCTCAAGACCATGCAATAGAAACTGATGATGATCTAATCTTGTCTAGTAAAGTGAAAGGCCCAAATGGGAAACAAAAAGGTAAAAATTCAAACTCAGTCACCACAGATCCAATGTTCCAAAAAATGGCAAATGACTTGGTTGCCTTGAAGAAACAGCTGTCCCAGATCACAATGCGGAACGCTCCATGGAAACCAAACTCACCAAATAGGCCAAGGATTGCTCCACCTCCTCACCGGATTTCTCTTGAAGCAAAACCAGTCAATGTTTTCTGTGACACCGAAGAACAAGAGGAGGAAGCATAAATTGAAGAAGTTGAAGAAGAAAATGTGGAGGAGTATGAATTTTATCTTGAGGTTGAGGAAGTTGATGGTGATACGCACAATGGCCTAATTGAGTACATTGATGATGAATATGAGGATGATGATGAACATCCAGGTTTCTCATGTGCATTTTTTACTCACGCATAGTCTAAGAAAAGTGCTTCATCCTCAAAAGCTACGCTAAAGGAAAATAAGAAGAAAGAATGTCCTTCCCCGGAGACCCCACAAAATAAAATCATCAATAGAGGATCACCACTACCACATTCGATGGATTTGGCTAAAGAGAAAGCATACCCACTAGCTAGCAAGGATCATGCTACCATACCGAGTAATTCATCTAATCCCATTCCCAGCTCAAAGGTTACTAAGAATAATTCTTATTCAAATGTTATTCCTACAAAATCATCTAAGGGGTCATGAAAACCTGCATCCCCATCTCCTTCCAAGCTAGTTACTGCACCCTTGAAAGAAATTTCAAGACACAAAACAACAAAACCCTTACCATCTAAAGCTTCCATTATTCCTGAAACCTCTTCCTCATCCACCATAACCCCATTTGACTTCATGGAACACACAATCAAAACTAAAGTCCAGCTCTAAGAAATAGAATACCTAAAAAATCATCCTGCCCAATTCGATAGGTTCATTGATGTAGTTCGTGGGGGTAATCCCATAACCTTGGGTATAATTCCAAATTCTTACTCCCCACACCATCCATGCCACCTTCTCAAAACATGTTAGCCCTTAGTGCCTCCAAAACCGACAGGGTTGAACCTTTCTACTTGTCACTTCTCATTAAAGTATTCGAGCTAAATAATTGTATCATAGATTCTAGAGCCTCAGCTAATGTGATGCCCATCAAGGTTGAAAATTCTCTTTGCCTCACCTTGACCCAAGAAAATGGAACCTACTATTCAATCGAATCAAAACAAGCCCCATTAGTAGGAAGGATCAAAGATGCTTAAGTAGCATTGGCTGATTTTCTAGACAAGAAGGTGCTCCGAACCATCCCAGTAGCAGACATCCCAACATCCTTTGACATGATATTGAGCCAAAGCTTCTACAGAGACTTGGGTGGAGAAATAAAAATGGACTAGTCATCTACAATTATTCTAGTACAAAGTGAGATGAAAAAATTACTGTTGCTAAGAAAGATGAAGTTCATAGTGCGGAAGTCTGAAGATCAAAAGGTAAACATTATTTTTCAAGGTAGCGGGCTAGGTAACTACTTCCTCACATCAGATAAAGAAGATAACATGCCACTCCTTATGGAAGAGGAAGAATAATAAGTTTAGATGATGGAGTTTGATGGTAGTCATTCTAGTGCAGGTTCAGGAGCAGGTGTAGTGTTGTACTCTCCCTCTGGTGAATTGTACCTGTTTTCCTATAAGTTGCAATTTGATAATACAAATAATATGATGGAATATGAAGCTATCCTTTTAGGCATGGGCATGGCCGAAGACATGGGAATAAAAAAACTGAGATGCTGAGGTGATGTGGAAGTGATAGTAAAGCAAGTCTGGCAACAATATCAAGTTGAAAACCCAAGACTTCAACATTATAGAAATAGAGTATGAGACTGCATTAAATCTTTTGATGCATTTTCCATTGAATCTATCCCAAGAGAAAAGAACAAAAAGGCTGATTCTCTTGCAGTATCGACCTCCTTAGTGACACCTCGTCCTTATTTTTTTAAAGATAAGTTGACCATAGAAATGGTGTTTAGGCCTAGTGTACCAGATAATGCAAATCATTGGCAAGTATTTAACAATGATAACCAATTTCTATCATTTTTGGAACAAAGGGATAATTTCAATAACCTCTTCTTTGAGGGAAGTGAAAATCCACATCGTGAAGTGATAGCCAAAGGAGAGAAATAAGGAATCGAGGGTATTGATAATGAAGGAGTGATCAAATCGAAAGGGAACAAGACTCCTAAAGGCCTAGTTTATTTAGAAGACCTCTTTGAAAAATATGACAGATTCATTTAAGATAAATAAAAACAATCTTCTCGGTGCCGAGCTGATTTTGATAAGGAAAACATTGGCACCCCAGAAGAGGCAAGGATGGTCAATATTGGAAAATGTTGCTCACCTAAGGAGAAGAGAAGGTTTTTCACATTGTTCAAGAAATATTCAGATGTTTTGGCCTACTATTATGATGAACTCAAATCCTTCCAACCGAAGGAGATGCATCACTCCATTCGTTTGAATCAGGATGCTAAACCTTTCAGGCAGAAGCAAAGGCCATATAATCCAAAGATTACTGATACCATCAAGGAGGAGGTAATGAATATGCTCAATGCAAGAATCATCTTTCCCATCCACCATTCAACATGGGTGGCCAACATTGTGCCGGTGTGGAAGAAAAATGGAAAAATAAGAATATGTGTAGATTTCCACAATCTGAATCAGGCATCACTGAAAGACAATTATCCTCTCCCTATCATGGATCACTTTTTGCAAGGAGTCATTGAATCCGAGATTCTTTCATTGCTTGATGGATTCTTGGGGTATAATCAAATTAAAGTAGTAGAGGAGGATCGCGCCAAGATAACCTTCACGATGCCTTGGGGAACTTTTTCCTACAGCAGAATGCCTTTCGGCATAATCAATGTAGGAGCCACATTTCAAATGGCGATGGAATTGGCCTTTAGAGATCTAAAAAATTGCATTTTCATATATCTTGATGACCTCACAGTATTTTCAAAGAAGAGGGGAGACCATACCCATCACTTAGAACAAGTACTTGCAAGGTATAGAAAGCATGGCATATCACTAAATCCCAAAAAGTGCATTTTTAGAGTTATGGAAGGAAAATTACTGGGGCACATTGTGAACAAACATGGAGCACATATTGATCCTGAGAGAGTACGAGCCATAAAAGCATTATCTCTACCCACAAGCAAGAAAGGATTTCATTCATTCTTTAGAAAGGTGAATTTTCTTCGTCACTTTGTTCCTGAGTTTGCTGAACTAACAAAGCACATCACCACCATGATGAAACCATAGGTAAACTTCAAATATAACAATGAGGTGAAGGAAGCATTTGAAAAAATACAAAATTCCATTGCCAAAGCTCCAAGTATTGTGTCTCCAAATTTTAAGAAAGATTTCATCACGTATTGTTATGCATCAGAACATACCCTCTCTGCTATTCTTGTTCAGAAAAATGATGAAGGCATGGAAGCACCCATTGCTTTCATGAGTTTTCCATTGAAAAAGCACTAACTAAATTACAGAAAACTGGAGAAACATGCTTACATAGTGGTAAAGGCTGTAAAAAACTTCAGGTTCTACATCCTCAACTCTCATACAATGGTGATGGTCCCTGATAGTGTAATCAGGTCCATCTTAACACAACAGGATCCTAGAGAAAAAGAGGAAATTGGATTGCAAAGACTCAAGAGTATGACTTGGAGATCCAACCATCCAATCTGGTAAGGGGAAATGGTTTGTGTAGGTTAATTTCTAAGAATGAAACACTCAAAGCTCAACACGATGAAGATAATTTTGCTTTCCTAACTTGTTTCAAAAACAACCCACAAGTTCTCTTTGTATCCACTACTAATGAGTGGTATGTTAATATTTCCTATTACTTAACTTATGGAGAATTCCCTCCTCATCTTGATTACAAGCAAAGGAGAACGCTCAAGTTGAAGGTAACAAGGTTTGTAATCTGAAATCATGTGCTTTACAAAAGAGGCCTAGATGGATGCTTCCTCAGGTGTATGGATAAAGAACAACAAGAAAAATTGCTTAAAGCATACCATGACCAAGCATGTGGTGGGCATTTTTCAGCGATGGTCACTGCACATAATATCCTCTGAGGAAATTATTATTGGTCCACCCTCTTCAGAGACACTCAAAATTGGGTTTACAAATGTGAAGCATGCCAAACATTCGTTGGGAGACCACAACTTGCTGCACTTCCACTCAGGCCAGTTGTTATTGAAGAACCATTTCAACAGTGGGGGCTAGAATTCATTGGTGTTCTGAATCCTCACTTAAGCACGGGGCACACCTACGTTCTCACGGTGAAAAATTACTTCACCAAGTGGGTGGAAGCCATTCGTACCAAGAAAGCCAACACTGAAATAGTATGTAGCTTCAACAAGGAGAATATCATAGTACATTTTGGAGTACCACAGAAGATCATAGCAGAAAATGCCACCTATTTCTCTTCGAGGGACTTGACCGAGTTTTGTTATGGCTACGAAATCTCTCTATCCCATTCATTGAACTACTATCCATAGGGGAATAGACAGACTGAATCAAGTAATAAGAACATTGTGACCATTGTCTGCAAAATTGTAGATGAGAACTAGAGGAACTGGCACAAAAGGTTATATGATGTGTTGTGGGCAGACATGATCACTCCCAAGAAGGCAATAGGTATGTCACCATTCCAACTGTTGTATGGAGTTGAGGTAGAAATCCCACTCACAATCGAGATGTCAGCTCTCAACTTGCTACTGGGAATAGAAGATGGTCAATATAAGGATTCCATTGACAAGAGGATCCACTTCCTTGAGAAGCTAGAAGAAAATAGACTCCAAGTGATGGACCATATCAACGAGCACCAGTTAAAAGTAAAGAAAAATTTTGACAACAAGGAAAAAGCAAGAGAGTTCAAAATCAGAGACTTCATCCTGCTATGGGACAAGATGAGGGAACCAAAAGGCAGCCATGGAAATTTTGATTCATTATACCTCGATACATTCTAGATTCATGAATCTTGTGCTAAGAATTCTTTTCTACTCTCATATTTGGATGGAACATCACTAGAATTTCCTCGTGGTGGGAAATACCTCAAATTATATCATCACTGAAAGTGGGTTGTCCCCCCACCTTATAATATAGGTGATTTCTAGGTGTGTTTCCCATTTTGTTGTGTGTTTCCTTTCCATTATTTTGTGTGTGTTTCCTCCTTCTAGTATCTCTTTCTAGAGGTTGTACATCACTCTACAAGGCCCAATGGATAAGGTACTAGTCAACAAATTAGATGGTCTAAAATTGAGATTATGCATTCCCATGCCATGTCTTCACTTCTCTCATTCCATGTCATGTCCTCAAGCTAGAGCCATTTTTTGTCATGTAAATGTGTAACAGGGAAATTGGAAATTTCCAAGCACGTCAACTATACCCCTATGACGAAATTTTCATGCTTTATCATTCCTAAGCAACCCCATATCTATCTAGTTAGTCCAAATTACCTCCCAACCAATGTTATATCATACCCCTAGGTGATTTAGGAAATTCCATTCATTCACCTAGGTGATTTTAGGACTTATTGAAAATGCAAATTTTGGGGAGTCACGAGAAGGGCTATCACTGGCCTTCCTAGGACTGGATCGACCCCCTGAAGTAGAAAAGAAGGGAAAAATTCAACATGGAGGTGATTGGAGGACCTTATAACATCATGGAAATGATACTGGAAGGTTTGGGGAAGTTTTGCAAGACTTGGAGCAGTCTGAGTTAAAAACAGGGTTCACAAGCCTAGGTAGCACATAAGCCTAAAATAGCTTCTGGGATTCAGAAAAAGATTCTGAGAGCTCTATATGGAGTTAGAAATAAAGAAAACATATTCGGAAAGAGGATTCCAATACCTACATGATGGTAAAATAATATTTTTCACAACACCTTGGCGCATATGATTGACGAGAAGTTTTTCTCAGGCACGAGTGGAGTAACAGATAAAAATATGATTTTTCAAGGATCATATGGCATAATAAAGACATGAAACCCAAATAATTGGATTCAAAATAATTTTTCCAGTTAGGATCATATAACATTTCACGAATAAATTCCACAGGGAGCTCAAGTTATGTTCGTTCTAAGTTACCGTCTCAAACTTAGTTCAGGACTTAGTCATTTTTTTTAGAGGAAACGTGTCAACACCAGGATCTTGGAGGGATTTCATGTCCCTGAAATCCCTGAGGTAAGGTACATCAGACCTTGGAAAAATTTCCAAGCCCCCATGTGACCTATGGGGCCCTCATATGACCTCAAGACTTGACAGATCAACCCCTAGGTGCTTATTTGGAGCATGCCTTCCCTATCGTCTAATCGGGTGCCACGTGTCAGCTACATGACCACCGTGGAATTTTATGTCCCTTTTTCACCTGAGGTGGGGGACATCAGACCTTGGAAAATGCACCCAACCCCCATAGGGAGTCTTTTGGACACCCATGTGACCTCTTTTCAGCTACCAGTGCTTCAATGTAACTTTCTTTCTCTTCATTCCCTGTTTTTGGATCAAATGACACGTGTCATGCTCTTCACCACCAATGAATTTGATTTCTCTCACATCCCTGAGGTCAACTAAATCAAACATGGAAAAATTCACCCTAACCCTAATTGTGCATATCTTTTTAAAAAATTTCCAAGTGCCGCCTTTTTCACTTCTAACTTCTAATAGTTTTTGTGCACTCCATTCTTCCTCTGCAACATTCTACCATCACCCCACCATTGAAAATGCTCACACAAGCTAGACCCAAACACTAAAAGAAGATCCCCAGAGTGATTTTCAGGTCTCCGAAGGATCTTTCATCAAAACAAGAATGAGAAATGAAGAGCAAGAAGAAGAAAATGGTGAAAATCTCCATAGCCTAAAAAAGAAGATCTGAAGAAATGTTTCAAGCCGGTGCATGAAACAAAAAAACATTTTCTGATGTTCATTCCTCTATCCAAGACAATTAGAAAGACACCCTCAAACTTCCCCCTCATGTGAAAGAGAAGCCACAATGAAGAAATCTTGTTTCTGGCTCAACGAAGAAAGAAGTGGGGTTTCCAATCAAACCAGTTGCCGGATTGAAGTAAGATCGCATGTAAAGCATCATAAGAAAAAACCCAGATCAAAAATATAACTTCCTTTACAAATGGAGGAGAAAACTAGACCTGTAATTTTGAGGTCCATTAATGGTTGCCATACACAGAAGCAGTACCAGACCTGAAAATTAAAACTTTAAAATCTCCTGGATTATTAAGTGGGTGGGTCTGAAATTTAAAAGAGAGGATATTATAAAAAACCCATATCAAATTTTTTTTTCTACGTCAATCCCACTCCCAGAGGCCAAATTTCTAAAAACAGCAGGCCTACTACATAGGAACTACTTTTTGGGAAATTTAGCAACAGAAGAACATGCAAATGCGACGAATACATTGGAAGTGCACTATAGCTTAGAATCCACCAGGATGGACATTTTTAGAACTTACTAAAAATAGTAAGTGGGCCATCGAGCACCTATTAAAATAGAAAGTTGATCAAGAAGGAATGAGGAACACATGGAGAAAGAGGAGGACTAAGCCTCAGCATCCAGTTGAAGATTGGGGACTTGCTTTTTTATACTTACTAAAAATAGTAAGTTGCTTTTTTGAAGGGAGATATGAAGAGAAAATGAACGGGTCAGAAGATGACACAACCGTTTTCCTACGAGTATGATGTGGAAGACAGTGATGTCTTGTACATGGAACTGAATGACCTCAATAATTTCATGACCTCTAAGGATCGAAGGAGGATTGAAGACCCGATATTCACAAGTGGCTTGTTCATTGCTGCAAGACACCCAGTGTCTATGTAAAGTCTCGAGCTAGTCCTAGCCTAATCTTTCAACTACGAGCCTGAGACAGGAACCATCTGAGCTGAAAACATTGCAACATTTACAGTTATCAACCCTAGGACTATTTCAATCTCTTTGTAGATACTGACATCCCCCAACATGGTCGTCATTTCCAAGGAAAGGTTCATGCATGATTGGGAAACAATGGATTCATATGTCGAAGGGGTAGTGCTAGGATCGTGGGTGAAAACTAGAAGAAAGCCTTCCAAGATTCCCAAGAATCTACCAAGGTGTGAGTTCTGAGAAGGGTATTCTGATGTCATGACTCTCCTCAGTAGAGTAATGGGTGAAGCAAGCATGAGATACTTTCAGGACTAGATGGGCCTTTTCATCCTGACATTGACATAAGGGAAGCAGAGAATTTACTGGGGGCAGATCATCAATGATAATCTCCATCTACAACTGCTCCAAGTACCTATGAAAAATAAGTTCCACATGACTGCGTATCTATTTTATCTCATCGCAAGCTCACGATCATTCAAGGGATTGGCTCTCATGTAGAACATTACTTCCAAGGTACCTGCATTCGAGAAACTTCCACAGGTAATAATGGAAGAGAGAAAAATTCATTTCACCCATGTGAATGATGTGTTCACCATGTACATGGTCCAATGCTTAGAAGGGGATCTTAAAGCTAGGATTTGACAAAAAGTGGCATCCTGATCAAGGAATATGGCTTGTACTTCATACAATTCTAAACATTCTCCTACATACGAGTCATTGGCTTTGACCAAGCTTCGTTGAAACTACCTAAGTACCTCAGTAACTAGATTGTATTGTTCGAACTATGCAGGTAGATCACTTAAATAAATATCAAGCTCAGAAGTAGGAGAAAGAAATTGATTCCATTCCCTATATCTCTAGGGGAGTTCATGTGTAAAATCTCAAAAGACGCATCTCACTTGGAGGCCACTTTCACACATCTAAATCTATATTCCTACATTTCCAGACCCAACTTTGACATCCAATCAGATCCTGACTCATTCCATGTCCCATAATTACAACATGAACCACAAGTTGAGGATGGGCCAATTATATTGATGAGTTCAAAGTACATAAAAAAGATCACATGTGGATGACAACCAGAAAGATGAAGAAATTCAAGTTCTCTTGGTATGAAGACATCTTACATGATGATGGGATATAGATGTATGATCCTGAGTACACAGCAGTTAAGATGTCCCCAATGCCCCAAATCAACTGGCACATTCATGAATCAGGAGATATGCTGGAGTGGAATGAAAAGGTGGTGAGGAGAATGAGGAACTAGTTTCAAAAGAAGAGGACTATGATCATTTGGTCACGAGGAATTTCTCCAAGCCTGAAGCAAGCTTCACATCATTTGTCTTCAAAAGTGGTGGAGGTAACTTCTAGCTCTAAATACTATGGAGTGAGTTCAAAAAGGAAGGCCATGGAATTGAAAAATTCTCCCCATGAGAAGACATCCAAGAAATTTAGGGAAGAAAAAGATTCATTGGTGTCGCCGCAAGAGGAAGATGTGATCCCAGTAATGCAGACAGAAAATCCAACAGCAAATGCACAAGTGAACAAGGAGTATATGACTCATGATCCTGTATCTGAGCCACTACAATAGGTCTTGCATGTTGTTGATTCCAATGCTCATCTCATTCAGGAATTACCTCCCCCATCAGAACAAAGAGTGGTTGAGGCACCTATCATTGAACCTGAATCCAACAAGATGTTTCCATGGATGCGGGAAATGATCATCCTCGACACTCACATGGTGCAACAAGTAGTAGCTCTCGATATATCAGCAATTGTCACATTGGCTAAAGAAAAAAGATCAAGAAATATCACGCAAAAAGTATCATGTTCTACAGCGGGGAGAAAAGTAATCAGTACATTGAAGTAGCTTGGCCTAATGTAATCAAGCCAGAAGATGAGATGACACCAGCTGACTATGAGATGAGTGTGATCCGATTGGGACCATCTACTCACAAAGGATATTTGCACCTATTCCAACAATATTCCTCTCACTTGGTGGTAAGGAATAAAGAATATAAAGAGAAGATTGAGGTACTAGAGGAACAAGTATGAACTCTTTCATCTTATGTGCAACACCTGGTGGAACCAAGCATTATAACACTTCCTATTGAGAAAGTGGTACCCATCAGTAGCTTCGATCCGGAATCCATCAGAAGAACGCATGAGCTCATGATGCAAGGGCAAGAAAATAATGAATGGATCGACTCAATCTCCAAAAAGGGAAGTCAACACTTCAAGAGGAAGTCAAGCTCTTTGCATACATGTGCGCAACCACCAACAGAACACGAGCACTCAAAAAATATTTGGGGAAAGAAAGAGATTACTGGGAACCTTTGGGACTAGTAGTGAGTGAGATGAGCAACACCCATCGTCAGGAATTGATCGATAAGAAGGTTTTTGGAACTCCTACAGAAGACTTGACACATGTATGGGTGAGGCCCTCACAATCAGATTTGAAGCAATCAATCAGGCCTTCACAGAGCTAGAGGAGAAAGAAGAACAAAAATACAAGCTGTAGGATAGCATAAATCGGAAAGTTCAAAAACTTGGAGTACCCGTACAATGAGCAGAACACTCAACTGCTAATGAGTTGATCGGCCCTTTCGAAGAATACATCAAGAAAGGGGTGGGAAACCCATTGTCCTTCACTAAGGATACTCTTGACTTCTTCTCAGAAAATCTAAGCCTCCATTGCACTTATCACAGAGAAGCATTCATCATGGTTCGGGAAGTGCAAGGACATCAATAGTGTGACCAATGGATGGAATGAAACCTTGAGCTTCATTCGTATCCCTCATGCCAATAAAGTATAACCAGTAGTGGCTCATTTTAACCAAGAGTTTGGAAAGAAAAAGGACTTCTCAAGATCACAAAGTGGAGAGCAGTCAGAGAATGGGGCTAAGTCCACTACAACAAACCATCCTTCAGCATAATTCCTCCTCCTCCTCCTCCTCTTCTTCTTCTTCTTCTTTCTCTCTCTCCTCAATGTTATATTTTTGTGTTGAGAGTTACACTTTTTGATATGACTTAAGTGACTTTAGAAATATAATGTAAATTTAAGTCACCTTGCTATTATAAAAGGGACTTAAATATTTAAAGTGGAATGTGAATAGTCTTAAGTCACATTAAGGTATTCAAAAAGTCACCAGGAAGATGAAAAGTTTCCTCCTCTTCTATAAATTGTAAGAAGCTCCTCATTTGAAGGACTTCTAAAAAGTCTTTGGAATTTTTCTTCTTAGATGTTGGAGCTGTTTTTTGTGAATTCATGAGAGAGTTATCCTTATGAAGAGAGCAAGAGATAGCAAGTTTCTTCCATTTCTCCCATTAAAAAATGTCTTCTATTTTCTCACACTATGTACAAATTTTGCTTGAGCTTCAATAAAGGAAGAAGGAATTTTAGCCTCTTTGATTAAGGAGTTTGTTGGTACTTTGTGCCCATTAAGCTTCATTTGGTCTTGTAGCTATTACGCAGATTTGTTTTCTTCTATATTCAAGTGCATGTAATGAAACTTTTGGCTGGTGTATGCAAGTCTCTGATTTTCTACTTGCAGCATTAGTTTTTCTCTTTTTTTAATTTTCCTATTCCCTTTCCTACCTTCCTAGCAAAGTCATCTCTTGCAGGTATATGCAAGCAATTGCCGCAGGCTCAATGGAGTGCCCCCTGTTGGATCCTCAGCCAAAAGGCCACAAGGATAAAACTCACATTTCACTTGCACATGCACATACCGAAACTACACCGGTTAAGTAGAGGGACTTAGACTCCCAGAGCATTGGCAAGATAACCACCAATTTGTCCCCGAAAAATTTTCTTGCCAACATGTGGAAAATATCATTCCTTTTCTTATCATCATGTATAGTTTGTTTACTAGAATAAGATGAAACCTTTGTAGTACTATTGTTTGAAATTTAAAGAGTTGATTTACCTTGAAAACTCATAGTTGTGATCTTGGTTTCATCACCTGAATCTGACCCAAGATCATTAACTGCAGTGTTTGTTTTATTTTCCTTTCCTTTCTTAACCATCCATTTAGGCTTCATTTCAGGATGTAATTTCCAACATTTAGACTCATCATGGTTCTTTTTACAATGATTGCAAAATGGTTTTTCATCTTTCTTTTTAACACTAGAGTTTTTCTTATGCTTATGCTTATCGTTTTCTTTTCCTTGTTCTTTCAAACCTTTTCTGTTAGATTTATTTTTATTATCTGTAAAAGAAGAGGAAGAGGACTCCTTTGTCATTTTCCCTCCTGCTTCCAAATGGGTTTCTTGACCACACACTACACCAAGATTAGTAGGACCTAAAAGAAGAATCATATGCCTTAGGTAACTATGCAATCCACTAATATATTTAAGCAATGTTTCTTCTGTGTTTAGGGAAATTACCAAAATTAGAGCCCTTTTCCTAACTTCCTATGTGTATTCTTGAACAATTTTCCCCTTAGCGTGTCTGAATTTTTTTCAATCCATCATACCTTATTTCTTATAACCAAGATAATAAAAGTTTTTCCTAAGACTTGAAACAAATTCAGACCAAGAACTTATTTCTTTACCTTTGGTTTCTTCCACTTCCTAAAGCTTACACTCCCACCAAATGAGTGTTGTGACATCCATTCAAAGAGTTGTTAAATGAATATTTTCTTCATCATCACCAATTCTTTGAACCATGCAATATAATTCTCTGTGCTTGATCGGTTTATCCAACTTCTCTGCATATCTAACTTTAAACTTAATTCCGTTATAAATTGGAAATTCAAACTTAATATCTAAATTTAATGAATGAAAATCATATTTTAGAGGTTCACCATTAGGAATATAAAAATGAGATATATCTTCTTTTTTACCTTCTCTAGTTCCCTTTTATTTTTTTCTATCTTAGTACATTTCCTCCAACATTTCCTTCATCTGTAAGAATGATTGATGAAATTTTTCTTCTTCTCGATCCGCCACTGTAGGAATTCGAGACCATTTGGTACCAATTTTGGGATCTAATTCTAGTAACTATCATTCATCCTTCTTAGATCATGACCTTGTTAACATCCAACACACAAATTTCAATCCAAAAACCATTAATGTGAACCAAAAATCAGTCAAAACCAGCTTTGATACTAGTGATCTGAAAATCAATTTTAACTAGCAATTGTGCACACACTTAACTTTGCTTTGTATTGATTTTTGATATAAAAATTCACTATTATAACATTTTGTATTTTTAATAAAGGAAATTAAACATAAATTACTGTGTAAAATAAGAAAATATAGAGATTAATCACCAAAAAATTGACTGAGGAATTGATAACAGAGTTCGGCATTTGTGGCCTACGTCTCCGAGTCTAGTTGAATGGGACTGATCTATTAAAAATATTGAAAATATATATTTATAAATATTTATAAAAGAATATGATCTTATCATCACGTTCCTCTTCAAAAATTAACATTAGTCACTTTTTACATAACCTGAAAATTCCTTCTCTAGCTCAAGTTATGAGAAAAATAATATTTCACGTAGTCCCAGATATCCTTTAAATAGAAAAATGCCCCTTTTATAATGTTTCTTCTCATATGGTGTGGTAGTCAAGGCATATCCTTTTGGTGGAAGGTATCATGGTTCAAATACCACCTCCTATACCACCTCTCATGGGATTTATCCCACATTCCTAGCATTGTGAATAGGTAGGCACTTTATAACGTAAGGTTTAGGTGCTTTTGCATTGTAAGGTGGCTTTGAATAGTTGAAGGGATAAGGTGTGTTTAAATGTGGAGATAATATAGTACCTAATGTGTGGAAATGAAGATATAGTATATAATTTAAATTTGGTAGTTTAGATAAATTATATATGTGTAAATTTAATGGGATTTGGTATTATCCCTTTACAAATGCAAATATGAATAATCTCACATGCATCCTGTAATTGCAAATTGAAGAAAATATATACCAAAAATTTACAATATATATTTGAATTAAAGGATGCCAAGAATACTAAAAAATCCACATGGTGAATTTTGATTGGTCCACACGTGCACACATCATCTCTGCACATAGTACTGAATTCACCAATTGCTCAAAAATTTTAGTGGTCCATAACTTTTGCATACGATCTCCATTTCCTACAAAAAATATATCACTAGAATCAAATATTTTTTCACCATGCCATGGAAATGACTGAAACTGATTATCAGAATATATTAGATTAGTGTTTCTTGGTGAGTATCCTCTGGATGACACAAGGTCCCATAAAAATCCCACAATTCATAGTGAGCATCTAAAGTTACAATTTGAGCTAGAATTGCACTATATTATAACCTTGTATCACTAAAAATAACATAAATTACAAATTTATAATCATGGAAACCCGAAACATTTCCCACCATATAAGTAATCACCATACTAGCATCTCCATTCATCTGGTTTTCAGAGGTACATCTCAATCTTTCCATTCGTTGGGACTTACCTAGCTATAGATTAAGTTTTCTCATTGTAGAGGCCAGGTTCAACTAAAATAATTCTACAAATCAATATGAAACCACTAAAAAATGACCCACACATACCTGATATACCATGATACATTTGAATACATGCATCAATGAGCTCATGGAGCTCCAAATCTCAATCTTATACCTCGTGGGTACCATACCAACTCCAAATGAGATAAATACATGTAACTTCATCATCCAAGTGAATTGAGTACACAATCACTCTCCAATCCTTCTATATATCATTCCAATATTCTTCTCAAGAATCCAAAATGGGCATACCATCATGTTGCATGACCTAGGCACCTGAATAGGAGTGGAAGAGCAAGAAATACTCACTGAATCTCCCTAAATCATCATAAAATGACCTGAATCACCATTCCAAAATCATATAGAAGAATCATATGACCTTAATCCATCATCCTCATTGTCATTAATGTGGTTTTTCATTAATGACAACATCTAATAGAAGCACATGAGAACAATATCCCACTTTGTCATTGATGGAAAACTACCTGAACTTCTCCCCCATTTTTACATTAATGAAAAATGCATAATGTACCTACATAATATTTATATTTATCACCTTCATAACATCATTAATGTTTTGGAAATATCAACCAAAGGTCTTAAACTAGCACAAATCCTTAAATTTTTCCTCAAAATCTAACTTCTAGCCTCTTTTGCAAACATTAAAACACCATGTTCCCCTTAGAAAAATCATATTTACCTCTAAGAATGCTAATAAATCAGGAATAATACAACAATTTATCTCTTTGAAGATAAATAATATCATCAATCACCATTAAAGTATGCAAAAATAGTCATTTCACCTCAAAACTCTATTTTTCACATTCATTGGCCCATCGAAGCAACATTGAACTCGAATCAAACTCTCCATAAGCAAGCAAAAAATGATAAACAAGATTAAAATGTCCTCCATTCCTTCATTATTAGATCAAATTTTCCTTTCCAGGAAAAAAACATTTGTTTTAGTATCATGTTTCTTGTCATACACCTATCTTTAGATCTCAGTTCCCTGAATAGGCTCATCAGTGGTTTTGGGATAGACTTTGACAATCTATCAAGCATCATACACATCATGAAAAAGAACACCAATTGTCCCCTTGGATTTGGGTAAAAAAAATTAGAATTCAAACTCAAAATAAATCTTCTTACCTTCCTTTCACGTCAAAGATAGATGGCTCAAACACTTGATCCAGATCGTCAAACACAATCTCAGTTTTAACAGTCATATTACGATGTAATAATGCAAACCTAGCCTTGACACTTTTGACGTTGGATGGAAACTCCTAAAATATAAATTTTTCTGCAAGAGGATCTCTATATCACCTACCTGATCTACTTTCACTTTCTCCCCTTAGCTAATCATAATTATACACCACTTATTTTACCTGTAGAGGCATCATTTTGAAGTACAATACACTGATAACTTACAAATCAAACTCTCACCTCCATTACTAGATAAAATTTGTCAAGATACATATAATTTGACCACATGAAACATCAATAGCATCTTTAAGATGTCAATTCATGTTCTCCCCATGTCTTGATAGACTCATCCACAATACATACACCTGTAACTATCTCTTCTTAGTAGTGTATCATCATACAGAATACCCTTATTCATATTGATTTTCTTCCATAATTTCCTCTTACACTCTTGAGATTAAAATAACTCTTATAACATTGCATGTAACATATCAAGACAATATAACATTTGTCAAAGTGAATTCAACTTTTTTAGATACATATATCATATCAATGTTTAGTCATTAATCACATCTGATATACCACATTATTCTATGGAACCTCTGATATCCATCATAATATCACCTTATCACATGTTAAACTCTTAGCACATATCTTACATCATTGAAGAAAGCTCAAAATGCTATAGTACCATTGAGACACTCTAAGACAAAATTCAACTATTTTCAAGGACAACTGACACAATGATGATGGATTCTCAATATATATGAAACATATTTGATCTCTGTACCAAAATATTGACTAAGATTCATCCTCAAAGAGGTAAAACATGGGTATGAACTTATGATATATAATAATTATAGACCTATAAGACTACTCAATATTATTCATAAAGAGTTTTAAAAAACTGTAGATGTTCATTTTCCTCTTTTAATAACTTGTTATATCAAAATTTTATTTGGTTTAGATTTAATTCCTCTAGTAACCCTTACATACTGTGGCTATAAGAATTGAACCCTTCCATAAGATATTTTCTTCACACATTTGAGACATACCTTGACAAATAGTTCATTTATGTGTGTATCACCTTCTTTGTTAAATTATAAATTTAATCTTCAATAAGTCTACATTTGCACTAGTAAATGATCAAGAAGATACACAACACCCTTTCACCTTTAGAACCATACATAAGTTATCTTTATACTATGGAACCATATTTAAACACATGTAGAAATTCATTTTGTATTTGATGAACTATCATTCCCCCTACCTCTTGTAACCTCCTTTACTTTTTTAATGTTATTCTCACAACTCTGAGACACTATACAAAAACAAACCCAATTGCCAACCTTTGATACTATGACCATTCTTGCAGTTCGTAGACATGGAGCCCTTTAAACCACCTGAAAGTTCCTTATTTTTTTATTAAAAGACTTGGACATACATCATAATCCCTTATGGGGTCATCAACACATTCATATGCATGTGACATAAAATTAAGGCACATAAAATACTTTAGATGGTTTCATGAAGAAACTTGTAACTCATTCAATCTCATACACCCTCCCTCAGTAGTTCATGATCCATTCTTCTGTAAAATAATTTATTTAAAATTTTACACATTATCTTCATTGTGACTATTTTTTTTCAAGATATAGAGCATTAAGATCATTTTTCTTCCATTAGAGCACTGTCACAAATAATTTATAGGTATGAATTAAAAAAATTCCAATGATCATTCTCACTAAAGACCTAAATGCATGTAGTTTATCCATTTTTATATGTAGTGATAAATGAATCAACCAACCATACAAATCTTGATAATATCATGTTTTCTCAACCTCAACACTCATAATGAATTTACCAGTTTCCTCATATGCTCAAATAAATAAAAAATGATGCATGACTATCCTCAGAACTGTAGGTGTGCAAGATAGATCATTGAGACACAACTTTTTCATAATATCTTCTACATCACATCCTTTTCCTGTGACTCGTTGTTTGAATTGGAAGACTCATGGAGAAAATTAAATACATAGCAAAGAGACCTTCTTGAGTACACTAAGCTAATACAAAAGCATTAGAATTTTACAAAATGCAAAAGAATGATGAATAAACATGTGATGGTACATATAAGCTCCAACAATGTCTTAAAGTATTAAATTTGCATTGAAGGAAATCCATCACAATTTTAACCTTTTTCATATTTTTAACCATATTCATGGATTTATCATGTGTTATACATGTAATACAAACTCTGAGAGTCATCAAAGTACCACTACACCTTCACATCACAAGATTGCATATTTAGCCTATTAGGCATATACTAGTGTAGAATCACATATAAATCTTGATGCACAATCATTCATGATGAAAACTCACTTGATATGGATATCCACTTGGCCATTGAATCTCCTTTATAAACCTTAAAATCTCACTCTTAAGTGAAAAAACCCAAGTTTTGGAAGATACACCTCCTCAATTAGGTTTCCATAGCTCATTCACTATCAAAACTTAGTACTGTAAAAAATTCCCATAGTTTTAGATATTCTTAGGGACTGAAACCTCCTTAATATCACAATATACCTTTTCAATATACTTTTTATAAAATTTGGGTCTGGGAAAAAATCATTTAGTCCTTCAATAAAAAACTCTTCTCTATTCCACTCTTTATGCATACCCAAATTCAATATGACTGAGATACTTAAAAAGAAAATATCTTCGCTTCAATGAACTCAAACCTCAACACCCTAGAGAATAAACACACTAAGAAAGACAAATCCAACTCAATTTAATGCTTCATTAGAACAAATACACCCATAAGAATCCTAGTAGAGGCATATATCATCATGGAGAGGATAGATGAGAGACCTAACAAGGTAGCAATCCCTCTTCTTTCTCCTTGACTTATCCATTCTTTTCTTATTCTACATTTTCCACAGTAGACTCCTATTTTTTATCAGTCACACTCTTGGAATCCTCTTGAGTAATTTAACTAACCTCATCCTTATTTTTATACACCTCAGCTTATGTCTTGGATAGTTGAGTCTCTTTCATCAACTTTCATCCATCACAAAACCTTACAATTTTCCCTACCTTATAGCACCTAAAGCATTCAACTTATCTTTTCTTGCACTCAAAATCCCTATTTCCATAACCATTTCCAGAAAAACAATATCAATTGAACTTTATTATATACATTCTTGTGTTTGATGGCCCTTTTTTGTAATATTTATCAAGATGACCTTTATCAAAACAATGATAACGTTCAAATCCATATATTTGACCTATCTTTTATTATTTATTTCCTTGACATTCCTCTTCCTTCTTTTCTTCAAAATGATGTTCATGATCCTTTCCTTTATAATCATCATTCTTTTCAATATTATGACTAACATGCTAGCTTTATGTTCATAATAAGCACAATTATAACAATTACCGTGAAAAACACCATACATATATGCATTTGGCTTCCTGAAAGATGACCTTGCATGAGATAAAATCTTTGAATTCTCTCCCTTAGTTGGTTTTTTTCCTTCACTAGATCCTTGAATCGATTCCTCCCAAATATTCTATGATTTAGATGAACCCACATTGAAGCCTAGGCATTTTCTATCACCCTAACCTTTTTATTTTCCCAACATCTTACTAATATTTTATGAACTCTCTTGAAAGGATAAGACCTTTCTTGTAATGGAGGATAGATCTTTCTTCATTCCATTTTTTTAATTCTCATTGTTTAAAATGTATTCCCTCATTATCTTAAACTCAAATTGAGCATCCAAAAATTGAGTTTGAAAAAAGTTGAATGCTTCATTTAAATTTGTAAAAAAATTATCTTGCTAAATTTCAAAGTGTCGAATGGGCCAATAGGTATTCCCCATTATTGGCCTCAAAGATATCCTTATAGGTTGTTAGGATAAATTCAAGGGCCTTCTCTGATACCAATTATTGGAGTTGATATGGAATTAGTGGGTGCGGAGTGAACAAGTACCCAAGAAAACTATCACATGCCTACTTAAAACCCTAACCACACAAAGTCATGTATAACACATATCAAAACATATAGTCTTCACAATGAAATACGCTTAATGAAAGGATAAAAATGATAAACATGTAGAGCCACTTATATTGATAATCAAATCATGTCCAGACACTTATATAGATATTCAAATAAGATCACAAAGAGTAATTCCTTCAACAATGATAAAAAAGATATAATGAAGATGTTAGAGATCACAAGAACTAAGGGGGCGTGAATTAGTGTAGATTAAAACATTTTGTACATAATGCAATATTTAAACCTTTAAAAGTGTGAATTTTCAAACTATGATCAGTTAATAAAACATAGATATTTACCATGGGAAACTCTTTCGGGAGAAAAACCCACCAACACCGTTGCTTATATTTCACAAAGAAAGGACTCACAAGAATATTACACATCTTACAAGATCTTTTCAGTAAGGAACCATCCTCACAAGGAGCACCAATCCCTACACCTCTTCTGATATTACACACAAAAAAGGACTCAAGTGAATATTATGCATCACAAGAGATTTATTTTAGAAAGGAACCAACCTCAAAATGAGCACCGACCCCTAATTTAATCATCTACAACTGATATTTTTCATGGAGCTGTAGACTTATTTTTATACAAGACTCTTTTTATCAGCCACCATCTTTTTTTTTTTCTATTTCCCTAGTTTCTTTTTGTTCCTTTTTGTTCTCTTGAACCTAGAATTGACTTTGTGTGAAGTTGAATGGGGTAGGTGTCCATGTGTATCTTTGGCACACTCAGGGAATGAAGTAGAAAAAGGGATGTTCTCAAGAAAGCATAGGACCTCCACATGACCCAGGCCTGATAAAGTTTCCTCGACGGGTTGATAAGTAAAAAATATAACATAGACGCACAAGGTCTCCATGTGTCACCCGATCTCACTTTCAAATAAAAAAAGAGAAGAAATCCCCCAAACAAGCGCAAGACCTCCACGTTCTAGAAAAGGATCATCACTGACTAAGGAAGTCATAGTTGGAAAAATTAAAGGCAAGCAAAAATACCCCAATAGGCAATTGAGATATAGACCCAGAAATAAAAGATATTGTAAGAAAATTGAATGATGTCGGTGGAAGGTCTTATTACAAACAATTAAATGAGAGCCAAGAGGATTCTTAAAAGAGTTTTTATATCCAGGAACAAAAAAAAGAAAAAAATGGGGGTATATAGAAGAATACAGACTAGAGCTATGAAAGGGATTCTAGTCTAATTTATTTTATATTTGCTAGCCTTAGCAAGGCTCTTCTATAGAAGGAATTTGTAATTTGTGCCATATCATCCTTATGTATCATTTTCTCTATAAATAAAGAGTTCTTGTTATGTGCACTTTAGCTTTAAATATCTTGTGTCTTTTATCTTTCATTGCTAGTATTTTTTAGTTTATTTCAAAGATATATCTTGTTATACGCCCTTGGGTTTTTCTTAATACATCTATTATCTACATATTTTCATGTTTTACACCTTCTCGGACTATGATAATCTACGATAATTTTGTAATAGTAGGTCATGCTAAAAAACTATTCAAAATATTTTAAGTAGTTTCCCAAGATTTATATCTGTGTCTTTTGAATTCTACTCCGATGCATCAGCTTAGATAATTTTAAATTTCATTTCAGTTTTATCCTAATCTTATCTCACACCACAGAGAAGATACAACTTCTTCAAAATCCGGAGGTTAACTTAGGGAGAACTTCCCACTAATATAAGGTATCCAACAACTCTAATGGTTCATCTACAAAGCTAATTGTTAGGAGGACCCAGCGATAAGAAGCGTAAAACCCGCTGAATGTGCTAAGATACAATGTAGAATTTTATTTACATACAATTTTTTATCATCTAGCTACTATGTTGCATTCACAACTAATTATGATCACTTTCCTGGATCTATCTTTGTTATTTTCTTCACTTTCTTCTTACTCATCTTATTTTAACTTTTCATCTCAATCAATATGCTTCCCTTGATGATCTTTTCATTTGGTAAATCAATGCATCATCGATTTGATCTCCTCTTTCCTCTCTTTTCTTCTCTATCTCTTTTCTTATCTTGATTGCTTCATATTATTTTTCTACAGCTATTTCTCAGGTCGAATACTTCTTTTCTTACTTGAGAAACATCCAGAATAATTATTCCTAGTTCAAACCATATTCACAATCAACCCATTCCCTCACTTCGAATTTTGTATCGTGCACCTTCCTTTTTAATCACCTAAGAATTCAGCCGATTAAATGAATGCATTTTTCTATAGATATTTTTCCTTATGTATGAGGATATATTATGCCATTTTGAATACATGTGCAAGGGCAATCTATTATTCATTCCTAAAAAAAATATTTTCCAAAATTTATAACATGACTGAGATGAGTGAGCAATTTCCTTCTCCAATATTTTATTTCTCCTTAAAAATCAGGATATCATGAAGAATGTAAGTGAATTCACATGAAGTCAAGAAGCATTAAATGTAGGAAGATGGAAAAGTAGATTTTTTCATTTTTAATCAAATTCAAGTCATGCATCTAGCCGTAATCACCTAACAATTAAATCACCATTGATTTTTGAGAACCAACTCTTACTTTTTCCATGTTTGAACCAATTTGATTGCCTTTAACACTTTTCAATCTATGTTCCATCAATTTGTAGCTTTCCTTAACTCCTATGGATTTCTTCTTTGTATCGCGTCACTTTTCTTTGTTCCATGGAATTTCTCCTTATTCGACAGATTTTTAGTTATCCATCGCTTTTCTATGCTTATTGTGGCTTCTTCAATGTTTTGTGCCTTTCCTTGTTTTTTTCCTTTCCGCAGATTTTTTCCATGTGGCCCACTCTATCTATTTCTCTTACAGATTTTGTAGTTTTCACCACTTATTTTTCCTCCTATGTGAATTTTCTAGTTCATCATGGCTTTTCCCTTTATCCATGGGTTTTCCTTCAACTTCCTTACCTTCGTATTTTTTCCCTTACCTTTGCAGAATTACCTTCAACTTTACATCCTTACCATTTGCACTTTGTATATTTTCCTTTGGCTCCATTTCACGTCGCAGCTTCACTCCTTTATGTGTAGGACTCGTTTACCTTTAACGGTTTCTTCTATTTCTCTGTGCAATTCTTATAATTTTTGTGGCTACTCCAAGTCTTCATAGGATATATCCTCATCTCTGCGGCTTTCCCAAAAAACTAAGTCCATTATAACTTCTCTTTGATCATCCTGAAGCCTCTGTGAGCTGACACTACCACTCAACCTTCATTTTGTTTCATCTTGCTCACTTTACCAATTCACTCCTTATGCCATCAAAACAACTTGACATCAGTGAAAACACATATGAAATATGAAAAATGTCTAATAATCCCCCCCTTTGTCATTGATGTCAACACCTTATCATTTCAATGCTAATATAGCACAAAAACTAATTAACTCCTTTTTGATGGAAAAATACTTACATGCCTAATTTATATTTCTGATATGATAATAGCTACAATCCCCCTTTGAAAAAAATGACAAAGGACCAACCATATTATGTTAAATAATATGCAACATGTTCTTATCTCAAGAAGATCCCCCTAGGGTTATGCTTCTTCTCCATCTGTTTTGATATGTTTACAGCAATGCTCCCCCTGAGTTGATGCATACTTTTGATAATTATGAGCTAAAATATTAGCTCCCCATTTCTTTGGAACTATATTTTGGAGATGATATTTCCTGAGAATTATCCCTTTCTTTTATAAATTCCCTCTAGTTATTGGCGAGATAACGAATGACCGCCATTTTATTGCTTACGTGTTCAATTGTTGCTTTCCATAGCAACTTGGTCATTATATATTAAATTTCTTCTTTTCTGCTCACATATTTTAGAGTGATATTCTTATCATTTACTTTTTCCCTGAAGAAGTAATACCTTATAGGTATAATGCTTGGTTTTTGAATGGAAAATTGGGTTCTTGGAGAAACTTATTGCACTTGTACTATCACATAATAGAGGAATTGGATTTTAAGATTTTACCTTGTATTCCTCCAATGTTTGATTCATACATAAAACCTGTGTGCAACACATCACGACAACTATATACTCCGCTTCACGTGTTGAGAGAGCCATTGATGATTTTTTCCTACTTAGCCAATATACTAAGTAATTTCAAACAAAGAACACTCTGCCCCTGGTACTCTTCCTGGCATCAACATTACCTACCCAATCAGTATCTGTATATTGTTCGATGTTGAAATCACTAATTTTTTGGTACCATAATACATATTCAATTGTGCCCATGAGATATCTCAGAATTATCCTAACCTCCATGAGATGTTTTTCCCTTAGATATTTTTGAAATATTCCAACCAGTTCTACTGCCTGCATGATGTCAGGTCTTGATGTTGTGGAGTATAGTAGATTTCCTATCATTGATTTGTACAATGTTTTGTCTACTTTTTATGTACCATCATATTTTCTTAGCTTGCATCCAAAATTCATTGGTGTCCAAATAGCTTTTAAGTTTTCCATCTTAAACCTCTTTAGCGTTTCCTTCATGTACTTATTTTGGTTTATGATTACACCATTGTCTGATTGATTGATATGTATTCCTAGAAATAATGACAGATATCCCAGCATTGACATATCAACCTCTTCTTTTGGCAAGTCTACAAACACATATGTCATTTTATTATGGTCTTCGCTAAATATTATATCATCCACATACACTATTACAATGATTATATTTTCTCCTTGTTCTTTGAAGTAGAGATTAATGTCTGCATCATCTTTTCAGAAACATTTCTCAATGAGGTATGAGTCTAATCTATTGTACCAAGCTCTAGGATCGTTCTTGAGTCCATAAAAATATTTCTTCAACCTCCATACATATTATTTATCTTAAGTTAGTGAAAATCCATCAGGTTGTTCAATGTATACGTATTCATTCAAGAAACCATTAAAGAAGTATGATTTCAAATCCATCTGAAATAATTTGATCTCCTTGTATGCCATGTAAGCTAGGAACAATCTTATTGCTTCCATTCTTTGTAAACATGCAAATGTCTCATCAAAATTGATTCCTTCCATTTGAGCATATCATTTCAACACTAGCCTTGCCTTGTTCCTTGTCACTTATATTTGTTTATTTAGTTTTTTCTTGAATACCTATTTTGTGCCAATCAATTTCTTGTTCTATGGTCTAGGTACCAGTTCCCATGTTTCATTATTTTCAATCTGATCAAGTTCTTCACTCATGGCTTCAACCCAATATTGATATTTTCGTGCTTCTCCAAGAATTTTTGGTTCTATCATTGATAGGAGTGCAATTTCTTCATGATTTTTTTTCTCTTTTAGCATTCTTCTTGTTAGGATGCCACCATATTTGTTTCCACTAATCCAATTTTCAATATGGTTCTTTTTGACTTGCCTATAGGGTGCCTTAGTGTTTGGCCTTTCTTCCTTCATCTGCTTCTTCACACGGACTGTCCATTTAATCATCATCTTCTTGTTCTTCATGATTAACTCTGTGCTCAGTGCTAGTTTAGCGTATTACATTTAATCGACCTTCACATTTGTGTTTTCTCCAATCTTCTGTAGCCTTTTATTATAGCATTTGTAAGCCACACTGACCACTGAATAACCAAGGAATATCCCTTCATCACATCTTGAGTCAAATTTACACAAGTTGTCTTCTTCTCTTTTGATATAAAATTTGACTCACACTCAACAGATTGTGTTTGAGACCATCAACATATAAACATTTTCAGTGATAGCCTTTCCATTGTCAAAAATTAATGTTCCTTTTCTATTAGATTAATTAAAGCATTATATTACCTTAAGTAATTAATTATTTAATAAGGTAATTAGTTTATATATTTTTATAAAGTTTTATAACAATATTTGTCATATTATTGCATAGGTTATATTGTTACATAGTTATAACAGTTATTATTTATTTATATTTAATTATTGTTACTTCCTGGATGTATTTTGAAAGATATTGTGATTTTGGTTTTACCTATGCAACCCATTTATTTTTTTGTATATTGCTATCCAATATGTATAAATATTTCAACACTCCATTGTAATGGTTAATTTATTTCACATTAATAAATTATACAGGCTTCCGTCCCTTTTTATGAAATTACATTTGGTACCAGAGAGAGAATATGGACCTGTGACGTAGAGAAGATGTGGAAAGAGAGAATAGAAGAGATAGAGGAGACATGAGAAACATTTTCAAAAATTGAGAGCCTATGTAGCCTCTTTAAACTTTCTAGCCCCATCCCTACATCCCAACAACTTCTTGTTCATTCCAAGTTTTTGGAACACAAATTGTGCACTGGTGCACCCTGCACCAGGAAATATTTTCTGCAAGACTAGTATTTAATATTTTTTTCCCCCAAAAAAGGGTTTTACCTCTAATATTAGAGGATATTTCATCTATTACTGCATTTGGTATCTCTTCAGACTGAGCTCACACCAAACTGAGTTGTATTTAAAAGAGTTGTTTGACTAGTGTATGTAATGGAAATGTTTGTAAAGCTATGGAAAGAGGTTAAAGAACCTCAAAGATTTCCTAAACTCAACCATGCACCATAAGATTAGATCTAAACAAGAAACTATGTATGCATATTTAAATTTGAAACAAACAATCAAACCCTAGCATATATACTACTCTCTACTCCATGAAATCTTAATGAAAGTGAACCTAGTAAGATTCTAAGCAATCAAATTATGTGATGTTTACTCCCAAAAATAACAAAAAGATCTCTCCAAGTTGGCTACATGGCTAAGCTTTAGATCTTCCCTTACGAACTATATTTGGAATGGATGGATATAAGATGGGGGAGCTCTTTACAATGGAGTACAGCCAAGATCCAAATGTTCTATAGCTTAAAGCTATCACAAATGATTTCTAATGCCTCTCCAAAGTGCTTGAGATATTTTTTTATGTAAACAAGGTGTAAGGTTGAGAGGGAGGGGTGACTCTTTTATTTATAGTTTTCCGAATGGGAGAGTTTGGATATCTTGTGCATGTGGGACTAAAGCTCAAAAATCACTTTTAGATTAAATTAGGATAAACATGATTTAGGCTTAGTTAAGCTAGGATTATCCTAGTTAAACTTGATTATCAAGTGATTAGAGACTCATTAAGAGTTTGGAGGAGTCTGGTTAACCATTTGTGACTGATCGATAGCCTAGGAAGCCATAAAATTGATCTAGAGAGAAGTAAGGAGGTTCTAAATGGTCAAAAGGAGGAATGTTTAGCTAATAAGAGAGATATTAACTAAATTAGATGATTATAGGAGGAATACGACCAAAAGAGGTGTCGTAAATGGGCATCCGAGAATGTAACAAAGAATAGGGAATTAACAAAGTATCGTAAATTGCTTGGAGTGTAAGCATATTTAAGGTGTCTACAAGTAGGATACAGACCGAGCCACTCACACCAAGCCACTTCTTGGTGATTATTACTAGCAGACTAGGCTAGGTGCCAAACAACCAACCTCCATTCCACTCCTCCTGAGTGAGTTGATTGATCAAGCTATTAGCTTGTATTGTTGGTGAGTTAGGATTATTGAATCAATGAAAAATAATGAGCTAAGGTTTGGTGACTTTTGGACCAACAAAGCCATCCCTCAACAACGACCCCTGCAACCTATGCCGAACCTGCATAAGGACAAACAACAAACAAAAATAAAATATAAATCTACCAAAGTTCTAACCTGCACAAAATAAAACCACCTTTCTAAGATCCACCCTTTCCCATTGATATCCTCCATGACCATGACCTGCATACAACACAAATAAAAAATCGCATGAAGCTCAAAACTGCATTTAATCAAAATCAAATAAAAAATATGGTAGAAGAAAAAAAGGCATGAGTAAAGGATCTGGATTCTCAGGTGAAAAACCCTAATTCACCCAGCTCATAGTCCATGTGGAGCTCCACTCCATCCACTTCACAATTTTCATAAGGTGCGTCAAATTTCATATTTATTAAATATAATTTGTTTTGTCTTATTGCCTAAGCACACTATGTGCAATGGTGGTTGGTGTGAATTATTTGAGTGTGTGAGGTAAAGGGTTTGACCCCCACCCCTGATTTGATTTTCAAACCATTTTCCATTTAGAGGAAAATTTGGAAAAACCACTAACTTTGGCTGAACGTTTAGCAAAAAATCCTTCTTCTAATCTACTTAGTCATAACTAAATAGGAACCTAAAATTTTAGCGAGAAAAACCCTAATATAGGGCAATTTGTTTCTCCTATTAGGCCTATTTCTTCATTCTGAGAAACATTTTATAAAGGGGGTATATTGAGTTGTGGAGCTCAATTACTTCAGTTTAGCATGCAACGCAAACTTGCTGGAAAATACAATAACCGACATCGGTTAGGAGGGAACTGGCATTGGTCACCTAGGACTGTAATTGGTTAGACAATAAGGAACCAACCACAGTTAGGGATAACTGATGTCAGTTACCTGTACGAGAATTTTTTAACTTACTCTCGGGAATTAGATATATTTTAAGTATAAAAATATATCTATTGATTGTAATTTCATTGCTAAGTGCCCTAAGTCTAAACATTACTATATAAGCATAAAAGCTAGGGTTTAGAATTTATGATGATGAATAATTATTTGAAGATAATTATGAGAGTGAGAATTCTTGGTGAAAAATAAAATCTTGAAGAAAGAAAGTAAGGTACATCTAAGAGGTGTGGAAGATTGTAAATCATCTTTGTATATCTTATCAAAGATTTGGCTAATAGATTGGCTTGTTTCTTGGTGGACGTAGCCCACACTGGGTGAACCACGTTAAATCTAGTGTTGACTTATATCTCTTGTTTTGTATATTTCTTTTGGTAGAATATTTGCTTTTATTTGCATGTATGCTTAGATTTGATATAATATCTATACAACAGGTGTGCTAACCCCAACAACTGGTATCAGAGCTTTGTTTGAGGGTTTTTTGTGTTGACATATTTACTCACAAAGGGTTTTCTGATTGAGTGGGAGCTACAACCATCTCAGAAGAAAATAAATACAAGGTAGAGAAGTTTCATGGCTGAAATTATCAATTATGGAAGATGCATATTGAGGATTATCTGTATCAAAGAGATCTGTATTTAACATTGGATGATAACTCTAGACCTATGAATATGACTAATGAAGAATGGAATATTCTTGACAAAAAGGCTTTGGGATCTATAAGATTGAGCCTGGAAACATTCGTGGCTTCCAATATTATAGAAGTGACTTCTACGGTAGAGTTAATGAAATCTCTTGCTAATTTATATGAAAAAACTAGTGCTTCAAATAAATTTTATTTGATGAAGAAACTATTTAGTTCTAAGATGCGTGAAGGTGAATCCACATCTAGTCATTTGAATGATTTCATACCTATTGTAAATCAGTTAAAATCAGTTGAAATACCATTTTATGATGAAGTGAAAGCACTTTTATTCTTATGTTCTTTTCCTGATAGTTGGGATAAATTCGTAATGGCTGTTAGTAATAAAACATCTACTAATAATGTTTTGAAGTTTGATGATGTGGTTATTATAATATTGAATGAAGAAATTTGGAGGAAAATTATAGAGGAAACATCATCTAGGAATGCTTTGAATGTAGAAAGAAGGATTAGGTAGAAGGAGAGATCTAAGATCAAGAGTAATGGGAAATAAAATTCAAGGGATAGTAGATCTAAATCCAAAAGTAAGGGAATTAGTTTTTGGAAATGAGGAAAGAAAGGACATGAAAAGAAATATTGTTGGTCAAAAGATAAAGAGAACCAACAACCAGACAAAGGTAAATAAGTAAATCTTGCTACATTAGAGGTAATGCAAGATGTTTTTATTATTTCTTGAGGTAAGAGAATTGAATCAGTGGTTTTAGATTTAGGAGCTTCTTTCCATGCAACCCCTAATAAGGTTTGTTTCAGAAATTATGTCCAAGTCAATTTTGGGCTTGTTTATTTGGGTGATGATGAACCTTGTAGTATTAATGGTAAAAGCGGAAGTTCATATAAAACTGCAAAATGAAAATACATAGGTATTGAAAGATGTGAGGCATGTGCCAAGCCTCAAAATGAATCTTATTTCTACAAGGTAATTAGGTGAATCTGGTTACATGGTTACTTTTACAGGAGACTCTTAGAAATTCACCAAGGGTGATTTTGTTGTGGAAAGAGGTAAGAAGGTAGGAATTCTATATTTATCTACCTGTATTACTGATTCCTTTTGTGCATTATCTACTTAAGGTTCAGATGCATGCATGTGGCATAACAGGTTGGGGCATATGAGTCAAACAAGAATGTAAATCTTAAAGGCTAAGGGTAAGTTATCAGATTTAAAATATTTAGATCTTGAGTTATGTGAGAATTGTATCTTTGGAAAGTAAAAGAGAGTGAATGGTGTCGGTTTTGGTTAAAGGTAACCGGCATCGGTCACTGTCATATTTGGATACAAATGTCTCGGAGGTCCAGATTGAGCCTCTAGAAGCCCAAAATCCTATGAGAAGGTCACAAAGGGTAAGTAAACCTCCAGAAAGATTTACACCTTCTCTATTTTATTTATTATTGATAGATAATGGTGAACTAGAAATTTTTAAAGAAGCAATGTAGGATAATACCCACATGCAGTGGGAGCATGGCATAGATGAGGTGATGGAATCCTTGAAACAGAACAAAAATTGGGATTTGGTTAAGTTTTAAGTAGGTAAGAGGACATTGCAAAACAAGTGGGTTTACAGGATCAAGGAAGAAGAGGGTGGATAGAAAAGGAACAAGGCAAGGCTTGTAGTAAAGGGATTTACATAGAAATTAGGTATTTACTTTGGTGAATTATTTTCTCCTGTTGTTAAGATGACTTCTATTCATACTGTATTGAGTATAATTGCAGTAGAGGATTTTCATTTAGAGAAACTATATGTGAAGACGACTTTCCTTCATGGTGATTTGGATGAACATGTTTATATGCAGCAACTGCTTGGGTATGAAGTCAAGGGTAAGGAAAAATTAGTGTGTAGGTTGAGAAAGAGCCTATATGGGCTCAAGAAAGCTCTAAGGGAATGGTACATGAAGTTTGATAGTTTTATGAATGAGCATGGTTACTTGAGATGTGAATCTGACCATTGTGTTTATTTCAAGAAGCTTGAAAATGGGAGCTATATTATTTTTTAATATATGTGGATGATTTTCTTATTGGAGGATCTAATATGTAGGACATTGGTGAGCTTAAGGAAAATCTATCTCACATATTTTCTATGAAGTATTTTCGAGCTATAAAAATAATCCTTGGCATGCAAATACATAGAGATAGGAAAAACAAGAAATTGTATTTGTCTCAGGAGGATTATATCTAGAAGGTGTTAGAAAGGTTTAACATGCAGAATCCAAAACCTATTAGTATAGCTATGGATGGACACTTCAAATTGAGAAAATATTAGTGTCCTTTGTCACAAGATGAGGTAAACCACATGACACGAGTTCCATATGCTTTAGTAGTTGGGAGTCTCGTGTATGTTATAGTTTGTACCAGACAAGATATTACATAGGCAGTGGGAATAGTGAGTAGATATATGGCCAATCTAGATAAAGAGCATTGGAAAGCATTCCAATGGATAATCATGTATTTGAAAGGGACATCTAGCATACCGTTATGCTATGGAGGTTCATACATTTCATTATATGGCTATGTTGATTCAGATATGGCTAGAGATCTCGATAGTAGGAGGAGCACTACTAGATATATTTTCATAGTAGGTCGGATAGAAGCCAGCTGGATTTCAAGATTGCAAAAGTTTGTCTTTGTCTACTAATGAGGTGGAGTATGTTATAGCTACACACGCTAACAAGAAAATGATATGGATGAGTAGGTTCATGGAAGATGTGGGAAAGGAGCAAAGTGATTGTAAACTTTTCAGTGACAGTTAGAGTTCAATTCATTTGGAAAATAACTCAGTGTTTCATTCCAGAACGAAACACATTCAGTTGAGGTATAATTTCATACGGTAGATATTGGAGGATGGAAAGTTGAATCTGTAAAATATTCATATGAGTAGGAACCCTACAAATAATCTAACAAAGATATTAGCAAAGGAGAAGTCCGAGCTACACTCCACTTTTGTTGGTCTTCGAGTTTGAGACTTGAGGAGAAAGAAGAAAAGCTAAGGAAGGATCCAAGAATGATGTTGTACATGTATGGTGCAGTAATTAATCTCTGAGTGGGAGATTGTTGATTTGCAGAGATCAATTACTTTGGTTTAACATGTAATGGAAACTTGTTGGAGAATACAGTAACCAACATCAATTAGGGGGGAACAGATATCAGTCACCTAGGACCGGCATCAGTCAAGCAAGGACCGACATCAGTCAAGCAATAAGGAACCAGCCGCAGTTAGGGATAACCGACATTAGTTACCTGTACGACGATGTTTTAATGAAATCACGGGAATTAGATCTATTTTTAGCATAGAAATATATATTTTGATTGTAATTGCATGGCTAAGTTCCCTAAGTCTAAAAATGACTATATAAACATAAAAGCTAGGGTTTAGAAGTGATGATGATGAATAATTATTAGAAGATAACTATGAGGTTAAGAATTCTTGGTGAAAAAAATCTTGAAGAAAGAAAGTATTGTGCATTGGAGAGGTGTGGAAGATTGTAAATCTTCATTGTATATCTTGTCAAAGCTTTAGATAATAGATTGGCTTATTTCTTGGTGGACGTAGCCCACACTGGGTGAACAACGTTAAATCTGGTGTTAATTTATATCTCTTTCTTTGTATATTTCTTCTGGTATAATATCCACTTTTATTTGCATGTATGCTTAGATCTGATATATTATCCGTACAACTGGTGTGTTAACCCCAACAGGGTAAACCAAAAAATTGCTTTTTCAGCTATTTTTTTGCAATTTTTTGCATAGAGGGTCATTTTGGGCTCCGAAGGCCACCAGGGCCCGAAAAACACAAAATTTTTTCCTACCATTCAATGTTTTCCAAAATTTTTGAATGTAGTTGCATGATTCAGTATATTGTACTAATTTTTGGTTGCCATAGTCAACCACAAATATTGTAACTGCTCAAAAACTGATAGAATATTAAAATTTGGTTCAAAAACACTCACGAGATCCTAGATATCATTCGCAACGTTTGGTATATATAGTTCCTCTGGGAAGCACTTACAGGTAAAGCCTTCGTGACTACTACTGCACTTAACGTCTAATATAGCTGCAAAAACTTCGTCTAGGCATTGACCCTTAAAATTTATAGGGAGTAATAAGGTCATAGTTCACACACTAATAGAAATCCCATCCATCTATGTGCAATTTCATGACATAAATCAAGACTTAGAAATTATCCAAGTATATAGGAAAGTTACGCATGTGTATGAGGATATTTATTTTATCTGGTGTTAATAATCACACAGACCACTTTTAGTATTCTCTTGGTACCACGTATCAAATTATTTCACGTCCATTAACACCTCTTTCATGTAACACCAGGTATATAGAAAAGGAAAGCTTCTTCCATGTACTGTTGGGTATATTGAAAGGGTGCGTATATAGAAAGGTTTGTTATATCAGACTGACAGTATATAGATTTGGAGACCTTATACCTGGAGAGATAAGAGCCTAACCCTGTCAATGATTTCTATAAAATGGTCACCAGTGACCCCAAATGTTTTCTTCCTGATTCACAACTACTCAGAGGAAATAACTATGTTTCATGGAAGACAAAAAACAAGACACAACTTGAGTTTCAAGAGATCTGGACTGTTGTGAATGGTACTCTTACCAGATCAAGTACTGATACAACACAGCAGAGACAGTTTTATAGAGAAGAACAAATATCCAAACTCATCATCTTTTTTAGAGTTTCTGACAATGTGCAACCCCATATTCAAGATGACAAAACAGCCAAAGAAGCATGGGATAAGTTGAGCACAGTATATGAGGTGAAAAACAAGAATGTCATACTGAATTTTTAGAGTCATTTACACACACTGAAGTTCAAGCAGAATGAGAAAATTGAAGCTTTCTTGAGAAGAGTTACAAATTTGAGGGCTTCACTTCTAGCCCTGGGAGAATTGGTCACAAATGAAGCTCTCGTTCCCATGTTTCTGAGATATCTCCCTTCTTCTTACCACATTTTTGTTAAAACACTAAACTTGTCATACACAATAGTTAGTTTTGACAAGCTGGTAAACCTAATACAACAAGAGGAAGTCATTTATAATAAGGATGATGAAGAGGAGCAAGCACTTTCATCACATCAAAAATGGAAAGGAAAAGGAAAAGGAAAACATAATTCCTATCAAACGTACCAACATCAGAATCAGTATCACCATCAAGTGGACCAACAACAGAAGAAGAAATGTCCAGTCTGTAAAAGAGGACATGAGTTGAAATATTGCTGGTATAATACATATAAAAAAGGTTCATCAAGTAACTCTGGACCTCAACACAAAAAATCTCACAAGGGACATAAAAACTACAATCAAGGGAAGAAAAATGGGAACTGGAAAAGAAAACCCCATCAGCTAGGAAATATTTCTGAGAAAGAATAACATTCAGATAATGAAGACATCTTGTACATTGCTCAATCAAGTGAACCCTCCATGTCATCTAGTGATGCCTAGTATGTTGATTCGGGATCCACTCAACACATGACCAGCCACAGAGATTGGTTTACTTCAATGAGTGACACACATTCAAAAAACCATGTTTCGTTGGGTGATGATTCTTCATATATAGTTCATGGGATTGAGAACATTTCTCTACCCCTTAGTTCACACAACTTTAGACTATCAGATGTCTTATATGTCCTTAGGTTGACTAAAAATATACTTTAATTCAGTTAACTACTAGATAACAACTTAAAAATTGACTTTGATAGTCATTCCGACAAGAAAATGTGTTTAATTCGAGATAAATCACGAGGCTCAAAAAATTTGTAAAAGCCTCTAATGTGGGATAGATGTTCTAGCTTGATTTTTTCCATGGAGATGATCAAGAACTTGTGACTAAGAACTCTACCTCTACATAGTTGTGGCATCAGAGACTTGGTCATGTTAGTTTCAAGTATCTTGAAACACTTCACCAGTGTAATATGGTACATGGGTTACCATCTCTTCAGAAGGATACAAACAAGTGTCCTCACTACCTAGTAGGAAAGAAACACGGAGCTTCATTCCAAAAGAGTACATATCAAGCTCATGGTAATCTTGATCTGGTTCATACCGATCTTTACAGTCCGATGTAACCAATTCATTCTAGATTTTAGTACTTCATGCTTTGTGTTGATGAATATTTAATAAAAATGTGAATTTTTTATCTTTGAAAGAAAATAAAAGCTTTTGAAAACTTCAAAAAGGTCAAATTAGTTGTTGAGAACAAAACTAGCCGGCACATTAGAACTCTCCACTTAGATCAAGGGGAGGAATTCACTAGTAATGAGTTCAAAGACTACCTACAAGATCATGGGATTCATCAACAAATTCCTCCTCCACACACACCACAACAAAATGGTGTTTTTGAGAGAAGAAATCGTACTATCATGGAAATTGTGCGATGCATGATCGATGACTCTAGAATTGAAAATACATTTTGGGTAGAAGCAACAAAGACAACAATGTATTTGTTTAAAAATTCCCCACAACTGCTCTTGATGGAGTAATGTCACATGAAGCATGGTCAAAGTAGAAACCATATATTACACACCTTAGAGTATTCACGTGCAAATAAAGTATGCATATACCCAAGTAGAACATAAATAAATTGGACATGAAGTCATAGAAACTCATCTTCATTGGGTACTGTGAAGAGACTCTTGGGAAAAAATTTATGGATCCAAACACCAGAAAAGTCTACACCAGTAGATATGTTGAGTTTTTTGAGAAGAAGGAAGAAAAGTCTCCTACTCCAGACTCAATTGATGTATATTCTTCACCAATTGTAAAAATGAAGCTGATGTTCCCACAAATGATGAAAGTGATGATGGGGATGATATAATAGAACCACGACCTATGGGAGTAGTTCAAAATATGCCCAAGTGGTATACTAGCACGTTACAAGATGCAAGAATGGATGTTCCACCAGATACTTCCACCTCTAGACCATGGACTTGCAGTAAAGAAAGAGAATAAGTTAAATTTTCTTTGATGATTAGAGTTATTGAGTCTGATGATCTGTCTATAGTCTAGGAAGATCTATAGTAAAAATATTGGAAAGATGTCATGGAATATGAATATCAATTAGTAATGAAAAATAACACTTGGAAGCTTGTCGATCTTCCACCAGGAAGAAACCCATTGGATACAGATGGGAAAATGGACAAGTATAAAGCATGACTTTTAGCAAAAGGGTATGCATAAAATGAAGGCATTGACTACGAGGACACATTTTCTCCCACAACCAAGATCAAAATGATTAAGATGACCATTTCTCTAGCTACACAGTTTGGTTGGAAAGTCCATTAGATGGATGTAAAAAGTGCCTTCCTGAATGGATATTTACAAAAAGAAGTCTACATGACTCAACCTGAGCGATATGTTGTACTTGGTCAAGAATAAAAGGTATGTAGACTTAGGAAATATCTATATGGCCTCAAACAGGAACTCCTGACATGGTACATCAAAATTGATGAGCATATCGTATAACATGGATTTGTTATAAATCCATACGGTCCCAATATTTACCTCAAAAAACAAGGGGGGCGATTGTGATTGTCGTTGTCTATGTCGACAATCTAGTCATCACTGGAAGCTCATAGAGGATGATCAATGGAATGAAGAAAGATCTTAAGCAATCATTAAACATGAAAGATCTCGGGATAATGCACTATTTTCTTGGATCTAAAGTATGGTAGAAATATAATCACATATTTGTTTCTGAGATCAAATATACCAAGAAAACACTCAAGAAATTCATGATGATGGATTTCAAACCGATTGTTATACCTATGGAGAATAGATTGTAGTTATCTCATTCAGATGCATCTCCTGAGGTAAATGCCACTCTCTATCGGTAGTTTATTGGGAGTCTCATTTACCTGACCTACACTAGACCAGATATCAGCTTTGCAATGAGCTATCTATCCACGTTCATGCAGGAATCCAAAGTTTTTCATTGGAAAGCAACAAGGCGCATCTTGAGATATCTCAAAGGATCATTGGATCTTGTTCTATAATACAAGAAGAGTGACAACTTCTTCTTGTCAGGATATTTAGATTCAGATCATGCAGGAAACATTGATGATAGAAACTACACTTCATAGTTTTTACTCTTTATGGGATATGGACCAATATCATGGGGAAGCAGAAAACAACACTTTTTTTCTCGTTATTCCACAAAATTTCAGTATCATTCTGCGGGAGAAGATGTCTATGAAGTGATTTGGCTACGTCGAATACTCGAAGGATTTTAAATACCACATGACAAACCGACCACCATGTATATTGATAATGAAGGTGTTCTCAAACTTATTCACAATCTAATTTTTCATGAAATAAAAAAATATATTGAGGTACAAGTACATTTCATATGTAAACATGTCTTCAAGCACAATATACAACTTCAATTTTTTCAAACAACTATAAAAGGAGTAGATATCTTCTCACAGTCACTTGCACGTGACAAGTTCTAGTTGTTCAGAGATTTCCTCTCCTCATTCCTTGAGGAAATGCAAAATTAAGGGTGGGAATGTTAGGTTAATTTACCAATTATATTACCTTAATTAATTAATTAATTAATAAGGTAATAAGTTTATATATTGTTAGAAAGTTTTATAACAATATTTTTAATATTATTGCATAGGTTATATTATTACGTAGTTGTAACAATTACTATTTGTTTGTATTTAATTATTGTTTCTTCCTAAATTTATTTTGGAAGCTGTTGTGATTTTGGTTGTACCTATGTAACCCATTTTTTTTTTTTTAGATTTTTGTCCAATATGTATAAATATTGCACCACTCCATTTTAATGGTTAATTGATTTCACATTAATAAATTATACAGGCTTCTGTACCTGTTTACGAAATTACATTTTCCAACTATGTTTGATGAGTTGTTATGACCAAATCTTAAAGTACCAGATGCACTGTTAAATAAAGTAATGAACTTAATTTTATCATCTTTCATATGGCTTGAGCATCCACCATCCAAATACTAGATTTTTTCTTCATTTTTCACATGAAATACAGTCTGCACTATTGCATATGACTCTTTTCTCTTGTTCTCATATATATTTGGAACATATATCCAATTGTTTTACTTAGGCGGTTCTTGTTTGTTTATGGAAACCACATGATTCTTATTATAATAATTGTTTTGAAAACTATTATAGTTTTCTCTAGTGTAAGAAGAGAAGAAGTATCTTCTATATCCTTTAGAGAATTTTCTACACCTTTCAGCCTTATGTCCGAACTAATTACAAGAATAAGAATACACATAGAAGGAGTGAGTGTACCTCATAGCACAAGTGATTCTTGGAGTAGTGGTTCTTCTTCTCATGGATCTCTTGAACCCTTCATTTATAGCATAGGAAGTACTTGGTTTTGCCACAAACTTATTTCTTTCATTCTTTATTATATGCTTTTCTTTATTTTCTCATTTTAATCTGATTCAAGATTTATCATTTGTATCCCATTGAATATTCAGTATGTATGTTAAAAAATTTGATCCCTTTTTAAGATTTTCATATACCTTTAGCTTCCTTCTCATTTGTTCCATCTGAGTTCAACTTTGTGCACTATTCCTCCATTGATTTGTAGGAGTTTCAAATATTTTCAAGCTATGTTTCCAACTCCTTGAGATCAATGGCCTCTTCTTCTTCTCTTTTTGAATGCAATTATTCAAAGATGCATACTTTTTATTCATAATACTTTAGTGTGCATCTCATCTTATGATTATTTCATCTACAAAGAATTATATCCTCAAGGGAACATACTAGCTCTTCTTCAAGATTAACCTTAGCTTCTTCTTCATTAGATTATTCACCATCAATTGCATACTATCCTTTGGAGCTTCTTTCTTTTTTTGTATCCATGGCCATAAACAAGCATTATGATTGATCTTCATTATCTCATTTTTAGAGATAGATGAGTTGCTAGAATCAGAGTCACTTGATTCTTCCTTTGCAAAGAAATTCCTCTTGTTCTTGAAGAACTTCTTATTTTTTAATTATTATGCTCCATTTATATTTTACTTTTTTATGACTGTGTTCCTAATTTTCAAACAGATTATTCTTGTTTGGACACTTACCAGTAAAATGACCTAATTTTCCACATGCAAAAAATTTAAATGGGAGTTTTCCTTTGTACTTACCTTACCCTCTTTTCAATATTCTCATGAAAATGGTTTCAATATTTTCATCATTCAACTCATCTACTGAATCAGATTCTTCTCTTCTTCTCTGGAATGTGTTTCTTTCTTCACTTTGAAACCTACTTATTTCTTAGTAGTTTTTGATCCAACATTCCTCGTCTTGTATGAAAACATAGTGCTCTACAATTCATCCATTTTGAAATTATTCATATCTTTGGGTTTCTCTATGGCTTAGACATTTGCATCATACTTTTTGGTTAGGGATCTCAGAAACTTATGAAAAATAACAGACTCTTCAACATTTTCTAGTAAATCTAGGATCATGTTTATGAATTCATTTGTTCTTTTCCTGTAGGTCGCTATGCTCTCATCATCTTAAATTTTCAAGTTTTCAAACTGAGCTCTGTAGGTGTGAAATTTTTCCAATTTGACCTTTTCATCACCTCCATAGATACTTTGTAGTTTGGTCCAAAATTACTTTTGTGTTGTGCAGTGCATAACTTTCACAAATTATTTCTTAGTCAATCTGCATAGAACAAAATTCATACATCTTAAATTGGATTCATATTTTTCCTTATCTGTGGAAGAAGTTATTGGTGTGGCTAGAGGGTTATATCTCTTTTCAATGCATTCCCAGATATGAAAACCAAGTAACATCAAATATGTCTTCATTATTATTCTCTAGAATGCATAATTTGTACTTGTGAAGAGAGATGATCTAGATAGAGACAAACTTCCTTATGCCTTATTTGATGTCATGCTTTTGATAGGATAATATATTTGAAGATGTTAAGTTCTACTATAAGGATGCAGCTCTGATACCAATTTTTAGAGATCTCAAGCACTGAGTGTGGGGCCTGAATCAGTGTAGTTAAAAAAAATTATAATTAATTTCAGTTTTAACCCTTTAAAAGTCTACAATTTTAAATTATGAGCAGTTAATCAATCATACATCATATACAATAACACTTGAACATAAATATTTACCATGGGAAACCCTTTCGGTAGAGAATCCCACCAACACCATTTCTTATATTACATAAAGCAAAGACTCGCAAGAATATTACACATCCTATAAGATTTGATTATTAAGGTACTCACCTAACAAGGCACACCAACCCCTTCACCTTTACTGATATTACACACAACAAAGGAATCAAGTTAATATCACGCATCATAAGATATTTCTTTTAGTAAGGTACCAACCTCAAAAGGAGCACCGACCCCTAATTTAATCAGCTACAACTGATATTTTACAGGCACCCACCTACAAGAAGGCTATAACCCCCTGAATGTGCTAGACTACAACTTATACTTTTGTTTACATATAATTTTTGATCATCTAGTTACTATGATCCATCCATAAGAGATTATGATAACTTTCCTAACTTTGTTTGTTTTATTTTATTAACTTTCTTCTGATCATCTGATTTGATCTTTTTACATCAATCAATCCACCACCCTTTATGCTCTTTTCATTTGGTAAATTAGTACATCATCAATCTACTCTCCTCTTTCCTCTCTCTTTTCTTTTGTAGCTCTTTCTTATCTAGATTTATTTGTATTTTTTTTCTGAAACTCTTCCTTAGATCGAATAATTCTTTTCTTTCTTGAGGAAAATCCCAAAAAATAGTTCCAAGTTCGAAAAATATTAAAAATCAACCCATTCCTTCACTTGGAATTACATTTCGTAAACCTTCTTTCTTGGTCACCTGATAATTTAGACCATTAAATGAATGTAGTTGCCTCTATATATTTTTCCTTCTGTATTCAACTTTATTACATCGTTTTTAGTACATGTGTAAGGGAAATTTATTAATCATGCCTAAAAATTGATTTTTCAAAATATACAATGTGACCCAGATGAGCGAGTCATTTCCTTTTCTGATATTTTATTTCTCCTTGAAACTTAGGATCTCATGAAGAATGTAACTACATTTCCATGAAGTCAACAAGCATTAAATTTTTACAACTAGAATACTAGATTTATTCATTCTTTGTGAAGTTCAAGTCGTGCATCTAGCCGAAATCACCTGAAAATTGAATCACCATTGATTTTAGAGGACCAAATCTTACTTTGTCCATGTTTGAACAAATTTTATTGCCTTCAACCCTTTTCAGTCCATGTTCCATCAATTCGCTGCTTTCCTTAACTCCTCTATATTTCTTCTTTGTATCGCAACACTTTTATTTATTCTACATCATTTCTCCTTATTGGGCGGATTTTTAAGTTATCTATGTCTTTTCTATGATTCTCACAGATTCTTCATTGTCTCATAGCTTTCCTCCTTATCTATTGCCTTTCCACGGCCTTGTTCCATGTCTTCCGCTCTATCTCTTTTACTTGTGGATTGTTTAGTTTTCCGCTGCTATTTTCTATACTCAATAGTGTTTCTAGTTCATCATGGATTTTCACTTTATCCATGGTTTTTCCTTTGGCTTCCTTACCTTTGTGGTTTTTCCTTTATCTTTGTGGAATTACCTTCTTCTTCACATTCTTAATAGTTTAAATTTGTATCTTGTCCTTTGGTTTGCTTTCACTTCACAGATTCACTCCTTTATGCACGAGACTCATTTACCTTCTGCAGTTTATTCTAGTGCTCCGCAACATTCTTATGACTTAGTTGGCTGCTCTAAAGCTTCAGCAGATATATCCTCATCTTCATGGCTTGCCAAAAAAATTTACTAAGTCCTTTAGAACTTATCCTTGATCATCATGAATCCTTTGTGAGATGACACTACTAATAAACCTTTATTTGGTTTTTCATCTTTCTCACTTTATCAATTCATTCCTTTTTCCATCAATGCAACTTTACATCAACTGATTTAGCTTAACATAAATGACAACACATATTACATATGAAAAAGGTCCAATAGAAGATGTGATAAGATGAATAATCTTTTCACATGATTATCCAAGAAGTTATACGTATTTCCAAATGATTAAAACTCAATATCAAATCTTAAATATACTTCAGACACTTGTAAAATACATCAACATGATAATAAAATATCATCCAATCTAAATTCTTCAAATCATCTCTCCTTGTTCAACTCTTTCTCAAAGAAACAACACAAATTTTTTTTTTACTAAATTCATTTCATGAAAACACAACAAACCACTTTCCTAGAATGAAATGGTAGGGATTTTTTGCTAGGCTCAAAGGGATCTTATTTTCAGAAAAATGGTTCTTCTAAATAAGATCAAAGGGGTTCTAAACTATTAGCACCATTGTACCCAAAAGTTTACTTTTAAAGCCTCTTCTTGATTCAAATTTAAAAGAGGTCGGTTTCCCTCGACATGCATGACCACACCATCCTAAAAAAATCCCATAAGAATAACTATACATTCACAATTGACCAATATAAGTCGGACTAGTAAAAACACTTCATCCATACACCAAAAATCCCAAAAACCATTGCATTGCAATAACGAAAATCTCTTCATTCCAAAACTAGTCTTATTCATAACCTAAAAACCATTATGCATGATTAAAATAAAATTTTACATCCATAAGTGGTTGTAATTTATCTCAAAAAATCAAATTGTTTCGTTTAATGGGCCCATTACACTTTATACTTCTCAAAATTGTTGTTTCCTACATCTTTTAGGACCATGAAAACTTCATTATACCAAAAAAAGTTTTCAAATACACCATATTATACCATGTAACCACTTGGTGGAAATTTCAGATCCTGTATAATGCTTCTAAGGTAGTTATAATCCTTGAAACATTCACTTGCACAAACTACAACAACATTTGTCTTCACCAGATCAACATGCCCAAAAAGTTGTTTCCAAAGATCAACTGATAAAAATATTTCTAAGAACATAAATGACCTCTACATGGATTGATTTTGTGCCAAATTCATCCATATTCACATTATATATGATATAAGGCATCACCTAATCCAACTCATGCTTGAAATAATGCAATCCTTTCAGCAAACCACACCCTGTCCTAAACTAGAAAAAACATTCTTGTCTAAATAATGACTTGGAAACATCATCAACACACATCATCATATGTTAAGATGTATATCAATGCAAATATCTCTGAATCCTATTTCCATAAAAAATTGAATCACCTGAAAATTACACCTGGAGATCTTGTTATCACAATTTTACTAAACACTGATTTTATGGCCTCAAAACAACCCTTTGATTAGTCAGCCTAAATGGAGCTCAAGTTGCATTTTTTCATGAAAATGTGATATTAAACATTCATACACATTAATAAAAACTCACATAATTTCCACAACATCAATGTATCTCATACCTCATTTGGATAACATTTCCACAAACTGGAACTCTTCAGAAACTATCTTTTTTAGGTGGGGCCCACATAATATCACATAATATATCCTACATTTATAGAAATCTGGAGGATTCTTATATAACATTAAATCATCACTTCTTAATAAAAAATCAAAACTGGATCACTATACCTCTGCTTTTGCAAACTGGTCCTAGTTAGGGTTTAGGTAGGGTCTTAGACCACTTTATTCTTAACATCCATTCATAAAAACCTGACTCTCAACTGACCTAATTATTTTTGTGAAACATTTAAGATTTACCATATAATCATCCCATAAAGCCAAAAGTTCTGAGGAAAATCCCACAGTTCATAGTGAGCATCTGAAGTCACAATTCAAACTGAAATGACAAAAGATTTTGACCATATCTGACTAAAATTTACGTAAATTTAAAAATTATCATCATGGAAACCTGAAAATGTTCCCATAACACAAGGACACACCATACTATCATCTCTAGTAATCATCTTGTCATAGGTACCCATGAAGTTTTTCAACAACTTAAAATTATGTAGCCACACCTTACGTTTTCTCATTTAGAGGCTAGGGTCAACATAAATAATTATATAAATCAACATGAAACCACTAAAAATGACACACACATACCTATATACCATGATACATCTAAATACATGCATCCATGAGCTCATATAGCTCTAAATATCAATCTCATACCTCTTGGGTATTATACCTACTCCAAATGAGCACATGTTAAATAGCTAAAAACCTGTAAATTCATCATGTAACTACTGTGAGTTCACAATAAATCTTAAAACCTATTATCCATCATGCCAACATGCTTCTAAATCATCCAAGAATTTCATAACAACATGCTACATGGTCTAGGCACCTTAATAGGGTTACAAGAGCAAGCAATCCTCACTAAATCTCCCTGAATCATCATAAACTAACCTGAATCACCATTCCAACATCATACATACCATCATATGACCCTAATCCATTATCCCCTTTGGAATTAATTTTTTTTCATAAATGAAAACACCTAATAGTACCACATGTCAACATCATGTCGGCTCAAGCTTCAGAATGGATAAAGAATGGTCTAGCACAACGCACGTCTGTAGAGATTTCTCAATTGATCACATGTCACAATTATAATAGCATAGATCTAAGGTGCCAAATTGGACACATGTAAAAATTCTATGGATCTAATAGTTTTATTCCACCCAATATGGAAAATGTGATGTGAAGGCGCAACCAATGAAAGGTGAATGCATGGATACATGGATTTTCTATTGGCTCTAGTTTTAAGGTTGTTAGTCACGGGATATAAAAATATTGAATTGCAAATAGGCATGGATATTTCCTATTGGATCATGGTTTAAAATGGATAAATAATTTACTTACACTACGAAGGTACATGGAGATGTTTTATTGACTCGTATGTCGTAGTGAGCATAACGTAGAAAAAAGGTGTCAAATTAGACATGTGGAGTGATTTATTCATACATAAAGATGATATAATCTAGTGTAACTCAAGCCCCATAATGAAGGTAAAATTTTAAAAGGCATCGGGTTTGAAAGAAGGAAAGGGCATTCAAAATATAAAGTAAACAAACATGTAACCAGAGCTCAACGCGACAACTACACCAGAGACTGACACATGGAAAAAGTAAGAGAAATACACACATTGGCAAAGAAAATATCCAAGGCCAATTAAATTCTACCACTTTTCATTCTCTTCTTCATGCCAACACGCAAAACATTAAAGGGTCATATATTTTGATTCCCTATTACATATCTTGTGAACTTTATATGGTTGGAAATTTATATTCGAGTCCTTCACTTTGGAAACATCAAACACATACTTTGATGAAATATAATGAGATAAAATAATAGAAACATTTGAGGTATTAATATGCATATCCATATGGATCAACCACCCTAATTGGTTAAGTGTGGGGATATTTCTTGTGCAACATGCAAGATATAAGAAATGAATAAATCTGTCAGGCTTCCCATGCTCCCTTTTAGATTTTTAATGCATCTTTTTGGTGGTTATATAGAGAGATAAGATTTTTCTTATTTCTATCTCTCTCTCTCTCTCTCTCTCTCTCTCTCTCTCTCTTTGTATATATATTGTAACAATCTTCCATTTTGTGTAAGGAGGCGAATTTGGGGTATTTGTAGCATTTTTTTGACCAAGTTTTAAGTTATAGTTTCTATTTTCTTATGAGACTATATGTGTCTAATTCTGTGACAAAGAGATAAGGTGGTTGTGTTTTACATCCATTAGCATGTTTTTAAGCCATTTGATTATGTCCCCTATCAAAAACTCACATGAATAGAGACTGACTATGTCTATGAAGCTACACTTTCCTGTTTCTCATGATTGAGGAGAAGGAATGAGGAAATATAACTCTTTTACTATCCTGCATTGATTTTACTTTATTAAATACACAAAGGTATTTCTTAGTTGTATTCTTCTAGTCACCATGAAAATTGTACAATAGTGTATATTTTACTACAGTTCAACTTAGTTGTAAAATCCTAAAGGAAGCACCACTTTTGAAGATATTGTTATATCTTAAGAGGTTTTTGGGTGTATAAGACAAATATAACAAGTGATTTATGTCAACTCTAACTCTATGATTTGTAGGTAGGATTGTGAAGACTATATATAACATTTTTGTGAATTGAGTATCAATGAATACAAATATTATTTCAAAGACTATGTTAAATTGATTCTTATTTTCAAGCACCACAATTAAGGATGGATTCTTGTAAATAGGGACAGAAGCCTGAAGTTTTTATTAATCAGAATCAACCATTTACATAGGAAGGAGCTGCAATAATTATAGGTATTGTACAACTGAATACAAACAAGAAACTAAGTTGCATAGGTGAAACCACATTCCAAATTACATAAGATTCCAATAACATCTGAGAAGCATAAATAAATAATTACAATTATATTGTTAAAACAATATAACCACACCTGTATGCAGGCATAAATACAATTAGATGGTTATGAAGGAATATAACCATATAACAACATTATTTAATTAATAACATTAATTTAAATAATTTATTATATAATGCATAATTAATTAGGATAATAATAATATTTTATCCTAACATTCTCCCCCTTAATTGTGCATTGTCTCAAGGGATGAGGAGAGGAATTCTATGAACAACTTGAACTTGTCACGTGCAAGTGACTTCGTGAAGATATCTACCCGTTGTTCAGCAGCTGGACAAAATTGAAGCTGGATGTTGTGCTTCAACAAATCCTCACGTATGAAATGAACCTGTACCTCAATGTGCTTTGTTCTCTCATGAAACACTGGATAGTGAATAAGTTTGGGAGCCCCTTCATTATCAACATACATGGTGGTTGGTTTTTCATGTGGTATTCCAAGTCCTTCTAGTATGCGACGTAGCCAAATCACTTCACAGATAGCTTCTCATGCATAATGATACTCGAATTATGTGGAAGAGCGAGAAACAAAGTTTTGTTTCTTGCTTCCCCATGATATTGGTCCAGATCCCATAAAGAATACAAATCTAGAAGTATATTTTCTATCATCAATGTTACTTGCATGATCTGAATCCGAATATCCAGTCAAGAAGAAGTTTTCATTCTTCTTGTATTCTAGACCAAGATCCACTGATACTCTTAGATATCTCAAGATGTGCCTTTCTACTTTCCAATGACACACTTTGGGTTCCTGCATGAACTTGGATAGATAGCTTACTGCAAAGCTAATATCTGGTCTAGTTTAGGTCAGGTAAATGAGACTCCTGATCAGGTGTCAATAGAGAGTGTAACTTACCTCAGGAGATGGATCTGAATGAGATAATTGTAATCAGGTCTCCATAGGTGGATTAATTGGTGTGCAATCCATCATCCTAAACTTCTCAAGAATTTTCTTTGTATATTTCATTTGAGATACAAAAATGTGATTCTATTTCTGCCATAATTTTAATCCAAAACAGTAATGCATCAGCCCGAGATTAGTCATGTCTAACGATCGATTAAGATCTTTCTTCATTGCATCGATCATCTTCACTGAACTACCAGTGATGACTAGATCATTGACATAGACAACGACAATCATAATCTCCCCACCTTTATTTTTGAGGTAAAGATTCAGATCGTATGGATTTCTAACAAATCCATGTTGTACGATATGCTCATCAATCTAAATGTACCATGCCCGGGGTGCCTGTTTGAAAACATACAGAGATTTCCTAAGTATGCATTACTTTTCTTCTTGACTAGGTACTACATATCCCTCAGGTTGAGTAATGTAGACTTCTTCTTGTAATATCCATTTAGTAAGGAAATTTTTACGTCCATTTGGTGGACTTTCCATCCAAACTGTGCAGCTAGAGAAAATATCATCCTGATGTTTTGATCTTAGATGTGGGAGAAAATGTCTACTCATAGGCAATGCCTTATTTTTTTGCATACCCCTTTGCTATGAGTCTTGCTTTATAATTTTCCACTGTCCCATCTACTTTGTATTTTGTTTTAAATATCCCTTTGCATCCAATGGGTTTCTTACCTAGTGGGAGATTGACAAGTTGCCGAGTGTTATTCTTCATCACTGATTGATATTTAGAATCCATGGCATCTTTCCAATATTTTGACTGTAAGGCTTCTTGGACTATTGAGGGCTCATCAAATTCAATAAATCTACTCATCAATGAAAATTTAACTTCTTCTCTTGCTTTATTATGAATCTATGGTCTAGGGGTGGATGTATCTGGTGGAGCATCCATTCTTGCATTCCATAATGTACTTGTACACCATTTAGGAATATGCTGAATTTTTCCAATGGGTCATTGTTCTATCTGATCAACACCATCATCCCAACATCACTTTTCATCTTCAGAGGGAAGATCAGCTTTAAGTTTTACAACAGGTGAAAAATATAAATCTTGTGAGTCCTGAGGAGGAATAAATGCTTCCTTCTTCTCGAAAAACTCAACATCTCTACTGGTGTAGACTTATTTTGTCTTAGGATCCATTAATCTATACCCTAGAGTCTCTTTGCTTTACCCAATGAAGATGAGTTTATGTGAGTTCATGTCCAATTTCTTCCTGTTCTGTTTGGGTATGTGTATGCTTGTTTTGCACTCAAATACTTGGAGGTGTGCAATAGATGGTTTCCGTTTTGAACATGCTTCTTGTGGTGTTACTGCATCAAGAGAAATAGTAGGTTCTCTATTCAAAAAATACACTACTGTCTTTGCTACTTCTACCTAGAATGTCTTTGAAAGTTCAGAATCATTGATCATGTATCGCACAATTGACATGATAGTACGATTTCTTCTCTCAACAACACCATTTTGCTGTGGTGTGTGTGGAGGAGGAATTTTTCGATGAATCCCATGAGTTTGTAGGTATTTTCTGAACTCATCAATGGTGAATTCCCCTCCTCAATCTGAGTGGAGAGTTCTGATCTGATGACCAGTTGCATTCTCAACTGCTACTTTGAACTTTTTTAAGGTTTCAAATGCTTCACTTTTCTTGAATAGTCGTTAACAAAAAGCATGAAGTACTGGAACCCAGAATGACTTGGCTACATCAGACCGCAAAGATCGGTATGAACCAGGTCAATTTTACCATGAGCTTGAAATGTACTCCTCTAGAATGAAGCTCTATGTTTTTTGCCTACTAGGAAGTGAGGACAGTTGTCTATATCCTTCTGAAGAGATAGAAGCCCATGTACCATACTACGCCGACAAAGTGTTTCAAGATATTTGAAACTTACATGACCAAATATCTGATGCCACAACTGTACTAAGGTGGATTTATTAGCCATAAGTGCTTGATCATCTCTGTGAACAAAATCAAGTTGAAACATGCATCCCACATTGGAGGCTTTTGCAATTATTTTCGAGCCTCTTGATTTGTATCGAATCAAACATGTTTTCTTGTTGGATTGACTATCAAAGTCAATTTTTAAGTTGTGATCTAGGAGTTGACTAACTAAAAGTAGATTCTTTGTCAACCCAGGGACATAGAGGACATCTGATAGTCTACATTTGCATGAACCAAGGGGTAGAGAAATTTTCCCAATCCCTTGAACTTTATATGAGAATTATCTCCTAATGAAACATGGTTTTTCGATGGCATGTCCCTCATTAAAATAAACAAGTCTCTGTGGCTGGTCATGTGTCGAGTGGCCCCTGAATCAACATACCAAACATCACTAGATGATGTGGATGGTTCACTTGATCGAGTAGTGAACAAGAATTCTTCATTGTCTGACTGTTCTTGTTGCTCAACAATATTACCTTGTTGGTGGGGTCTTCTTTTCCAATTCCCCTTTTTCTACCCTTGATTGTAGTTAAAATGTCCCTTATTAGATTATTTTTGGAGGTCCATATTTTCTTGATGAACCTTTCTTGTAAGTATTATACCAACAATCTTGTAGGTTATGTCCTCTTTTGCATATTGGACATTGCTTCTTCTGATTTCTATCCCCTTGATACTAATTTTTATTTTGGGATTTTTTATAGGAATTAGGTTTTCCTTTACCATTTCCTTTCCAATTTTGATGTGAAGATAGTGCCTGCTCCTCTTCATCATCCTTATTATGCATTGCTTCCTCTTGTTGCAGTAGGTTTACTAGCTTTTCAAAACCAACTGTCGTATCTGACACGTTTAGTGTTGTGAAAAAAATGCAGTAAGAAGAGGGGAATGCTCTCAGAAAAATGGGAAAAAGAGCATCATCTGTGACCGATTCTCCCAAGGCTAGAAGTGAAGCCCTCAATTCTGCTATTCTTCTTAGGAAAGCTTCTATTTTTTCATTCTTCTTGAACTTTAATGTGTGTAACTGACTCTACATATTTAGTATAACATTCTTGTTCTTGGCCTCGTATACTATGCTCAATTTATCCCACACTTATTTGGTTGTTTTGGCATCTCAAATATGGGGTTGCACATCATCAGACACTCCAAACAAGATAATGGTTTGGCCTCCTGATCTACTTTATCAAACTACCACTGTTGTGTTGTATCAGCAGTTGATCTGGTCAGAGTACCATTCACAGCAGACCAGATTTCTTCAAACTCAAGCTGTGTCTTGATTTTTGTCTTCCATGCAGCATAGTTGTTTCCTCTGAGTAGTTGTGAATCCAAAAGAAAACATTTCAGGGCATCGGTGCCCATTTTGCAGATATCACTGATAGGTTTTGGCTCTTATCACTCCAGGTAGAAGGTCTCCCAATCTATATACCATCACTCTGATATACCGAACCTTTCTATATACGTGACCTTCCGATATACAAGGTGGTATGTGGAAGAAGCTCACCCTTTCTATATACCCGACGATATGTGAAAGAGGCGATAACGCATGTGAAAGAATACTAATGGGGTTTGTGTGATTATTGACACCAGCTCGAATAAATATCCTCATACGTGTGCGTAACTTCGCTATATACTTGGATAATTTCTCATTCTGGATTTATGTTGTGCAATCATTCACAGATGGATGGGATGGTTTATAGTGTGTGCACTGTGACCTTATTACCCCCCATCAATTTAAAGGGATGATACCCAGACGATGTTGTTGCAGCTATATTAGGCGTTAAGTGCAATAGTAATCATGACGGCTTTACCCGTAAGTGCTTCCCAGAGGCACCGTATATACCGATCATTGCAAATGAGATCTAGGATCTCGTGACTGTTACAAAACCAATTTTATACTGATTTTGATTACAAATCTACCAGTTTTCGACTAGTTAAAAAGTTTCTAGTTGACTATGGCAACTAAAAATTAGTACAATATGTTGAAGTCAATTTTTTTGAAAAATGAAATGGCAGGAAAATTTTATTTTTTTTGTTTTGCGGGCCTTGGTGGCCTCCATAGCCAAAAATGACCCAAGATGCTTAGAATTGCAAAAAACCAGTGGAAAATGTAATTTTTAGCTATCCCCCCTTTCGAGAAAGTTTCCCAGAATGGAGAAACAAGCTTAATAGAGAAAAAAAATTTACCCTAAATTAGGGATTTTCTTGCAAAAAATGTGGAAGCCTGTTTAGCTATAACTAGCAGTTTAGAGATGATCTTTCGGCTAAATCTTCCCCTAAATGTGGCGGTTTCACTGTTATGTCACTAAAAATCAAAACAAATGTCTTTAGTGGGAATTGTGCAGCTAATACGCTATCCACCAAGGCACCTATGCATTTTTTATATCAAATGAACAAATTGTATTTAACTAAAGGTGAATTTGAATCACCTCAAAAATAGCGACTTGGTAAAGGATAGGGCTTCACGTGGCTACGACTTGAGGCAGGTTTAGGGGTTTTCCTTTGCATAGAAAATGCATCTCACCTTTTTTTATATCGTTTGATGGCTTCTATGTGCTGCCGCCATGTAAATTTATTTCTTTATCCTCCTCTTTGGATTGAAAAAAACCATGTTTTCTTTCAAACCCCTTTTTTTTCCTTTTGTATGATGCTAATGACCGCTGATAATGCTTTTCTTGTTGTTTGCTTTATTTTTCTGCATTTTTTTAATGTAAGTCCACCATATTTTCTTTGTGCAGGTCGTAAAGAATTGACTCCACATTTTCTCCTTTGTTTGCAGGTGCTGCATGGAGAGTGGAGGCTAGAATGACTTATTTTATGTATTGTTTTGACTGATTTCTTTCACGCAGGTTACATGTTAGCTCTTCACCATTTCTTCTTTGTTTTCTTGTATTATGCAGGTCTGCAAGGTGTGAAGCAGTTTGTTGCAGGAACTGGCTTACATGCAAGTGCATGGAGGTTTATTACAGGCCATAGGTCATTGAGGGAGCCATGGAGGACAGCTTGGATGTGGAACACGTAGAGGAGCCTCAACCAAATAGCACAACCATTTTAAAAAAAAAAAATAGCTTGAATCGATTAGTCAGAAATATTTGTTAGGAGCTCGGTCACTCAAAAATTAAAAACAAATAGATAATATTATCTGTACAAAACCCTTAAATGGTTTTTTTATAATTTATATACCTACAGAAAAAATTTCCTAGTGCTAGGTGCACCAGTGCAAAAAAAAATTTCCTTCCAAACACTTGGAAGGAACAAGAGGATGTGATGAGACATGGATGGGGCTAGGAGGTTGCAGGAGGCTGCACAGGCTCTCTGATGCTGTAAACACTTCTCCAAAACTCCTCTATCTCAGCTACTCTCTCTGTCACTCCTTCACAGGTCCAGATTCTCACTCTGATACCAAATGTAAATAGGGATGGAAGCCTGAAGTTTTTATTAATCAGAATCAACCATTTACATAGGAAGGATTTGTAATACTTATAGGTATTGTATAGCTGATTACAAATAAGAAACTAAGTTGCACAGGTGCAACCACATTCCAAATTACATAAGCTTCCAATAACATCCACGAAGTATAAATGTATAATTACAATTATATTGTTAAAACAATATAACCACACCCGTATGCATACATAAATACAATTATATGGTTATGAAGGAATATAACCATATAACAACATTATTTAATTAATAACATTAATTAAATAATTTACTATATAATGCATAATTAATTAGGATAATAATAATATTTTATCCTAACAATTTTTTCCATGAGAACATTAAAATACCAAGGTCATAATAGCATTTTCCCTCACCCTTCCAAATATCAATTAAAAAAATCTAGTTATATTCATATTTATTAATCATATCATACCTGCATACCTTACATATGCTTATTCTTCAAATTTGTGTTAAATGTTTTTCATTACGAATAATCTTTTCTTATAATCCCACAAATTCTATGATCCAATATCATTCAAATAATTCTTTCTCAATAATGTTATGCAAATGCAGCATATAAAGGTGTCCATTATCTATCTGTTAGATTTTGTTTCACTACCAAGTGCTTATGATAAATATAGAGACAACTCTTTTGAGAGAAGTATTGTATCTATGGCTGAACTTGTTTCAAATTAATTTGCACCAACCATATAATAAAATAAGCCATAAAATATTTTCCATTATCTGAATCATTTAACTAGGTCCTCTCACCTTGATAAGGGTAGAGCCAAAAGTAGAAGGGACAAGCCATCCCCTCTATGAATGTGACCCCTTATCACCTTCCATATTTGAGTAATTGAGTTGAGTGTTGAGAAAATTACCACCTATCAAAGACAAATAAATTTTCATTTTTCATCACTCTCTCAAAGTCTTCCTACTCAGATTGGTTGTTCATCTCCCTCAGGGTGTTATTTCGAGAGCCAAACTTGAGTGAAACCATTTCTTGGGACTATATACAGACATACTACATGTTTAAAGGCTCTATCTATTTATGGAATTGTGTATTCTAGTGGAGACTCCCTCAAGAAAAGTTGGGATATACTGGTTTCATCATATTGTAACAACTAATTTAGTTTATGATTTATAAAACTGGAAGGATTACGGTCTTCTTTGAAATATGATCCCACAAAGAAGTTACTTCAAGATTTAGTGTCTCTACAGAAAAAGAGGTATACATTGAATCCTTTAAGTGATCAAAGTTCAAAGACTAGTTATAGACAATTTAACAAGCTTGATATCACACTGGTTCAGGACTACTCTAGCACATCTAGAAATTCTGAAATACAACGTATGCCTAATTCTATTCTTTCATTTATTAAAGAAAACAAAGAATTTTTTAAGAGTCTACTCTTCCCAGAATATTTCATTAGGATTATTTGTTAAAAAAAAAATCTTGTTCAACATTGGTTACACCATCCTTCACATGCATTTCCTATATAAAATAACATGGTTGATCTCCCTCCTAGAGGAAATTTTATAGTTAACACATATAGACCTATTGATTTTAATGATATGGAAGATTATCCAAATTAGGTCCCCAATTAGATTAGAAAGAGGTGACTTATGTTTCAAGGAAATAATGCTATTATTGGCTATCATTATTTACAATTATTTGAGATTCTGATTGATAATTATGAGATTGAGTTTAAGGATGTATATGTAAATTCATTTTTACATACTCTAGAAGAATATGCTCTTGAATGGTTCAAATCCTATCCAATTGATTTATGGAAGGAGATGTAAAATTCATTCAAGGTCCCATATGGTGATATAACCGATCTAAGGTTTCTTTTTTCTAATTTTGAGAGCATGAAAAATAACCCTAATAGGTGTGTCTAAGATTTTGATAACAGATTCAATAAAACCTTAACAAGTTTACCCAATACTATAAGACCCAGTGATGATTCTTGTCTTATTAAGTTTTCAGATGCATTTTATAAGGAAGCAACATACTACTTGAGAAACAAAAATCCTATAACTTTGATACAATATTTTACCATGGCTATCCAATTTAAGAATAATATTAAAGATGTTATAAATCCATCAAATAAGGATCGTGTGACATTGGCTAACCAAGAAAATCCTTAGACTATTAAGATATTGGACCTTGAATTAGCTGTCAAAAGTTTGGGAGGAGATGTTAAATAAATTTCTTATAAGTTAGCAATAGATGATAAGGGATTGTCTCCCAATCCTTAGATTTAACATCAAAACACAGGACATAATAGATTTGGAAATTATCCCAAAGGATAGCACTTGGTTGAAGATAGAGGAAAAGGAATATGGGTTCTTGAACAAGAAAAAAGAATTTAGAGATAAATAAGTTGTTCTTGACCCTTTAGTGGGAAGAGTAGTTGCTATTGAGGAAGAAAATGGAATTGATTGCTAAGAAAAACTCTTATTTCACCATATGCACTATGATCACCCTTCAACTAATGAAATTGATGAGGATTATTTCAGTTATTTATGAATGATGGAATGTCAACTAGAATGTGAGCATAATGCATCTTATACTGACCTCCTCTACACCCAAATATGGTTGATTTATGGACATGAGTGTAGATATTTTAAAAGACAGGAATTAGATTCAGCTGAATTGGTAGTTTCATCCTCTTCTTCATTCAGGTACGAGTCGAGGATGGAAATGTAATCCTCAATGAAGAATTATGAATCTTCTTCCTAGGTTTCGTATTGGTGGAAAAAGGTATATTCTGAGATGGAGATGGTGATGTGACTGATGGAATTTGATTTTGAACCAGTACGATAATCCTCTTCCAAATGTTGAAGACATGTTTTGTAGCATCATTCAAATTGGGTGTGCTCTTCTCGTAACCTCAATCTATCATCATAAGAATTCCAGAAAGCGTCAGTAACTTCACGGATACATTATCTGGAAGAAAATATGGCATCAAGATGATCAAACAGAGCATATTGAATGGCGCACAATTCCAAATCATTGATCAACTTGTGCTATTCGCAATAGAAAGAGTGGTAGATGCGAGGGAATGAATCAGTTGTTGGATAAGTAGGACTTCCTAATGCCATCTAAAAACATGAAAAATCAAAAAACTATTAGTAGATGACAAGAAACAAGTCCTCATTTTGATTAGATTGAGTAAAAAAGGTAAAAAGATAGAAATAGCAAGAATCGCTAGTGATTTAAGGGAATCACTGGCAATTGGGGTAATCTTAAAATATTCCTATGAAAGTTAACAATTTTCTTAAACATAGTTTAAATAAATGTTTTCCGCTCTTAATCTTGTCAAAAACAACAGATAAATGATGCAAAAATTATGTAAAAACAAAAATGCGCCTGACGTTAATGCATGAAATGTATAATATGAAATATTTTACCTTTTTGGATGTATGGTATGAACGTTGGATAGAAATAGGTGATCGAATCATAAGAATGAGAAAATTGATGATGATTCTAATGTTCTAAAAACAACATGATCTTGTAGTGTGTTGATGTGGAGGTCTTGAATGCCTGGTGGATCAAGAAAATGATAGAATGTACCTGTAACGCATGTGGATTTTTCCTACAAATGGGGTCCAAAAACATGCACTTATATATCACCGGTGGTCAAGTAAATCGTCGGTGATTTCGGTGAAATATTTTTTAGACTATAAAATGAATGATTTTCTTCTATTTTTCTCTTAAAACGATGGGTTTCGATCTTGTTTGATGTGCTAGAGGTTAAAAAAATATTGAGATGAATTATTTGGAGTTGGGAAGGTGTTATATTTTTTTATATTTGATTAGTTAGAAAATAAGTTAATTTAGGAAGATATTTGGTGTGATTTTAGTAATTTTTTAAGTGACTTAGTGAGGTGTCGTGGTGAACTGGATGAGGTGTAAAGGTGAGGTATAAGGAAATAATACCCATTCATATATTTTAATCACTTAAATAATTATTTTAGACTTTACAAATATGATGGGTTAAATTAATTATCAGAGGGGGGTGATATAACAAAGGTCGCAAGTGTGTCATTTTTAGTCATGAGATTGTGTAGGTTTATGGGGGTGTAAATTTTTAGTGTATACATTTGCCCCTTTTTGTTTGAAAATTTTCAAGAAAATTGTTCTATAAAAATGATGAAAGAAAATTGTGTTGGTATGGTTGAATTCACTGCAGCATAATACAATGAGCACCAGTGTGTTTGTGTTTGAGAAAGGCTTTCCATAATTATAAAGGGTGCAAATCGTGATGCTGGGGAATAAAGTGTCAGGATGGCCAAACGGCTTAATGCCTGCACAAATATGATTCTTACCAGACAAATGGGGAAAAGGACATGCAATGGGGGCCAAAGGGCTAGTCTCCCATAAACATATGGAAAATACCAATGTTGTGTTTATGTTGTTTTAACTAAATTTTTCCATGAGCTAAGGTCCATTTCAGGGGCATGGCACACTTTTTTCTGTTTGTTGTGTTCTCTTGACAATGAATACTTAAAAACAATATTTGACATAAAAGCTTTTCATAGAAACAATACGATGCTTGTTTACTTTATTAATATCAAAATCGAGCATTAAAAAACAAATGAGAGAGATGTAATATTTATAGATATTTCACAACTTCTATCTCATCCACAATATATGGAAAAAAATCACCTAATTTGAGAAAATATACAGAAATAGCATATTGCCCCTAACTGCCCCTATTGCACCTCATGGAAATCATTTGAGAACAAAATATGCAAGATAGAACATGATCCCATAAACATAGGGATGAGAACACTATCACTTAGTTAGCTAAAAACTAAGGATAACTAATACCTATTGAAATAATTTTAAAGTATTTAAAATAAATAATTTATCTTATTACATTTATTAAAATATCAACTTATTATGAATTAAGCTAAGTTTAATTCCTAACATCCCCCCCACCCCCAATTCATCATGGTCTCAAGTGAATAGGAGAGAAATTATCTAAAAACCTCAAATTTACCTCAAGCAAGTGACTTTTTGAAGACATCTGCATGTTGCTGCATAGCTGTTGGGAAATATTGGAGCTAGATGTTGTTTCTATGAACATGTTCATGAATGAAATGTACGTGAACCTCAATTTATTTGGTACACTCATGAAAAATATGATTTCGAACATGTTTTACTACTCATTCATTATCAATATGTAGGAGAGTTGGATATTTATGTGGTATTCCCAATCCTTCAAATATACGTCAAAGCCATATAACTTCATACACAGCTCCACTTGTTGCATGATATTTTTATTCTGTGGAGGATCTTGAAACACAAGTGTGATTTTTACTCCCCTATGATATCAGTCTAGATCCCAAAAATAATACAAATCCTAAAGTGGATTTACTATCATCTATGTTTCCTGCATGATTTGAAACTAAATATCATATCAAGAAGAAGTTATTATTCTTCTTGTATTCTAGGCCATAGTCCATAGTTGTTGTAATATACCTCAGTATCTACTTTTTTTCTTTCCAGTGAGAAACCCTTGTATTTTTCATGAACCGTAAAAGATAGTAGAATCCATAGCTGATATATGGCCTAGTGTAAGTCAAGTAGATGAGACTCACAATCAACTGCCGATAGAGAGTTGCATTTACTTGTGGTTATGGATATGTTCAAGATAGTTGAATTCTTATCTCCATAGGTGTGGAAAATGGCTTACAATCTATCATATTGAATTTATCAAGTGTTGTCTTAGCGTACTTCAATTTTGACACAAAGATTGATTTTATCTTTTCCAAACATCAAGTCCAAGACAATAATGCAGAATCCAGATATCGGTCATGTCAAATGATCATGTTAGATCTTTATTTGTTGACTCAATCATCCTCACTGATCCTCCAGTGATGAGTAGATCATCAACATATACTACAATGATCACTATCTCCCTCCTTGATTTTTGAGAGAGATATTAGGATTGTATGGACTCTTGTTGTATCCATGTTGAATGAGATGCTTGTTGATTTTTATGTACCATGCTCTAGGAGACTTCTTTAGACCATATAATGATTTTATGAGTTTACATACATTTTCCTCTTTATCTGGCATGAAAAAACCTTCTGGTTGAATCATGTAAAATTCTTCGTGTAAATCACCATTAATAATGGAAATTTTCACATCCATTTGGTGTATTTCCAACCAAATTGTGGAGCTAGAGAAGATATTAATGTGAATTTTTTTATCTTAGTTATGGGAGAAAATTTCTCCTCATAATCAATGCCTTCTTTTTTAGCATATCCCTTAGCAACTAGTCTAGCCTTGTGTTTATCAATTTTTCCATTTGCTTTGTACTTTTTTTTTAAGATCCATCTACATCCAATCAACTTTTTCCCTAGTGGAAGATCTGTAAGTTTCCATGTTTTATTTTTCATAAGTGACTTATATTCTACATCCATAAATTATTTCTAAGGTTTATACTGTAGGGCTTCTAAAAATGTGGATGGCTCAGTAGTTTCAACAAATTTACTCTTTAAGGAAAAATTGACCTCATTTCAAGCCATACAGTGAGTCCTCATCCCAGTGGTAGATGTGTTGGGGACATTTTACAATTTTGCATCTCTAATCAGACTTGTATACCATTTAGGCATACTTTTGTTGTTTCCTGTGGGAGGTTGAATTTCATTATCTTCCCCATCATCATTTTCATCATCAAACTGATTACCATCCTCTATTTTCATTGTAGGTATGATTTTCTCATCATTTGAGTGTATGAAAGGAAAATTTTCTTCTTTCTTCTCAAAGAACTCAACATCACGACTAGTGTATACCGTTCTTGTTCTTGGATCCATAAGTCTATAGCCAATTAGTTCATCACTATATCCTAAGAAGATAAGTTACTCTAATTTCATATCAAGCTTAGTTATTTGTTTCTTAGGAATTTGCATACTTGGTTTACATCCAAAAAATCTAAGATGTGAAATAGATGGATTATTACCTGACCATTTTTCTTGAGGTGTTACTCCATCAAGAGCTGCAGTGGGAACTCTATTTAGTAAATAGACATCCATTTTAGCTGCATCGGCCCAAAATGTTTCTGATAAACCTAAATCATTTATCAGACATCACACCATATCCATGATAGTATGATTGATCCTTTCAAAAACACCATTTTTTGTGGTGTATGAGGACGCCAAAAAATCATTGAACTCATTACTGGTGTATCCTGCCCATCGATCTGAGTGGAGTGTTTTTATTTTCCTACCAGACTCTATTTCAACAAGGGATTTGAACTTCTTAAAAGTTTAAAAATCTTGTTCTTTTATAGAATGACAATATATCCACATTTTTCTTGAAAAACCATCAACAAAGATCATGAAATATTGAAACCCAGAGTGCCTAGGTCTCATTCATCCACACAGATCGGTATGCACCAAGTCAAGATTTTCCATTTCCCAAAATGTACAATGTTTGAATGGTGCTCTATTTTTTTTTTCCTGCCAAACAATTTTGACATTTATTTGTACCCCTTTTTATAATTGGGAAACCCCTAACCATATTCTATCGACAAAGTGTGTCAAGATAGCCAAAACATACATGTCCAAGTCTTCTATGCCATAGTTTAGCCTATGATGTATCCTTGGCTACAAGTGCTTGATCATTTCGTTGAATAAAATCTAGCTAAAACATTCTTTGCACATTCGAAGCTTTTGTAACAATTTTCAATATTTTGTAACTTATCTCGAATTAGGCACATATTTTTATTGCATTTCTAATCAAAGTAAACTTTGCTATTGTGATCTAATAATTTACTCACGGATAAAATATTTTTTGTTAAACCAAGGACATAAAGAACACTTACAATTTTACAATTATGTTGCCCAAGTGGTAGTGAAATGGAACCAATGCCTTCAAAACTGTAATATGTATCATCACCCAAAGAGACATGATTTTTTTTGGGTGTTTTACTCATTCTGAAGAACTAATTATTCTTTCCTATCACATGTTGAGTTGTACCTGAGTCGACATAGAAAATTTGATTTGTAGAATTGGATACTTCATTTGACTGTGCATAATATAGGAAGTCATCATCATCAAATTGATCTTCCTGTTCGGCTACATTTCCTTGTTGAACGGGTTTCTTCTTCCACTTTTGATTTTTTTCCCTATTTACTCTATTGTTTGCTAGATTTTTTTTGTTGTTAATTAATATTTTTATCAGTTGATGATCCTTGTTGGAATTTTTTATACCAACAATTCTTTAACTCATGTCCTTTTCAACCACAAATAAGACTTTTTTGTTGGTCCTTTTGGCCTTGTTAAGTATTACCTTGCTTTTGAGGTTGTTTACTATACTTAGCCTTTTTTTCCTTTTTGATTGGAAGAAAGTGCATTATCTTAAGTTTTAGTAGCTGAGTGAATAGATTCCTCTTGTTGTAGCATATTTACTAACTCTTCAAAAGTTATTGTTTAACAATTTATGTTTAGCGTGGTCACAAAAATCCTATAAGAAGGATGAATAACTCTAAATACTATAGGCATGAGTGATGTGTCAAATACTTCTTCTTCCAAAGCTCGAAGTGATGCATGTAAATTTACTACTCTTCTAAAAAAATTTCAACTTTCTTATTTGGTTGCATTTTCAAGTTCAATAGTTGACTCTGGAGAGGAAGTATCATGTTCTTATTTTTGGGATCATATACTATTTTCAGCTTGTCCCAAGATTCTTTTTCTATTGTGGCCTCATGAATATGAGGTTGTAACTCATTTGAAACACTAAAAAATATTGTTAACTTTTCTTTTTGATTTGCATGATCAAATGTAGCTTGTCATGTAACATCTGTTGTAGATCTTGTTAATGTACCAGAAACAACGGACCATCGATTTTCAAAATCAAGTTGTGTGTGAATTTTTGTTTTCCATACTGGATAAATATCTGAACATAAAATTTGAAAATCTAGAAAAAATAATTTTGCTGCCGTAATTGCGGCCATTGTGAAGAGTAACAAACAGTAAAAGAAAAAACAATTGAACACTTTTCCCCCTAAAAGCATGCACCCCCCCCAAAAAAAATATTATTTTATTTATTTTCTTCTCCTTTTCAGCTGTGTACAATTAATTTTTGGCACTATTGGCCCTATTACAAATTTTTCTCTATGGTTGATTTTTAAAAAATAAAATGGCTCTCTTGGTCGGTATGATAAAAAAATTGGACTTTTTGGCCCTTTTTTAAATACAAAAAATTCTAATTTTTACAATATTTACAAAATAAATCTTATTAAAAACTAGACCAAGATGTAGAGCTTGCAAAAATACATACTTTCAAAACAAATGGCACCTCAATCCGAGGTACCAGGTGAAAGTTATGACTTTTTTAAATTGTGATTTCAATATCTTTCCGGGCCCCTTTCCAAAAATGAATTTTTTTCTATACGTCTATTTTTTTTCCACACAATCCCAAAATGGATTTTCTAATAAAAACTATGGTTTAATGCTTACGTGCATGTTTAAATTCTTGTTTCATCTGCCATCAACCTTGTTTCCTCCGCCACCACATCAATTTATCAACTTTTACACATCTTTTTTTTTACTTTGATTTTCACAGGATTCACTTTTCTTCAACAATGTTTTTTTTCTTTTGTTATATCTATGATTTGTAGGGTCTATGCATGGATGGGTGTGCAATTGGAGGTTAGTTTCTAAACCTGATCACTTATTTTCTTCCTTTGGCTACTTTTTCCTCTACTTTCGTTTGTATAGGGTTAGACGCTTAGACAAAGATTTTCTCACAGAAACATACAATTCTCTTGCAAGATGTATGAAAATAAAAATCAAATATAATATGAAGGGGAAGTTATGTGGGGAGATTGAAAATATTAGGTCCCCATAATACAAAAATATTATATATATATATATTTTAAAAATGCTTCCAAAAACAAATTTGCAGGTACAAGTAATTTTTTTAAAAAAAGAGAATGAAACAATGTCACCTTTTGCAACAGAGTTGCATCCAGCTCTGCAAGGGCTTGTGATTGAAATCTAGGTGTTCTTCAACTAGAAATAAACCATGAACCAAGGTGTGGATTCGAATAGAGGATGTGAAATGGCTGGGGGCATCTATGGCTCCTCCTAGCTCTGTAATTTTTCTAGACCTCCCTAAACTTCCCTAAACCTTCCTACACTCTCTCTGGATTAGAATATTGCTTTGATACCAAATCTTGACAATGAATACTTGAAAAAAATATTTGACACAAGAATATTTTCACAGAAACAAGACTGTGCTTATTTATTTTATTAATATCAATATCAAGTATTTTAAAACAAATCAGAGAGATATTATATTTATAGATATTGGAGAACTTATATCTCATCCACAATATATGGAAAGAAACCACCTAATCTGAGAAAATATGCATAAATAGCATATTGCCCCTAACTTCCCCTATTTCCCCTAATAGAAATCATCCTGGAACAAAATATAAAAGATAGAACATGATCCCAAAAACATAGGGATGAGAACACTATCACTTAGGTAACTAGCAACTAAGAATAACTAATACCTATTGACATAATTTTAAAGTATTTAAATTAAATACTTTAACTTATTACATTTATTCAAATATTAAGTAATGATGAATTAAGCTATGTTTTATTGCTAACATGTTCTTGCTTTTATTTTTACAAGATACGGAAGGCTACATATATAAAAATCCTAGAAAAAGGTAATCATCGATAATTGACCCAATCATCGGTGATTGCAGCGATTGGTAGCGATTGGGTTGGGAAGAAAACCGGGGGTTTAAATACCCCATTTTGTTTGGTTTGTTTTATTGTTTTTTTTGTATTTTACACAACATCAACCTCTCTTGAGGAAAAATGTGTTTCTTTGAGCCAAAAAAGGAGAAAAATGTTCGCGTCTAGCTATAAACGGAATCCCGTTCTCAGTGAGGTAGGCCACAATTGAGTTTTATTTTAGATTTATTTTAATTTTGTGATTTTTTTTTCTTTTAGATGGTTGTTTGGTCATGTCAGTGCCCTAGGGAACAATTGCAAGAATCGCTAGTGATTACCTCAATCGCTAGTGATTGAGGTGAATCACTAGAAATTCACCTGGAATGTAATTGCTTTGTATTTAGTTTTGAAAAATGTTATTTTTGAGAAAAGTGTCAAAGTTTTTGGATGTTTAGAATAATATTTCTCATATTTTCTTGTCATATTTGTGTTTTATGAGTGTTTTATTATTATCTACATTTTATTAATGTTTGTTTTTGTTTTGTATTTCTATATGTAGAACCCTAATTGACCATACAATATCGTGTCCCCTTGATGTTGGATGAGGTGAGACAAGATCTATCTGATGATGATTGGGAACATCTAGAGGCCTTGGGGTTTGGTGGCATGATATATTATAGGAGAGTGCATAGATGTTGTAGTTTGATGCTTGTATTTTTGGAGAGGTGGAATCCTTCCACCAATACTTTATTGTTACCCATAAGCAATACAACCATTACACTCAAGGATTTTCATCAAATTACGAGGATTCTAGTGAGGGGGGAGTTATTTTATTATATTTGAGATACAAAGAGAGTTGATACTATGTATCGTTTATATGGTGGTGATGTTGCAGGTGTTAGGTATACTTCAGGGGCTTTTGACTATCAAGTTTTGTATGATGCTAGTAGAGATGGTTGTCCATAGATCACCATGATGATGATATGGATTTCATGTTTTGTGTTTTCATATTCAAGTGCAGGTCATTTACCATGGGTGATAACTGGAGTGGTTATAGAGATGATGGATTACCATACCATTTTGAGTGGGCTCCCACATTGTTGGCACAGAAATATAGAGAGTTGTGGTGTTGGACGACCCACAAGTGATATGGGATCAATGTCGGTTTCCTACTGCAGTGTTGGGAACATTATCATATTGCTATTTCTAGTCTATTTGGCTTGCCTAGTGTCATTGAGGTGAGACATCTAGGTTTTATGAGGTGGATTCAGATCTTAGGTTAGGCCAGGAAGTGAAACAGGCCTACTTATTACATGGACCAGATATTAGAATTATAGGTGGGGGACGTGATTTAGCGTATGTATGTAGATTTTAAAGATTAGCCATAGTTTTTTGGATATTTATCTTATTTTCAGCATGATACTTGGGAGCAGGGCTATAGAGCTAGAGAGGATGAACTGATATGTTTTAGTGAGGTGGGGCACCAGTTTGGGTTAATTCAGGGTATACTCGAGGAGATGGTTTTGTATAGAAAAGATGACGGGGACACTGATACCCCACAGAAAGTTATGACTGAGCCAGTACCCACTGCTGATAAGATAGGGATGATGGGTTTGGATGAGGATGGGGCCATATAAATAATTAATGACGTGGCGGTGAATCTCATTTTTACTATTTGGTGGTCTTGTTCATTGCAAGGATTTGAGAGGACAAGTTCTATAGAGAGCGAATCCTGATCTGTTAGACGGGTGTAGGCCCGAGCATAGCGAGGAGCCAAGGAGGGTGTTGATATTGAGGAGGAGAGGGTGGACGGTGATGCAACCATTACTCCATATGTTTCTACTATGCTGACTAAGAAGGCCACAGTGGAGACCGAGAGAGATGTCACTCGTAGAGAGCGAGATGATTTGGAAGGAGTATGGGATGCTCTCATTTGAGAGATGGATGCTTTGATTGTAGATCAGGATGGGATTAAGGCCAAACATGTACATATTTCTTCTAAGATAGACTGATACATGAGACAAAGATTCCAGTTCCATATGATGGTGTTGATTTGTAGTTCCATACTAGATTCTTGATTTTACATGGATGACAAGGTTACATATTTTTTCATGATAATGAGGTTAATTATGTTTATTATTATATGGTTATGTGATTTTTTATATGATGACGATTATTATTATGATGATTATGATGATTTGTTATATTATTTATGATATCCTATGTGTTGCATGAAATAAATGTGTTTATGTTTTTGTTTTTATTATGTGGTTAAAAGTGTGAATCAGATGTAACCAAAAATCAAATGAAGTAAAAAGGGAAAGGAAAAAAGTCCCATTGATTACTATACTCGCAATGATTTTTGATAATGCTTGCACTTATAGCCATTTAAAATGTTAAATAATAGTATCAATAAACATTCCATACCAATTATGGTGGACGCGGATGAAATGAACAAGAGAACAATATGTATACATGATCTTTACTAGGAAAAATGGTTCTTCTTTCTGACAAAATTAAAGGGAATCAATGCCCTAGCTGTTTACGATAAGAAATTTTTGTGGAGCAAGCTGATCAATGTGGGAAGATTACTTATGGGAATGTTGATCAATGTGGGATGCTTTCCAATATGATCTCATATTTTGATATATTTGCAGAGGATGATCAAAACACGAATAATTTTTCATAGGTATCCATCCTTTAGGGGTGTGGTCTAAATTTTATTTTTATTTGAATGGTTGTCTTTAAAGGGACCAGTCCATGAATTTTTATAATGGTAGTTGCCCTTCAAGGGATCAGTCTATATATATATATATATATATATATATAATTTTGGTAGGAAGTATCCATAGATATAGTTTTTTCTTTATTTTGAGCTAAGAGAAAGAACCCAATAATTTTCCCATTAAGAGGGGGATAGATGTATAACCAACAAGTATTCATATGCCCCATTTATAAACATAGAGGTTGTGGAGGAAAAATCATATTTGTCATTTATAGTGGATTGATAAGGTTTAACTAAGACTATCATCATGATAATCGATCATTTAACAATAAAAAGGTCATAAGTGCAAAGAATTTAGAGGATCCTTTTCAGGTTCCCCATCAAGAGAAGAGATATAATACGCTCCTGACCCATATTTGTGAGTAATAACGTAAGGAACAATCCAATTATGGGTGAACTTCCCACGTTTACTTCATTCTAATTTGGTCACATTTTTATTCTCCTTAAGTACTAGGTCACAAATTTTTAATTCAAATTCTTTGACATGTTTGTTATATGCTCTATTAATGCATTGTTCATAAAATTGGTGGTGTTCAAGGGTTGTTAAGTGATTTTCATCAAACAATTCTATTTGTGCAAGATGATTTCAGTGGTATTCTTCATCAGGTATGAAATCCTTTAAAGATACACAGAGTGATGGAATTTGAATTTATAAAGGTACAATGGCTTCAGATCCATAGAAATGTGAATAAGGTGTAACACTAATGGGTGTACAAATAGTGGTTTGATAAACCCTAATTATGAATGGGATTTGAATGTGCCAACTCCTACCTGCGTCATTTACTGTTTTCATGAGGATTTTTTCAAGTGTCTTGTTGGAAGCTTCTTCTTGTTCGTTTTCCTTATGATAGTTTGGTGATGAGAAGCTTAATTTAATAGATATTTTTAACCTCCTTATTTTAAAAGGATTTTCCAATGTCTGTGATAAGCTTATGCAGAATGTCAAAACAACATATGATGTTTTGATATATGAAATTGATGATGGGTCCATACTATGTTGAGGTCAAAGGAATTGCTTCAACCTATTTAGTGAATTTTTATGTTGCATTGATGATTGATTGATGTTGTTAAGAGGATTTTAAATTGATTTCACTAATGATGTCTAACCCCCATTGAGTAAAAGGCCATAAATCTTGGGCTGGTAGCAATGCTTGACTCGGGATGTGAATCAGATTAGAATGGAGTTGACATTTAACACACTTTTTCATGTACATGCTACATTATTTTCTAATAGTATTCTAGTAATAACCTAGCCATATGATACACTTAGCGATGGAATTTTCACTGAAATGGCCCCCATAAATGCCATCGTGGACCTCTTTGTTTAAGTTAGTTGATTTACATGACTTAAGACAACGCAGTAATACACCGTCAAAAATACATTTGTAAAGGATGCCCCTATGAATGCAAAGAGAGTGATATGTTGAAGGAATGATCGTTTAGTGCCTTGCAATAAGCCTGATTGAATTTTACACTTAGTAAAATAATCAAATATATGGGCATACAATAAATCCAATGGGTTTTCATCAATAATGTTTATGGAAGGTAGCTCCTTTTTATGTGAAGGGTGATGTAATCGTTGAATGACTATGGACATTTTAGTTTAATCCTTTGATTTTTCTATTTCGAAAGGGACAAGAGACCCTAAAGAATCCATAGTGTCTGAAAAATTGTTAGAGGACCGTGGAATGGTATGGATGGTATAATGATCGAATGAGCCAAGGAGGAAATCAACAACGGATTTATAATTTTGGAGTATTTCATTTTTACACTGATACTCTTCTTTAACTTAACTAATGAAGAGATGTGAATCTTTGTATATTTCCAAGACATGAACACCTAAGAGAATAGGGGTTTGAAAACCCATGATTAAAGCTTTGTATTCTGCCATGTTATTAGTACACTCAAAATTGAGTTTGAATGATAATGGGATGAGAATGTTCCAGGGTGGTATGAAAACAATACCAGCTCCTCCTCCTTCTTGGCATTTAGCATCATCAAAGAAGAGGGTCATTTTGAAAGGAACAGAATCTGATTCACAATCATTGAATTCAATGATGTTGTTAATAGATTCATCTATGAAGTATTCGTGAGGTAGTTTTTTTATCAGAAAGTGGTGCCTCTCCTTTGATATATTTTTGAGGTATGATTTCTAAGTAAAAATTAGTCATTAAAATGAGCTATCGGGTTATGCGGTCATTATGCTAAGGTTTAGCATGCATGGATTTAAGTGGCTTAAAACTAGTAATGACGTTTTTTTTTTTCATTAAGAGGATATAGTCATAGCTTGGAGGTGGAAAAATACAATGCACAACACAAATTTTCATCTTCAGAGTAGCGTGTTTTGTATTCATGAAGTGTGCGAATAATGTAGTATATGACCTGTTTAGGGCCCTGACTATCACTTTGAGCAAGCCTGGCTCCTAGGGCATGCTATGAAATGGATATATATATAGCAAAAATGTTTCCCCGTCATGAGGTGGAGTGAGGACATGTGCTGATAATAGATAATGTTTTATTTCTTCAAAGGCTTTTTGAAAATCATAATCCCATTGAAATATTATATATTTACGGAGTAAATGCTAAAATGTTTGACAAAAGTCAGAGAGTTGTGATATGAAACATTGTATGGGTTGTAACTTTTCTTAGAGGATCTGCATTTGTTTGAGATTAGTAGGTGTAGGCATATCAATGATTTCTCAAACCTTTGTAGGATCGAATTCAATTCCCCGAAGAGATACAATTAATCCTAACAGTTTTCTGGTGAGATAATCAAAGACACATGGGTGAATATTGATTCAAGGACATCAAGATAATTTTTACGAAATTTGGATTTTCCAAAGAGGTCATCGATATAATCCTAAACAATTCTGTGAATGATGTCATGGAAGATATATGTTATAACACATTGATATGTTGCTCCTACATTTTTAAGATGAAAAGGCACGACACGATAACATAAGGTTCCCGATGGGGTGATAAAGGATGTTTTATGTTGATCATCAGGTGCAATAATGATTTAGTTACAACCTTAAAAACCATCCACAAAGGAAAGCATTTCATGGTCGGTTGTGAGATCTATAAGCTGGTCTATATTTAGAAGAGGGAAATGATCTTTGGGGCAAGGAAGATTGAGATCCCTAAAATTAGTGCAGATGTGAATTTTTCCTGATGCTTTAGTTATTAAGACAATGTTAGAGACCCATTGTGGATAATCAATGGTTATGAGAAAGTTAGAAGATAAGAGATGTTGAAACTCTTCCTTAATAAGGAGAGCTATACGGGGGTTCATTTTGTAGAGTTTTTGTTTAACTAGTTTGGCATTAGGATATGTGACGATGCTATGTATGACCATGTTGGGATCAATTCCGAGAATATCACCATATGTCTAGGTGAAGGCTTGATGATATTTCATGAAAAATGAGGTGAATTTTTGTAATTCTTGTGGATTGAGAATTTGATTGACTTTGAATATATAAGGGTCATGTGAGGTTCCTAAGTTAACATAGATAGTGGATTCATTTAGAATATTTTCTGTATTGGGTGGTAAATATTTTTTAGGAAAGCATTCTTCATCTCCTATCTAAGAGATAATTTCTTGATCTTCCTAACGCTGAAGGATATCTATGGTAGGTAAATATTCTTCAAACATGTATGGTGAAACAATTGGTAATGATTTTACAGAGCCTCCTAATTGATATGTGAGTGGTCCTAAGGATATAGTGTTGAATAAAAGAAAAAATTGGGTGGGATAAATACAGTGCCATCTATGTGTGTGGATTTCTTAAATTTAGTGGGTGATGATGATTATGATCCAAAAATGGGTACAATGGTTTCTTTCTCAGATGAAGGAGCTTCAACAGTTTCAAGAGTAAATTTTCTATAACCTAGGCCATTTTTCTCATATGGCTTGAGGTTGTGTAATACGGGTTGATCATGTATTCGTTGTTAGTCATGCCCAAGGCCAAAGCATTTCCATACAAAACGGTGAAGGTAAAGACAAGAAAATTTGGGATTATCAAGGGATTTGAGGTTTGATTTAAATGGTGTTATATGGTGTAATTTAGTTACTTGGGATGGTGGTTTATTAATCCCTTCATAAACAATATTTTTTTTAATGTATACGAGACCATAAGAGATAACATCTCCCACATTAGGATTGTGCATGGGTTGTTTATTAGGGCGAATGTACGTTTTTGTGATGGGATAGAGTCAACCACAAGAATATGATATTCCCGAAGAGTGAGATGTTTCAAAACTTCTGTAATAGAAGAAGCATCTGGTAGTTTAGAATAAGGTACTGATGTGCTAATGGATTCTTTATTAGAATACTCAGAGATGGATTTAGGTAGTAATAAATAGTTTGGATGATACATCATATAGCAGTCAACAAATGGATTCAAGTCAGCACGGACTATGTAAGTCTACCCTTCGTGTTCATAATTAAGGAAGCCATGGATATTTTAAGGAATGAAATTCATGGTGCATGTCTAAGGACATACTAATAACATATTATATTGTAACTCTCCTTATATGATGTAGAAGAGTTTTGGTAGGGTTTTAACACCAAATTTAAGTAGTAATATGAAAGTATCAAGTGTAGATGAAATTGTGTCATTAAATGAACATAATAGGACAAGAGTTTGAGTGAAAACCATGTTGGGATATCTAAGTTTTTAAAAATATAGAGATGATATAATGTTGATATGAAAACCACTATCAATCATGACTCTTTTGATAGAGATATCATTGACTTGAGCAGTGATAAAGAGTGGTAAGTCATGGTCTTCTATTTTAAGAGTGGGTATTTTAGATTTTTTGAAAGAAATTGTGATGCATAATTTTAGAGCACCTAAAAAATATGCAAGAGGGGATGAGTCATTTAATTAGATAGTAATAGATTGAAATTCTTATATCATGGCTTGTTTTTAAGGTGATGATGTCTTAATGAGTTCATAGAGTGACATTTGGTAGGGGATTGATGTAATTGTTTAGTGATTATTTTCTATAATGTGGTGAGAAAAAGAGGGGAATTGTTTATGGAAATTTTTGCTTTAGGTGATGATGATTGATTAGGACCTTTAGAAGCTAGTGAAATTGAGACCTTGGGTTTATCAAATGATGTTAATGATTCTTGTGGTGGGGGTATAGAGGTAGTTTATTTTTCTTGTTCAAATTCAGAAGATTTGTTGTTGTAATTTCGTGAATGTGTGGTGATGTTCAAAATATTGATTTGATGGTCAAAGGATTTAAGATCAAACTCAATTGATGGTGTTGACATTGAAGTTGGAGTTGGATGGGAAGGAAGAAAGAGAAATCTTCCCATCTTCTGGATCTTCTGATGGAAGGATTTATATTCTTCTATGGTATGACCCTAGGTTCTGCGTTAATCACAAAAAGAATTATAATCATACCAGATGGGCATCCACCCTTGATTTTTTGATGACTTAGGAGGTGGAAATGTGATTAGTTATTCTTGTTATAGATTATCCAAAATGGTAGCATACTATCTTTTCTGGCCAAATTCCACTTGGGATTGATTTCTGATGGGGAGAGGTGAAAGGAGTTAATTAAGTTTACTCGGTGGTCACATAGGTCTCATAGTTATTCCAATGAATGGGTGACAGGGGTCTTGTATAGGGGGGTGGCTGCAAGGGATACTTGGATTGTATGGGGATAAATGGATGATGGTTAGATGTAAGTTTCCATTGTGGGATAGTGTATGTAGCGTAAGGACTCACTGTAGGAACATGGTGAATGTGTTTTTCCCCTATAATAATGGGGTGATTAACGGGTATAAGGAAAGAGGGATCATTTAAGGGTCCTTGATTAAGGTTTTTGAAAGAATTTTTTTTGAGAGATTCTATGGGTCTTGGTTTTGGCATGTCAAAAAGGATATTCAAAAGGAGGTACGCCCCTTATATGAAGAGGTGGTGGACCACAAAAATGATAAGTTTCATCGTAATATGGAATTTTAAAGACTTGGACAACACCCTTTTTATTTGGTCCCTTTCAAGTATTGGATGAACTTGGTGTATTTTTTGACGTATATGCTAATGAGGGGACAGGGGCTTGAATAATATAGTTAATATAGTCCACATGATTTTTAGGGTAATTACTTATTGTAGGTTGTTCATGACTGAGATTCTTGGTGGATTTCGATAGGGGTGACTGACCCACAAATGTTTCTAATGGTACCATTGTTATGTTTGAAAATATGGGAACAAGTGTAGTTGCAGTAGTATTTGATGATGTAGGCATAGATCCTGAAATAGCGTTGGGTAAAGGTATGGAAAGGATTCTAGTGGTAAAAGGCAGTTCATTGACCGCGGGTTTATCTGGCGTTGCTATCAATTCAGTATGTGTTGAATCAACTGACAAGGATATGGGATTAGTTTTTATTGTTGATTGGAGTAGGGGGAGAGTTCTATAGTAGCGATTGAATGTTGATTGGCCTTTGGTAAGGCTTTTGAAGATTTTTTTTCACTAGGAAATAAAGTGGATGAAGAAATGGTTCAATTTTTTTTATTTTGTTAATGGTGTGGAGGACATTTGCTTGTAGTGATTCAGATGATGAGGGATGATTTGTGAATGAATGTTTGAATATATCAATGTTTTGGTTTGGAGGAACATTTTGATTATCTAAATGGAGGTCACCCTTATCAATCAAATCCTAAACAACATTGTGGAAAGTGTGACATCTTTCTATGTCATGGACGTTTACTCGATGGATTTTGAAATAATTATTATCATGGTACCAAATGTGATTTTATATTGATATGTCAATAGGTCGAATGAGTGGTCATGATATGATATTAGAAGTGAGTAATTTGTAAATAAATTCACTATAAGTTTCTGTTATGGGTGTGTAACTACGTTGTTGATGAACTCATTCAATAATAGGATTTTATTTGGGAGACAATTTGACCACATTGACATTAGTAGTTGTTTTAGTTTTATCTGGATTGGATATTGATTTAGATGGGAACTCTACTTTTGGTTTCTTGGGGTGAAGCTTCACCTGCCCGTCTTCTAGAGCCCACAATTCTAACTTACGGGCCATGGTGAAGGCTTCATTGAAGGTGTGGAATGATTTGATTTGTAAAGTGGATGATATATGCTTAGCCAAGAGTGACAGAAAATATCAATCAATTTTGTCTCTGGTTATGTGAATGATAACTAATTAGTTATACCCCTCTAACAGGAAACAAAATCTATGAAAGATTCATCATCAAGTTTCTGATGGCATACAAATAAATAATATTAATTTTGTGAGCTTTTTATGGAGAAATGATCTAAAAAGAGTTAGGTGAGTTGCGTACAGGAAAATAAAGAATGTTGTGAAATGCTATTGTACTAGTCCAAGGTAGGACCAGCAAGAGACACAAGGAAAATTATTAGCATTAAATCCTAATGATTGGATATCAAATAACATGCATGGAAAAAATCAAAAATGTGTTGCTGAGGGTCCTCTTTACTATAGAACTCAATAAACTTAGGGAGTTACCAGTGCGGGGGATATGGTGTATATGGTACAAAAGGATGAATGGGCTCGTTGCAAATTTTTTCATAGGATAAAATATATTTGGACGATGATGAGGTAGTCTCCAAACTAAATATGTAGCTTAGGAAGCTTTGGAGAGGGCCTTTTGGAGCATGTGGGCCCAAAGATGGGCTAGGTTGATATGAAGACCAAGGTGAGTATGCCTGATATTATTGCCAAATGTCTCGTTAGTAAGGATTGTTTGTTTGAGGGATGTTTTTCTTATAAGAGAGGTTAGGTTGATAAGGGTTATTTTTTTGTGAAATGTTACATTGTGCGGTATTGTATTGTGGAATATTTTTTTGAGGCGCATACTATTTATGAGGAAAGTTTTGTTGAGGGATGTTTTGCCGATACGGCATGTTCTGTGATGGAATGTTTTGTACTAGGATGTGTCACTTTCTCTACACCATCCCAACACTTTCCCACATACTACAATCCTCTTACGTAAATATCTACAGCATACCAGTACATTCTAACTGTGACAAATGATGGTGCTTTTCGTAGAATGTTTTTTTGTGGAATATTTTGTTGTGGGATGTTTTGTAATGGCATACAGTGTGACATAGAAATCAAAGGTTGAGAGAAGTTTGGTATGTATTACGAGGTGGGATGTGTACTGGCAATAACACTAGTTTTAATCATTGGCTTTTTTGAAGGGACATATATGGTAATGTTTTGAATAGGAAAAATATTCTTTTGGGATAATACAAAAGTAGAAAGAGGAACATAAATTAATGATGATGTTGACACTTGTGAGGATATTGATAGAGTCATCATGGAAGAAGTAGAATTACTTTGGCGAGGTGCAGACCCTATAGAAGGACTGGAGAAAGACACAAATTATTGGGCGGGCAAGTTTTGTGATGAGATCACATGGATATCATACACATATGTTGAGGAAACATCAGATGATTTAGGTTGACTTGAAAAAGGTTGCTCATCCAATGTGTCAAATGGATTGGTAGAGCTAGTAGCATTATAGGAGTGACTAATGCTTGGTGTTTCAGATTGAGCAGAAGTATTGAAAAATGACTACTAAATGATAGGTTCTTTGTTTTGTTCCATGAGTTTTGCAATGAAGGATAAAGGGTTGTGAGCATGTGCAACAGATTACGGTGTGAGTGAGTGCATTTAAATATTTCTCACTGCCAGGTATGCATTAAGAGCAATGGGATTTGAATCTAACATCTCTTCACAAACATTATCACCCCCATTATAAAATGGGATTTCAAGTGCAATGGAAGAAAAAGAATGTTCTAATTCTAGTGTGTAAATAATTCATCCATGGTAATTTTGTGGAGAATGAAAGGATTATTTTCCAATTTCATTTTTATGACTATACCCTACATCATTCCATGTTTGCGTGTCAAATACGAGATTGGATGTGTTCATTTGATAAAGAAATCCTTGTGGATGCATAGGCAAAGACATTGTTACTGGGAGTGGTTTAGTGCAAAGTGGGGATTGGATTTGAAATGTAGGTGTTAAGGAAGACATGTTTTTGAATGATTGATTACATGTTTGTTGTCTAGTAAGTACCATAATAAAAAAAACAAACAAAAAACATAAAGCAAATGATTAATATCTAATTGTGTTAATTATCAAACAATGACAAACAAAGTATTATTTTATTCTTGTTTTGTTTAATTATGAAAGGAAAAATGTGAAAAATGGTTAACGAGGGTCCTAAGAAGTGTCTATTTAAGGCTAGTTTTAGGTGCATTTAGAGATGGATTCCTCGATATACACGAAGGTACGTGAGGAATTTTTTTTTACTATTTTCAATACGGGCATGGTTTGGGGTCTACCCACTCACTTCACGGTCCTGTTGTGATAAGGGAGTCAGGTGCTGAGCCAAAATATACTGACAATCAGATGTTTATATTCAGCCGAAACACCTAGTTTTTTTCCCTTTTGGGTGATGAAATCCCAATAATTTTCACCTCGGTGGGTGACATTTTGAATGCATTTTTGATTTTGAAGTTATTAGATTTTGTGTGGGGAAGAATAAGTGAATGCAGCAAAATTCCTTCCTAGTTAGACTATGTGATCAAGAAGTATCTACCATTTTTATTTAAATCCCAAAATGAGACGTTTATTTCAATGAGGACAAACATTTAATGATGTAAGATGGAAAGGAAAAAGAAAGTGTTCTAGACTCACCATGAGATTGCTCTGATATATATGTTTATATTTTTCCTTTTTAGGGGTTTTAATTCATTTATTCAATGAATCTGGAGGAGTAAAGCTTCCACAAATGAAGAAAAATGTGATATTGTTAAAGACAAAAAAATAGAAAAAAGGACTACAAATTCATGAAATTTGTTAGAGAAGATTAAACAAAGATAATCACTAGCGATTCAAAAGAATCGCAGGTGATCAAGCCAATCACTAGCGATTGGCAGTCAGTAGAACATATTGTTAAAATTATGATAAATTGAAAAATTTACAAGGGGTTAAGGTACCACCAGGCGTGCCAGAATTTCTCGCATGGTTTTTACGTTGGTTTTCTTGATAGTTTCAAGAAGTAATAACCGAGCTCAACCTTGATTCTGGAGGGTTTTTAAGGATACTCGTAGATGTGTATTATGTTTCTGCACACCGTGTTCGGAAATAATCAAAACAAGTATTTTTTATAAATAAGACTCTTGTAATCAAACATGCAATATTATATTAAAATAAATGTTATTGATGAAGGTAAACACTCTTATCTTAATTTAGCACATTTAGTTGTATGTATATAAGAGATTATAGAACATTATGTTCTTATCACTCATTTAAATACACGTATGATTTGATAATAATCAATGATTATATCCACAAGTTGGATTCTCAATTAGTGTAGATATTTTTAGAGACTGGGGAATGAGATTTATCTGGATTGGTAGCTTCCTCCTCTTCTTCAGTTAGGTGTGAGTCAAGGATGGAAATGTAATCCTCAGCGAAGAAGTATAAATCTTATTCCTAGGTGTTGTATTGGTGAGTGAAGGTAGATTCTGAGCTGGAGATACTGATGTGACTTATGGAATTAGATTTTGAAGTAGTACAATAATCCTCCTATAAATTTTCAAGTATAGTTTCGTATCGGCAGTAAAATTGGGCGATCTCTTCTTGTAACCTCAATGTCTCATCATAAGCATTCCAAAAGGCATCAGTAACTTCACAGATACAATGTGTGGATGAAAATATGGCTTCAAGATGATCAAGTGGAGAATCCTGAATGGTGCACCATTCTAAATCATTGATAAAATTGTATTATTCCCAATAGAAAGGGTGGTGGATGCGAGAGAATGAAATAACATTAGGATAATTAGGAATTCCTAATTCCATCTAAAAACATGAAACTTGAAAACGTATTAGTATATAAAAAGAAACAAGTCTTCATTTTGATGAGATTGAGTAAAAATAGTAAAAATAAAAAAATAGCAGGAATGGTTAGTGATTCGAGGGAATCATTGATGATTGGGGTAATCATCGGCAATTACTGTGAAAGTTTACAATTTTCCTAAACAAATTTTAAATCAATTTTTTCCATTCTTAATCTTTTCAAAAATAGAGGATTAATGATGTGTAAATTATCTAAAAATAAAAACGTACCTAACATTAATGCATAGATTGAATAAAATTAAAGATTTTACCTTGTTGGGTGTCTAGTATGAACATTAGGTGGAAACAGGTGATGGAAGGGCAAGAACGAGAAAATTGGTGATGATTCTGATGTTCTACAAACAACGTGATGCTGTAATGTGTTGATGTGGAGGAATTGAATGACTAGTGGATTGATAAAATTGTAGAATGTACCTGTAAGATTTGTGGATTCATCTTGCAAATGGGGTCTCAAAACTTTCTCTTATAGATCGTCGATGATCAAGTAAATGGCTGGCGATTTTGGTGAAATATTTGTTATCCTACAAACAAAATTATTTCCTTATATTTTTCGGTTCAAAGTATGGGTTTCGAGCTTTATTGATGTGGTTGAGGTTAAAAAATCATGAGATTAATTATTTGGAGTTGGAAAGGGGTTAGATTTTTGTATATTTGATAAGTTAAAAAAATAAGTTAATTTAGGAAAGCATTTAGTGTTATTTTAGTAATTTGCTATGTGACTCGAAAAGGTGTCATGGTGAAATGGATGAGGTGTAAGGAGATAATACCCATTCATATATAATAATCACTTAAATTAGTATTTTAGACTTTAGAAATATGATGGGTTAAATTAATTATCAGATGGGCTGATATAACAAAGGTCACAAGTGTGCCATTTTTAGTCATGAGCTTGTGCAGGTTTAGGGGGTGCAAATTTTTGGTGTCTACTATGGTATATGTAAAATGATTGATTCTACAATTGGTAGCACTTCTAGGAAAGTTATTAACTATGAATTTTGTTATTTTTTATTTCCCTGCCAAATAGGGGATGTTTTTTTTCAATAAGGTGGGAAGCTACTGTTCTTCCACACCATTGGAAGGGAAACTGGGAACGTTATACACATAATATAAGATGTTACACATCATTAAAGATACTAATATTGCTTCCTATGAAGAACTTTTTGTTGATGTAGACATGGAAAATTTTATCAGAAATGCTAATTTTTAAGACCAATATCTAGATACAAATAATATGCTTGGAGATCTAGAGGTCCCATGGACCATGAAATTTGATGAATATTTATCAAGTAGTTGTAATGGAGTAGGAGTGGTGTTGAGTTCTCCGAACAATGAGCCTTTCAATTTTTCCTTTACATTTAATTTTGAACGCACCAATAATGTGGCTAAGTATAAGGCACTCTTGTTAGGATTGAGAATTTCTTTGAGACATATGATAAATGACCTCATCATCAAAGGGGATTATGATAAAGTGATTAAGAAAATAAGAAATTTATATCTAGCAAAAATAAAGAGGTTAAAATATTACACGAATCCAATTTGGTATCTCATTGAATATTTTGATTCATTCAATATTGAATACCATTATAGAATCTAAAATGTAACAATTGATAGATTAGTAGTATTTAGTTAAAAAATTCAAAATTAGGATTCATTTCCTTATTCCATGTTTTAATTGGAAATATTGGTTTAACACTCTATACCTAATAATATACAACATTGGAAATTATTTGATAATGATTCACACATCAACATATTTATGAATTTTCAAGTTGAGTTCATTGATTTGGAATCTATGGTAGAGGTGTGTGAGGGGAAGGAAACCCTCTTTCATAAATAAGTAATTAGTTAAAAACTAATTTAATCCCTATAGGATTAGTTAGTTTAGAATCTACCTTTGATAACAATGAGAGAGAAGTTTCTAAATCTACTACTTTTCCAAGAGATGTTGTGGACTACAGTATGGGCTCAGGATAATATCCTAGAAATTTATAGTTAGGAAGTAATTTAAATAAGGATGAAAAAGTGGATTATACTAAGTTGTTGATAAAGTATCAAGACTTCCTTTCTTGGTCTTATTCTGTGTTGAGATCTTACATAGAGGATTTTTTTCAACATGATATACCCTTGAAACCCCACACTAATCCTTTTAGACATAAGAAGTGACCTAATACTCATATTATTGCAACCAAGATGCATGAAGAATTGACAAAGTTGAGGGATGGTGGGATACTTTAACCCACCAGATACTCTTCATGGGTAGAAAATTTGGTTCCATTCATAAGGAAGAATGGAGACATAAAGCTTTATGTAGATTTCCTAAACCTCAACAAAGAATCACTTAAAGATAATTATGCATTTTCAAATATGGATAATTTATTGCAAAAGGTAATAGGATGAAAGATGTTACCTACATTACATGTCTTCTTTGGATATAATTAGGTGGTATTTAAATAATCATAGTAATTCAAAATTTCCTTCACTACCCCATGAGGAACATATGTTTATGCTAGGATGCCTTTTGGATTAATGAACACTGGAGAAAATTTTAAAAGGGAAATAAATATGGATTTCTCTAGTCTTATCAATTATTTTATCACAGTATATCAGGATCATATAATGGTTTTCTCTAAGAAAAGGCGTGACAGCTTGGGGCACAATGAAAAATTGTTTCTCAAATGTAGAGAGTATGGGATTTCATTAAATCACAAGAAGTGTTATTTTTGTGATCAAAAGGAAAAATTTTTTGTAAACATACCAAGGATTCATGATTGATCCAGATAGAGAAGAATATATTAGAAAGGTTCGTGTCCCCTATTCAAAGAAATGTATTGAATTATTCTTTTGGAAAGTTAATTTTGTAAGGTGATTCATTTGTAACTTCACTGAAATAAATTTACCAATCACTAATATGTTAAAAAAGGATTAGCTGATCAAATTGGGTAATGAAGTGACCAAAGCATTCAAAGCAGTGAAGGATGAACTCAAAACTACTTGTATCATAGCTATTTCCAATTAGAAATAATATTTTCAGATGTTTTCATTTTCCTCTGAATTAAGTTTTTCCTCTATGTCGTTATAAAATAATAAAGAAGGTATGAAAATCCTATTGCACTTTCTAGCAAAAACAATTGAAGGATCTTAACTAAAATATTTTGTCTTAGAAAAGAAATATTTTTCTCTGGTCAAAGTAACCAACATCTTTAGACCTTATATTCTTATTTCAAAGGTAGTAGCCTATGTGCCTCACAAAATGGTAAAGGATGTCTTGTATCAGATTACAATTTCCATTAATATATCATTGGGTTAACAATATTCAATAAAATGACATGGACATATAAACTACCAAGCTAGTGCACGGCGTATGCCTTGCAAATTTGATGGCAGAAAACAATATGCAAGTAGTTAGAAGAAAAAATGTTGAAGAAGAAGGGCCACACCCTCATGAAAAGGTAATCAATTTATCTTGGTATAAAGATATATTATATTACTGGATCACTAAAATTTATCATATGAATTTACACAAGAATCAAAGAAGGAGGCTCAAGCTAGTTTCTCGAAATTATGTATTGAATTATCATGAACTAGCTTAGAAGAACCCAAAGGAATGTTTTTTAGATGTATCACTAAAAAAGATGCACCTATGATAATAAAAAAATTTCATGGGGGAGTATGTAGAGGTCATTTTGTTGGGAGAGTCACTTCTCATAAAACTTTGAGGTTATATTTTTGGTGACCTTCATTTTTAAAATATATTGCCTTGTTAATTAAAAGGTGTGAGAGTTATTAAAATTTTTATGGAAGATTAAAAGCCTCTTGGACCCTAACCCTACATCCAGTGTCAATAAAAGATCTATTTAAATAATGGGGACTGCATTTTACTGGTGAAATATGAAACTATTGAAATGCTAGTAATAAATGGATATTAGTAGCCATTGAATACTTTTCCAAATGGGTTGAGTCCATTCCTACCAAGAAATAAACTCATCAATTAGTCATGTACTTTCTTCTCAATAAAATAATCCGCATATTTCGGGTGCCTTCCAAGATAATTACTGATAATACAATGAGCTTTAGGGATAAACCATTGGAAAGAAAGTGCAAGGAATATGGAATAAAATTGGGTCATGCATCAAGTTATAATCTATATGCAAATGTCTGAGTACAATCAAGCAATAGGGAGCTTCTTAAGATCCTTAGTAGAAAACTATAAACAAACAAAAGGAAATGGATAAACAACTAAAATTTGCATTATGGGAAAACATGGTTACCACTAAGAGGTATACTAGACATATTTTATTTATTTTAGTTTATGGACTTCAAGCCCTTTTCCCCTTACACTTACAACTTTCTATATATCAGTTCATGTAGTAATTTGAAGACATGTGGAAGACATAATTCCATATGAGACAAGGATCGATAAAATTATTGAATTGGATGAGGGAAGAAGATATTCCCATTAAAGACATGTCAGGTTCACAAAAAATATGAACAAAATATTTAACAACAAGGTAACTTAAATATTTTTCAATGTTGGAGAGTTAGTCCTATTATGGGAAACAAACATGAAGAGAAGGGAAAACATGGAATTTTTTATGCCTTATGGATGGGACCATATTCTATTGACATCAAGATTAGAGATTATACATTCTTTCTGAATCACTTAGAAGGACATTTAATTGATTTCCCCATCAATGGAAGTCATCTAAGATGTAGTCATTTTTACTCCTATCACAAAAGGAACAAACCCCATGTGCGTCGACCTATCACCCAGCAGAAGCTAAGAACTCAACCAAGGCACGTGCAAGTACCGATTCTCTCTTTTATGTGAGTTTATTGGGAAGCATCATTTATGATTAGTGTAATAGTTCTTAGGAGGGATGTTTAAGACAAACAAGAACTATAGGGCTCAAAACGGCCTCTAGATCCTTGTAGTCACTTCAGACCAAGTGCTTTAATAGAATCCAAAACATATATTATAATAGAAAGAATTATACAAGCATCCATCAACAACATGAAAGGAAAGAGAACTTATATGAGTGAAATGTGCATTAAAACCATTGATATACATGTCTATATATAACAGGTAACCTCATTATATTCATTGATTAATTACAGAGAGTCACAGAGAGTAGACCACAATCATGCATATCTCTGGACGTATGTAACTAAGCTAACAGAAAAATAAAAATTACAACTCCATGCTTAGTGCATTCTTTCCTGAATACAAATATCCACTCGGAGTAATTTTTCACAGCTTTTCTTACTCTCCAACCAACTATATCTCATACTTCTTGATGTCTCTTTTACTCTGCAAGCACTTTGTATTTATAATCCTCCTACACTTTCAACTCTCCGTCCAGTGTCCTCAGATCTGGTGCTAAGTGTCAAATGTGGTCCATGCGAGCATGTTTCTCGAGGTCTGGGATTTACACTTTATCTCATGTTCTTCTAGAACATTCCATCTGAGGCATGCTCTTTCCTGAGCCAACCTATTGCCAGGCTGACATCTTATTCACACACAACCGATCATGCTTTTCATGTGTTTTTCCCTAGGTGCTTAAATTGACTAACTCCCGATCCTCCTTTTGTGTGTTGCGTGTGCTATGTACTTCCCTAATCCTTTCTCTCACATGATTTTTCCTTACGCGCCTTTACATAATTGGTACCCTATGCACCCACGTGCCTTCATACTTGGTTAAGATTACAGGGGTCTAACATCACCCCACACTACACTTGTTCTCCATCCTTGGAAATATTTCATTTGACCAAGATGCATGTTTTCCAGGGAACAAATGAATCCTCTTACACTTTACAAAAAGAATAAGGAATAAAAGAATCGGGAAAAAGAATGAAGAATGGGGGGGAGCATCAACTCAACAAGCTAGGAAAATAATTCTAGAGGTTTTCCTCTAGCTTATTCCATACCTCAACCTCAACATGTGCCTTCTGACAGAGGTCGCCCACATGGGTGCTCACTTCATCAAAACTCAAGATGACTCCTGGAGTGCCCAAAACATCCACAATTTGCTCCATCTCTTTGCCTAGGTCCTCAAGTTTATCCATCCTTCTAGTGATCTGGGGGGATAGTTCCTTTAGCCGGGCCTTAATTGAGCTCCTTAAAGCTTCAATTTCCTCATATTTCTTCTCTACTTCGGCCAGGAAACTGTCTCTCTTGACCCTATTCCCCTTGTTCTTTTCTTATAACTCTTTTAGCTCTACTTCAAGCATGGCGACCAAGGAGCTCGCCACCTTATCTCTATCTGTGCATGTATCATATGTGGTTTCTACAGATTGGGTAGTGACCTTAACCTTTGCGATTACTTGGATGTACTCTGAAATGAGCACAACCACTTTCAATCGGTCCTCCTCTTTCAAGTGTGTGGCCACTTCTTCAGCAGATTCCACAGCCAACGGTCATCTCTCTATAGTGAGGATGCACGTTATGTCTTCCATACACTCCAGGAGGGATGAGTAGTTTTGTGTGGGTAGTGCTAAGTCTGGGTGCTTCAGGAGGATGGTTCCCTTGATAGACTCCATTTAATTGTATACTTTGTGCACTTTTACTTTTTCTTCCTTCAACTCACATCTTAACTGTGCGCTGATCAATTCTTCCTGTTTCAAGCTCTTAGTCTTCTCTACCAGTTCTTTTTCCTTCTCTCCTAACTTCACCTCCAACACTTTGATCTTGTCATTGCGCATGAATAATCTAGCCTCAATCTCGACTGTGACCTTGTTCATTGCATTACAGACTTGCTCGTCCAAGATCTTCTGAGCATTCGCTAAGGGATTGAACCCCTTAGATTCTAGCAATGTGATGAGCACTCCTTGATAGACTTCGAAGTCTGACTCATCAATGTGGGACTCGAGCACCCAAGTGATAATCTTCATGGTTCTGGGGTACATGCTATCCTTCTCAAAAGACCCCATGGCTAGGAGCCTCTCCGTGGGTACGGTGCTCTGGAATAATATGCATAACATTCTTTGTGTCATCCACATAGGCCATTACTTGCCTCTGTTCTGCATCAAGAGTTCTCCTACCCGAATGTGCACCTTTGGGGAAGCTTACTATTAGAGAGGGCCCTACCAAGTTTTCATGCTCTTTTTCAATGTTCTCCTCCTTTCCCCCCTTCAACACTATGTCCACGATATCCTCCAATTCTTGGTCTACCAAGACCTTGAGCATTATTTGTGCTTATCTCTCTGCCACTTTCGTGATCTACTCCTTTGTAAAACTTATAGCTCCCTGCCTCTCCCTGGCATCCTCCTCATTTCCCTTTGTGTCCTCGGTGTCTTCCTTATCTTGTGTGCCCTTGCGCTACGTGAATACAAACTCTTACTTCTCACCTACACTCTCCTCTTCCGAGTCGTAGACATTAAAAACATGTGGCTCTTGGTCTTTCTCTACCTCTTCTTCCTTGTCGCCATCTTATTTGATTTCATCTCCTCTTCCACCCATGTATTTCTCCAAGCTCTCAGTTGCCTCCGAGTCAGCTTCTTCATCAACCCTCTACTTTTTCCTGAGAGGTGGTTCCTGATCAAGGGATTCAGCCTTATCTTCTTCCTTAGGTGATTCTTCCATGGAGATGGGTTGCCTAGGTTCCTCTACCTCTGGCATCTTCTCCCGCATCTGATACTTCTTTCTTCGTATGTAAGTGTTGGGTTTAGTGATCATGGATGGCATGCTCACTATCTGAGAAATCTGCATAATTGGTGCTTCTTCTTCTCCTCTCCCTGTTTTCTTGGACGTTGGCTTATTCTTCCCTAAGGGGTCTTCAAGTATGGAGACTTCATTCTCTAGATATGTACCCTTCTCAAACTTCAGCCTTATGCGCAAGTACATGTGCATTGTTGATCCTCTAGCGATGGGTAGCATCATTGGCCTTGTCATTTTAATCCCATGTCACACGTACTTTTCGACATACGTGCGCTTGCTACTGGGGTAATTCAGCATCTTCCTCATCTCCCTATGTTCCCATTCTAGACTACCCAGTTCCATTCTTAGCTTCTTTGACTCTTTAAACCTGTTCAATCCCGCTTAAAAGTATTGGGCAGTAAATGCGAAGGGGAGCTTGCACCAAGGGCTCCATGATTCATCTATCAGCTTGAACCTACCCAGGCAGTAGTGTTGGTAGACTGTGAATTCAGATTCTCCTTTAATGGCTACTGGGAGCTGTTTAGGGATCCTCCACTCTACCCTGAATGCATTCCTTAGGCGTGTGTACCATTTTTCCAGCCGTGCCTTATGGGGTGCTGTCATTGTATCGCAGGAATATTTTTCAAACCTCTTTCTAGGTGATGGATCCTTGGTGGGGTACTCCCATACAAATTTTTCTGGTGTGTCAGGAACCCTAATCTCTTCAAATACAATGGTGAACAAAACATTTTTGAATAGGATCCTATCCCCTTCCTTCGTGCAACTGACAATTTCCTCCGCGATGTATATGGATAGGTTGTATATAGTTCCCTTTGTAATCTTCTTGTAAACATACAACCAGGGTTTATTGACGTATGTCCATCTTTCTTGGCCATTCAACTTAGTTACCAGATGTGTGGCCATTTTCATTACGTGGTCCTTGATGTGTGAAATTTCATAGTACTACAACCCTTTCTTGCATGCGTACTCGGTGATGGTCTCTTGAATAGCCTCCTTGTCACCAAGGTCATCTTCTAGGCTATCTCCCTCACATATGAGGCCTGTAAATTGTGAAATCAGCTGGGGAGTCAAGCGTAATTTGCACCCTAAAAAGTGTAAGTAGAGTTCATGCACCCGTGACATCAACCACTGGTACAGGCGCTCTAGCTTTCCAAAATAAGGCAACTCATAGAGATACAACAATCCTGCCTTCTCCATTTTAACCTTAATGTCATCATCATATATAGGTAAACCCTCATGTGTTCATTTGTTGGTGGGGCGTACTGATTCCAATGCCATTTATTTTTCTATTGTGTTCATGCAGTGATTATAGTCACTAACATGTACACTTATGAAGTGGGATTCCCATTCCTTCCCCATCATCACCCCATCTGGGTATTGCATCTATGTATACCATTCTTCATTTGTGTCTACCATGGGTTCTGGTTGTATAGCCTTGGCTTTTCCCTTTCCTTTCCTAGGTGCCATGGTCAAGGTATTTTTATAGCTCCTACCCTCTCCTTGTTATTCTGTCTTACTTCTTCCAATCCTATGATCTCTGATTCATGATACAACTCTTATAAATCGTGCCCTAGTTTGTCAAACCCTAACTGGGATAAAATATTCACAAGACAGTGTTTCCTCACTCTCTCCATGCTTGTGTAACCCCTTCTTGTTCACAAATTCAAACTAGTTGCTTCAATCTCACAGATCTTCCTTCACTCGATCAAATCTAAAATCCCTAGTTTATGGAGCTTGCTTATAACTCAAACTCTTCTATTTCGCAAGGTAAAAATGAGAGTGCCTTGACCCTTTACTTATAGTTTTTCTCTTTTCCGAACATTAAATGCTACTTCACGTACCACTATACTTTTTTCATTTAATGCGGATTTTTCAAACAAAGCCCATCTTCAGCTCCTTTCCTTACACGTCCAACCTATGTGAATATTCCTCCAACCTTCTGGCACGTAACCAATCCAACCTGACAGGAAACTCTTATGCGTGTGTAACCCACTAAGAAGGCACTTCTTCTATCCTAATCCTTGCTCTTTCCTATCTCATGTTGCTTTCAAATGTTCTTTCTCCTCCTTAGTACATGGGATCTACAAGTAGCTTTACCCTAGCACCAACCATTATTCCATCTTCCTTTTTATATACCTCTTTCAACCTGGCTACTCAACAAGGCTTTTCAACACAACTTCCTTAGTAATTTGATCGCACACTTCTTCACCTTTCTCCAACCCACACTTAAAGCAATGAGCAGTCCTCTACGAAGTCACAAATTCTCTAAAAATAGAAATAAGGTTACCAAAACCCAAGGTGCAAAACAAAACAACAACGCAAAAGGGAAACACAAGAAAGGGAAATTGCATAATAGAAACTTCTAAACTAATTGGAAAAACTACCTTATTTACAAACACCAAGAAGACTTATTTATAGTAGGGCTTCAGCCTATAGCCATTGAAGTGTCCAGGAAACTTCATCCCATCCAGTGCTTGTAACTGGCATGTGCCCGAATCAAGGATGTATGAGATTTTGTAAGGACATAACCAATTGACTTTCAACTTCCCAGGATCACGTAGAAACTTAGAATCATATAATAACACCATCTACCCAACCTCAAATTTTTTGTTTCTAATATGGCAATCATGCCACACCTTTTGCTTTACCTTTTTTCTTATTTGGCGCCATCAGGAAAGTGATTCTCTCTCATCCATTTTCATTAGCTCATCAATTCTTTCTTCCAGCACTTGTTCCTTGGCTAACCCTCCTACGCGTGTTATTCATAGAGAAGGCAACATAAATTCAACCGATAAAATAGCTTCCATGACAAACACCAATTGAAAATATGTGGCTTTGTTTAGTCTTTTATATGTTGTCCTGTAGGCCCATAGTATTGCCGATACCTTGTCATCCCAATCTTGTCTTCCAACATCACAAATATTGGTCAAGGTACAACTCAGTATCTTGTTGAATGATTCCGCGGTTCCATTTTCTCGGGGGTGATAGGGTGTAGTCTTGTGATGAGCTACCATGAACTCTGATAACAGGATCCTGACGGTCTCATTCAAGAAATTCATACCTCTATCACTGGTCAAACTCAACGGACATCCATACCTCATGATAATGTTTTCCCATAAGAACCTTGCCACTGTTGTTTCCATGTAATCTTTAGTTGGGGCTGCCTCTACCCACCTTGTGAGATAATCTGTGAAAGTGATGACATAACATGACCCAGTCCTACAAAGTCTATTGCCCACTTTTCAAAAGGATCCATGCTAGGAATAGGGCACAAAGGCATTTCATCTCTCCTTCCTGGTTTTCCAATGCGCTGAAAATGGTCACATGCTTTACAATAATCTCTGGAATCCTTGTACAAGGATTCCCACCATAAACTTTCCATTAATATCTTGCGTGCAATGGCATCACTACATTATTCCCACCCGCACTTCCTCTGTGATGACCAGGTTCTCATGCTCTAAGACACATTTGCGCAAAACTTCATCACATCCCAATTTGTATAAGTCTCCACCGATTAACATGTAGGGTGTGACGCGTATGGCCAACTTCTTTTTTTCCAATGTCTTCATTCCATCCAGTGCCACACCTTCCTTTAAGAATACTGCAATCTCCTCTAAATCTGAGGGTGTGCTCCGCAACCTAAATAGTTGTGTGTCTGGCATTTCTTCCTCAATACTCTGTGCATCCTCCCCTAAATCAATTCTTGATAGATGATCAGGTCCAAAGTTTCTTTTTCAAGGATTTACTACAACAGTGAATTTAAACTCTTGAAATAACAACACCCATCGACATATGCGTCCCTGTAGAATAGGATTGTTCAATAAATACTTCAATGTCATATGGTCAGTGTCAAATAAAAAGGGTGTTGCTAACAAATACTACCTAAATTTTATGAGTGCGTAGTTCATTGACAATGCCTCGTACTCGGTTGTGGTATAATTTTTCTCTGCCAATTTCAGCTTCCTGCTTGCAAAACAGAGAGGATGATAAACAATCCCTTCACATGTTTGTGCAAGCACTGCTCCAATGGCCATCCCTAAGGAATCTACATGGACATGAAAGGGCTTATCCCAAGAGGGAAACTACAAAATAGGCATGGTAATAATCCTATCTTTTAATGTATCAAACGCCCTCTATTGTGCCTCTCCCCAATGGAAGGCACTTTTATGTCTAAGCATCTCCTCTAACGACACAATGATCTTGGCATATCCCTTAATGAATTTTATGTAATAGCCCTCATGCCCAAGGAATCAGTGCACTGCACTCTGGTTAATAGGCTCCCTTAACCACACAATAACTACAACTTTAGCGGGATCTACCAACAAGCCCTCCTTACATATGATATGCCCTAATAAAGTCCCAAAGGGTGTAGAAAACACACATTTCTTAATGTTGAGAGATATCCTCAGCTACCTATACCTCTCAAACATTAACCTCAAATTGTCACAATGGTCTTCTAATAGACCATTTACTATCCAGTCATTCAAATAGACCTGAAGAGATTTATAGATGAAGTTCTGAATTTGTGAAGGAGGAAAAGGCCACCATGTTTTTTTATGCACTGGTCATAAATAAGGATGAACCTATAAGTGCAAAAATACCAGTAGAAACAACATAATTAATAGAAGAATTTTTTTATGTTATTCCTGATGAGCTACCAGATGGATTACTGTAAAAAAGAGATTCAAAACCATATTGATTTGATACCAGGGTCTTCACTCCCGAATCAAGTGGATTATAGGATGAGCCTAACCTTACATGCAGAGTTGAATAGGCAAGTGACAGAGCCCGTGAAAAAGGGTGTAGTGAGGGATAGCATGAATCTGTGTGTAACCCAAACTTTATTAACACCAAAGAAGGATGGAACATGGAGAGTGTGCATGGATAACAAATCAATAAATAATATTACAATCAAGTATGGGTTTCCAATACCTCGCCTTGATGATATGATGGATGTGCTTTCAGGATCAAGTTATTTCACTAAGATTGATCTTCGAAGTGGTTACCATTAGATTTGGATAAGAGAAGGAGATGAGTGGAAAACAACATTCAAGATAGGAAATGGATTATATGAGTGGTTGGTGATGTCATTCGGGTTATCCAATGCACCTAGTACTTTTATGAGACTGATGAACTCTGTGTTGTGGGAGTATAATAGTAAGTTTGTTGTGGTTTATTTTGATGATATCTTGATTTATGGTAAAACTAAAGAAGAACATCTAAGGCATCTAAGTGTGATATTTGAAGTGTTAAGGAAAGATAAACTCTACGCAAATATGAAGAAGTGGACATTTATGCAAGAGTGTTTGGTATTCTTTGGTTTTATTATTTTAGTAGATGGGGTACAAGTGGAATCAGAGAAGATAAAGGAAATTATTGAATGGCCTACTCCAAGGAGTATAATGGAGGTAAGACGTTTTCATGGTTTAGAAACATTTTATAGAAAGTTTATTAAAAAATTTAGCAGTATTGTAGCACCTATAACAGATTGTACAATAGGAAGGGAGTTTTTGTGGACAAAGGATGCTAAAGATAGTTTTCAGTTCTTGAATAAAAAGGTGAAAGAGGCACCTATTTTGGCACTACCATATTTTGATAAAGTGTTTGAGGTTGATTGTGATGCCTCACACATGGGTATTGGTGCTTTCCTAAGTGAAGGTGGAAAGTGAATAGCTTTTTTTAGTGAGAAACTGAATGAGGTAATAAATAACTACTCTACTTATGATGCAAAATTTTTTGCGATTGTACAAGCAGTGAGGAATTAGAGGCATTACTTAGCGCCTAAGGAGTTTGTGTTATTTATAGACCACAAATCCCTAAAGCATGTGAATACACAAAAGAAGTTGAATAGTAGGCATGCAGAGTGGGTATAATTTTTTCAGGGCTATACATTTTCTCTAAAACATAAATCAGGGAAAAAAAATCAAGTTGCAGATGCATTGAGTAGGTGTGTGACTCTGTTTACCATTATGGAAAATGAGGTGATGGGTTTTGAAGTAATAAAGGGTTTCTATTCTTCTGATTCTGATTTCAATAATATTTTTGAAAATTTAATTCATCCATTGTTAGATGATGCAGGAGATGTCTAGGATGAGTACATTTTACAGGATGGCTATCTATTCAAGGGACGCCAACTATGTGTTCTAGTTGGGTCTATGAGAGAGAATATAGTGAACAATTTGCATAACAGAGGATTGGCTGGGCATTCTGGTAAAGACAAGATGATAGATTTAGTAGCAAAGAAATACTATTAGCCAAAGATGAAAAGAGATGTGATAATATATGCGAAGAGGTCTCTAATTTTCCAAGTCTTGAAAGGCCATGCACAAAATATAGGGCTGTATATATCATTTCTTGTTCCTAAGGGCCGTGGACAGATCTAAGTATGGATTTTCTTTTGGGATTACCAAAAACACAATGAGGTAATGACTCAATTTTTGTGGTTGTTGATAGGTTTTCCAAGATGGCTAATTTTATTACCTATAAGAAAACAAGTGATGCAACAGGAGTAGAAGATTATTTTTTCAAAGACGTTGTTCTTTTACATGGTGTTCCAAAAACAATTACTTAAGATAGGGACAAAAGATTCTTAAGTCACTTCTGGAGGACTTTATGGAAGAAGTTAGGAGCTCAAATACAATTCAGTAGTTCCTATCATCCTCAGATGGATGGGAAAACATAGGTGATAAATAGGAGTTTGGGAAACCTGTTAATATGCATAGTTGGGGAAAAGCCAAAACAATGGGACTTAGAATTACCACAAGCTGAGTTTACATATAACAGTTCCATAAATAGGTCCAAGGAAAGTCTCCATTTTCTATTATATATGGGAGTAATCCAAATGGGGTATTAGATTTGGTATAGCTTCCAGTTGATGAAAGAGTCAGTGATGATGTAAAAGCATTTGCCAAACATATACAATAATTGCAGTAAGAAGTGTGGAAGAAGATGCAGAATAATAATGATAAGTATAAGGAAATATCATATGTGCATAGATAGAGAAAGGTATTTATAGTTTGTGAGTTGGTTATGGTGTACCTGCAGAAAGAAAGGTTTCCAAAAGGAACCTATAACAAGCTGAATTACAAGAAGATTGGTCCCTGCAAAATCGTGAAAAAAAATGATAATGCTTATGAAGTAGAAACTCCATGGAATTTTGATATTTCTCCAGTGTTTAATGTTTCAGACTTGTATTATTTTCATGGGGATTGTTTAGAAGGGGATGTTATTGAAGAAGTAGTAGATTAGAAGTAGTAGGTTGTGGTGAAGAAGAAAAAATAACTAGATTAGAATCTAGATAAGAAAACAATGGACACACGACATGGGAAATATAAAAAATATTTGGTACATTGGAAAGGAGAGGAACAAGAGGATAATACTTGGGTCATAGAGGGGAAGATTAAGAAGCTTGATGTAGATAAATGAAAGAATTTTGAAGAAGAAAACTTGTAGGAGCTGCATTTTTTTCAAGCAAGGGAGAATGATGCCCCAAGATTAGCAGAAACTTGGAAAGGTAATAACTTGTGCTCCAGGTGTCCATTTGAGTCCATTTTTTGTAAAAAACCTGTTTCGATCAAAAGAACACACTGGTCAAATGGCCCTACTGGTTGGAGCATGTTTCGGAACATTTTCAGGAACAAAATCTACCATCTTGAGGCAAAATATTAGGATTTAAGTTGAAGTTTTGTTTTTTCCTATTTTAGGGCATTAGTTAATTTTAGTCTCTTAGTTCATTATGAGTTGGAAAGTTGGAAATTCCTCTATTTTAGGAATGTAGAAGATGTGTGCAAATTTCTATGCTCGTATGAATAAGCATGCAAACTTACTAAGAATAGCATGTTCTAGTAAACTCCTAAAAATAGTAATTTCTGCCACCTAGAGTATATTTATTCAAAGTTAGAGTTTTCTTGGCAACTCGAGTTGGAAGTTTTTTTTATATTTAGAAATTTTTTTAATTCATTATTCAATAATAAAGAAGTAGATCTATTTTCTTTTGTAGTTCATATTATTTGCAATATATTTAATTTGTTTTTAATTTGGCTACATTAGAGAGGAAAGATGACCTTTCCCCCAATATTATTTCCCTAGGGATATGGCAGTTAAATACATATATTTTAGTGAAATAAAGGTCGAAAAAATACAATTCTTTAGACTATTTTGAGAATTGATCACTCCCGAACCTTCCTTCAAATATCAAAATTTTAAAGTCTCATATATCTCCTTAGGATGTTTTCAATCTAACAAACCTTCTTATGAAAACACATTTACCCCACATGGATCGAAACAATGATCCATGCTTTCCTACACTTGATTATAACTGTTGAAATTCCTTAATTACTCCTTTGACCATTTATAGGTATTTTCTTCTTATATCCTTTAGACTATTTAATTCATCCAAAAAACATAAAGGGGGGAAATTTTAGACACACAATTATGTATTTATTACTATTAAGTCACGCCTCATGTATGTTTTTTATACATGATTTGTAAGTATAAATAGTACATAATCGTGATACTTTTTCCTAGTCCTTCTATTGATTTTGATTGTAAATTTTGTTATATATTTTGGATTTAAATGTTTTGGCCATGTCACATGGATCACTATCCCCATTCTTGGTCTTCAATCTGTTTCTTAGCTTTTGGACAATACCGCCCATCAACTATACTGCCACCTACGTAGTAGTGTCCGTTATGGTCACTTTTTTCCATTCTCTTTGGTTTTCTAAATTACCATTTGACACTTAATTTTGGGTCTAATCTAAATCTTTGGGTTTCATTTTTTTGTCAGTAAGTTTCAAAATCAAAAAATGGAATTCTTACACACACACACACAGACACAAACACACACACACACACACACACACACACACACACACACACACACACACACACACACACACACACACACACACACACACCTTATTCACTCTTGTTAGGTTAGGGGAAATTGAGCTATCACTTTCTATCTACCACATACAAGGTTATTTATCAAGGACTATGTTGGCTCCCAAACTTTCACCTTGTGGGAGATGAGAAGCTAACCTAAGTGGGTTATATTTGATAGAGTGATGAACAATTAAAATTTACTTGTCATTAATAGCTAACGATTTGTTCAAAACTTGACTCAATGACTCAAATATGGGAGGTGATCAGAAGGCATATTCATAAATTTTATGGCTTTAGCCGACTTCTTCTGTCTCTTACCTATTTAAGGTGAGACGTCCTACTTGGATGATCTAAATAAAGGAAAACATTTCATGGCTTGGTTTCCTTTATTGTCGGTGCAACTTAATTTGAAGCAAGTGTAGAAAAAAATACAATTATTCTCTCAAAATAGTTATCACTTGTTTTATTGTAGGCACTTAGAAATCCAATATAGATCTAAGAGAGAGATAATAAAAAAACATCAGATGTTATATTTACATAACATTATTGACCAATGCTAATTTGAATGATATTGGATCTCTTATTTAGAGTGATTCTTAAAAAATATTACTGGTAATGAAAAACATCTAACACGGTTCTATAGAATAAACATATGTAAGGTATACAAGTATTATATGCTTCATAGATATGAAGATAACTAGATGGTTTTAATTAAGATTTGGATGGGGAGGGAAATTTATTTTATGACCTTAGTGTATTAATGTTCCCTTTGAAAGAATCCATCCTTAATTGTGATGGTTGAAAAGAACAATAATTTTAACATAGGTTGTGAAATAAAACTTGCATTCATTAATACTCAATTCACAAAAATGTTATCTATAGTCTTCACAATGTCAAATACAAATCATGGAGTTAGATATGAGATAAATAACTTGTTTTATTTTTCCTATACACCCAAAATACCCTTAAGGTATAACAAAAGATCTTAAAAAGTGATATTTCCTTTAGGATTCTACAACTAAGCTGAATTGTTACAAAATCTATAGCATTCTACAGTGCTTGCAGTGACAAGAAGAATACAACTAAGAAATACCTTTGTGTACTTAATAAAGTAAATCCAATGCAAGCTAACTTAATAGAACTATATTACCTCATTCATTATTTTAAAGCATCAGAAATGAGAAATTATATCTTGATGAAAATAGTCAAAATTTATTCATGTAAGTTTTGGCTAGGGAACATAAATAAATTCCTTTAAAACCTACTAACAGATATAAAATTGAATCACCTAAGCTCTTCTTGATAAAACTAGACACATACAATCTTGTAAGAACTAGAAACTAGAACTTAAAGCTTGATAAAAATTATTCTACAACTACAACCAATCTACCTCCTCGCACATAATGATAGATTGTTACAATATATAGAAGATTAAAGAGAGAGAGCAAAAGAAGAAAAAATTGATTTCCTTATAGAATCACCAACAATCTGTATTAAAAATATCAAATGGAGCATGGGAAGCCTAACAAAGTTGCTCATTTCTTATTTCTTGTGTGTTGGAGAAGAAAGAGCACCATACTTCATCAATTTGGGTGGATGATCCATCTAGATCTACACATTAACACCAAAAATTTAATTTCTCCTTTTATCCTAATAAATACCATAAAAATCTAATTCTAATGATTTCAAAGTTAAGGGCTCGAAGAGACCATTCCAACAATATGAATTTTACTAAATTTGGAGTAGGGAATCAAAAAATATAGCCATATAATGTTTTTTTGTCGAGATGAACATGAAAATGACAAGAAGAAGCATTTAATTGGAATTATATATTACCTTTTCTAATGTTTGAATGGATCTTACTTTTACCATGTGTCGGTCTCTCATTGGGTCGACACGAAAATATTTTCTTACGTGTCTGTTTGCTTTATGTTTTGACTTCCATTTCCTTATTCTAGAGTTGACGCCTTTTACTAAATTTTGTTCATTCTGAGGTATGAGATCCATCAGATTCTATCAACCTAAGTAATGATTGAATGATGAAACATGTCTAATTTGACACCTTTGATCTGCATTATGCTCACTACGATGTGAAATAAAATTAGAAAGCCACATACACCTTCGTAGTCTCATCTCATTCCTTATCCATTACAAAGCATGAGGAAATAGGAAATCTCCATGGCACTTCAAAATTCATTCTTATTAGAGCCCTTGACTAACAATGTAACGTCCACTAAAACAACCCACTTGAGACCCAAGAACAACCTAGGATTAATTAGAAAAATTATGGAATAATTTTATTTTTTTAAAATAATCTACAACATGATTACAAGACAACAGTTGTCACTAATAAGTTCTCGAATAATTATAATCCACTAGAGCATAATTTTATTTTATTAAAAAATATTAGAGGTCATAAGGTCCAAAATTTTATGTTAGAAGATTCAAAAAGGTTCAAAGGGTAATTCCCCACCATAACCACTGTCTAACAGGCTAAAAGTTTCAACTTTATTTTTAAAAAATTTATCTAGTTCAAAATTTCCCTAAATCATTCCCATTGGATAGGAAATTTCCTCACCTTTCCATTAATATAAATAGGTACTCCTAACTCCTCATACTTTTCTAGTTATGGGCCGGCGGGCCTTGGGGTGAAATTTTTCCCCGAGAGCGAGCCTGCGGGCCTAGGGGTGAAAACTTGCCCCAAGGGCGGGTCAGTGGGCCACGTGAAGAATTTTGGAAAATTTCCCATTCAGGGGAAATAACCAACATTGTGCCCGTGAACCCATGGGTCCGCAAGTCCACAAGGGACATGTGGCACCTTATAAGTCAGCGCGGGGAGAGCGGGGCGATGGGTGACATTTTGAAAAATATTCTAGCATGGGGCGAAAGAAATTTTGCACCTACACTCTTGCAAGTCCACAAGGAACACATGGTGTCTCCTAAGCCTACGCGAGGAAGTAAATTCGATAGGGAGAAAATTAATTTAATGCCTCGAAGGGCTAAGAGGGTAACATTCACCGTGCCTCCGTCAATGCCTTGTGATGCCATTTGCAATCACCTGATTGTTTGCGGGCCAAAGGGCGGTGGGGAGAATTTGGAAAATTTTCCCAAAATTTTATGAAATGTACAAAGGCAAGAAGGGAACCAATCCTCCACTGATGCCTTGTGATGCCACGTGGTATCACCTAATTTGTTGTAGCCCGACGGATAAAATTTGGAAATTTTTCCCAAAATTCTCGAGGAGTGCTAAGTTAAAAAGGGATCCGCCCCTCCGCTGACACCTCATGGTGCCACGTGGCAGCCTATGATTGGATGTGTGATTGCGGGGTGATGAGGATAATTTGGAAAAAATTCCCCAAAATTTTCCAGAGCTCCAAGGGAAAAATTCGGGCTAGCGGGCCTGCCAAGGAAATTTTTCCCAAAACTTTATGTTTGATGCCAAGTGAAGAAAAACTTCAGAAGGCCTTAAATTTTGATAGAGATCTTGGTTTTGGGAAAACGGGGACTTTCTTGAAATCTTTCGATATCCTCTTTACACACAGATCATTAATTTTTTTATTTTGATAAATTTTAAGGGGTCAATTTTGGGAAAACTTTTTGCAGGCTTTTACAGTGCAAACTGGTAAATTTTAACTTGTTAAATTTGTTCAATTTTTTCTTGTCCCTCTCTCAACATGTCAAATAGACATGGAAAATTTTTCTTAGATGGATTTGAGAGACATTTCAAGATTCAATTTTTTGATTGATTTGTAATTTGAACATTTACATTTCTAGACAGCAGCAAGACTATAAAATGGTTTGAGCCTGATTTTGCTAAGTTTTATAAGAATTTCCTTAAGTGTTAATGTCTAGATGAATTCAGTTATATCTTATCATTCCCAAATTAATTTTTAATTTGTTATTTCTTTGTTTCATATTCGAACTGTGCATTTTGGATAAAGTATTTGTCAGTTTTGAAAATGCAAGAAAGAGATCAAATCTTAAAGGATCTATTTTCCATTTTCATCTTCCAAGTATTCGAATTTGTTCCAAATCAAATCTAAATTTTTATTTGATTCAAATAAAACTATTCAAAACCAAGATACATCTTTGATTTCAAATTTTCACATATTTCAAAGATAGAGTTATGAAATTCCCTTCATACGCATTTACTTCTTTCAAATAGAGATTTCAATTCACATTTAGATGTTCAATCTTAAAACAACCAAGAAAATTGAGAAAGGTAATGCAATCCTTTATATCTTCCAAATATATATATTGGTAACATCCTTCTTTTATTTCTGCCAAAATAGAATACAGAGTATAATTCTCTTACATTTCAAATTTCAACTTTCATTGTCAATACAAAGTATCTTTCCATTACATTTAATACACATATCATCCACTTCAAGTGGGAAAGGGGCTACAATAAGATTTCATTTCACAAGGGGCTTTCAAACTATCTTTCTCCTTGCTCAAGAACAATAGCATGTGAATTTCTCATTCTTCCAATTTGACCACAACAAGAGTAGGGGAAAGGCAACGCTCTCCACCCAAAAAACACATCCAATTAAGATGAGAATCCACCCTACTTCATTGGCTCCCCGAGCCCTAACCACAATGTAATAAAAGATGTGATCTAACTCATGGCAACAACAGGCTTCCAAAAACACACAAGCAACACTTTCTCAATAAAACACAGTCAAAAATAGAATGTAGTTTACAACTAAATTAAAAAATGACAAGCATTAATAAGGCTTCATTAAGCAAGCCAAAGGAGAAAGAAACTATGAGGGATGCTGCTTATCCCTCCCAAAGGGAAATGAGTATCTCCACCTAAGAAAAAACTACCAGAATAAATATATATATATATATATATATATATCATTTCAAATACCTAACATTCCCTTATGCATCCCCCAAGTACCTCTTATTCCTCACATTTCCTTATACCTCCCCAGCCTCTTATGGCACCCCAGAATGAGGAAATAAATGCAATATTTTTCTTTGTAAGGTGGAACCCAAATCCTAACTCCCTCCACCCTTATACCTCCCTAAAACACACTTGTGCCTCCCAAAAAATAACACCATAGTCTTCTCCTACACCATTCCTAGGCCATCTACCAAACAACCCACAAGCATGCCAAAACTTTCACACAATAACATTTTCATAAACAAAAGGGAAGCATTTTAAGAGCCAAGCTCTTACCTCTCCATGATTGAGTTGTTCCAAGTTCCAAAACAACAAGCTTTATCCCAATGCAAGAAATTCAAAATAGCCAAGCACAAACATGCAACAATCTTCCCAAAACTTCTTCAAAGTAAGAGCTCCAAAACCCACAAACGAATTTGCCCAAGAATGAAGTCTCCAAAGTGAAGCAACCCCAAAACAAGGTAAGGAATTTGAATTTTATAGTAGAGGGAAGGGAAGATGATGAGGTAGATCCATGTAGGATGCCATGTCACACACCTTCAACCCCAACCAAAAAGACAAGTTCATTATCCAATGCAAAATAAATAGGTGGGTGAATAATATTACATTTTACTTACACACTCAAATCAAACCCACACCCCAAAGGAATGAAATTAAAATATGTAAGAAAAGTGAAATTAAAACCTATAATTTTCCTTCTCAAAAGGCATCACAAACTTATAATCTCAACTCTCCAACCATAGGTATGGTTGGTAATTAAATTTAAGGGGTATGGGACAAGTTTAACTTGTCCCACAAGCCTCCAAAAACAACCTCCAAGGACAAATTCGAATTTCTAAGAGGGTGGAGTGTTTCACACTCAAAATTTAAATTACACATCTCTTACAATACTTTAATTCAAGGCCAACAACTCTATTAATTACTTTCTTATGACATATTTTAATTAATTAACTTAACAACATGATTACTCACAATATTTACACACCATTTAATAATTAATGAAAGGGGTAAAATCACCACAAAATAAACACATGCAAACATAAACAAAAGGGGCAAAAATGAAAGAAATACATAAAACCCCTTGGTAACAATTAAAGGTCATCTTCCCATGGGAATCCTTAACACATACATACACGCAAGAACAAATACTAGTTGTCATGGTGACCTTGTTGAATTCATCTAGAATTCCAATGTGGTTGGTTTCCAATCCCCCAATGTTTGTTGTGACATTTTAACCTGCAAAACACAAATACCTCCTTCATCCTCATGGCCATATTAGAACATCTAAAATAATACGAATGTAATTACCAAAATCATCTAGATATATGAATCACAACAACATCAAATCAATCTAGCAATTTCATTTGCAATTTTACGCAATAATTATATCATAACAAAATACAACTTACAACCCTGTTGCACACATCACTTAAGCTGCATAACAGAGATGGTGTGAATAGAAATGGGTCTCTTGACCCCTAAAATCATCGACTCAAGTCCCAAATCATCTACACAAGATATAATCTTATGGTAATAGTCCAGGCTGGCCCTATGTGTAGACAACCAATCCATACCCAAGATGACTCCATATGAGCCCAAAGCAAGCATACAGAGATCTGAGGTAGTGGTGAAAGGTCCCAAATCTACCACACACTCCATAAATAAGGAGTCTATAGAGATCTTGGCTCCAGAAGCCATCTCAACATCCCAACTATGACCCTGCCTAAGTACCACCAGCTTGCATCACTCTACTAAATATGGTGCAATAAAAGAATTAGAAGAAGCAGAATCAAATAGAATGGAGGTAGGAATACCACCAATGTTACCTGCAGTCTCAATAACTATACTTTGATGCTCTTCCTAGCAGTTCTTAACCGTAACATACATCCTATGACTGCGCCCCATATCACGAACAGTAGGCTCTGAGATCTATGTCTTAACCTTGTTATTAGGGTTATGTGGGAAGTCTCTCCAAAAGTGTCTAGTAACACCAAAACCAAAACAACCGCCTGATCCTCTCCCCTGTGTAGTAGGTCCAACCGGTACTCTGGAGGTCTATGGTGTGGATCCTGATGATCTGGTTACGGTCTGCTGAGGTCTCTACTGGCGAGATCCTACTGAGTGAGCTCTCTGGGCACCCTGTGTCCTGATGGGACCCCTAGGAGGAGGCCTGATACTCTGACCTCTCTATGCATCAAATATTTGTGGAGGTCTATAAGGTAGATGGGACTACTTTTGCTGTGGTCTACAAGATGAATGTGTTGAACCCTATCCACCACAAGGAAGTGGTACTGAACCCCTTGATCTGATGTCCTACATCTACTATATGCAGCTCTAAACTCAGTCTCTAGCCTGTTGGGTCTTTCCCAGAGTCTCCTCTACTATAAAGGCCTTCTCGACGACCTCAGCTGATGTCTGTAGAAAATGAATTTGCACTGCACCTCCGATGTCTAGATTTTGGCCCCGGATGAACATGTAAACCCGCACCTGCTCATGCTGCATATAACCAACATACTAGAGTAGATTCAAAAATCTACTCTCATACTCAGCCACTGTGAGAGATTCCTATCGAAGGTCATGGAACTCATCTATCCACTACTGTATGAACCTCCATGATGAGTATTTATTCTTGAAACACTCCTCAAAGAGCTCCCAGCTAACTGTCTCAGAATTAACATGGAGCTTCTACTCCTTTGTCCCCCAGACCACAATTCCATCCCTAAGTAGATGGACCACAACACGATATTTCATGTTTTTACAATAAGGATAGATTTGAAGCATCTCCTGAAGCTCATCTACCAAACCTCTACCTGAAATCCACCTATGTCACTAGAATAATGTGATGGTCAAAGCTTCAGGATCTCCATGATGTGATCTACAGCTATTGTCCGACAGCCTCTAGGTCTCTCTACATGCTCATCCCTAAGCCTAGGGCACTGATACCTCTCTCTATGTCCTAAAACTCAGTCACCTTATTCCCTATGTGGTGACTCTACATGGAAGTTCTCTCCTCCATGCTCCTTGCTGGGTCAAGGAGATACTTAACCCTCAATGGAAGGGACTCTATTGTGTCTGGCTGCATGTAATCCTACTGATCATCAATGTAGAGAGGCATTAACATCCTAAAGAGTCTAAAAAATATAGGGTAGGATGGCTGCTACAACATGATCTAGTGGTGGTAAGTATATGTCTATGTGAAAAGACCCCTCGTCCTGTCTGTGCCTCCTACATACACAAAGGTGAGAGTTAGTCCATCTTTATACGTTTTTATTCATTTTCCATGTTTAGTAAAATATGTAATTTGTAACTAAGTTGCTTTCTAGATTTAAAAGTGTGCTAGGTTAAAGGTTCATGTCTCAAGTTTTCTAGTGTGCCCAATGGCCCAAGCTTTTGAACCACTATTTTGATACCAAGTGTAATGCCTAATAAAAAAACCCACTTGAGACCCAAGAACAACCTAGGATTAATTAGGAAAATAATGGAATAATTTTTTTTAAAAGAGAATCTATAATAGGGTTACAAGACAATAGTTGTCACTAACAGGTTCCAGAATAATTATAATCTATTAGAGCATATTTTTCTTTTATTAACAAATATTAGAGGTCATAAGGTTCAGAGGGTAATTCCTCACCATACCCACTCTCTAAATGGATTAAAGGTTTAACTTCATATTTCTCAAACTTAACACCTTTAAAATTTCCCTAAATCATTCCCATTGGATAGGAAACTTCCTTACCTTTCCATTTATATAAAGATGTCCTCCTAACTCCTCATATTTTTTTAGTTATGGGCCGACGGGACTTGGGTTAAAATTTTCCACAAGAGCGGGCCTAGGGGTGAAAAATTGCCTCAAGGACAGGTCAGCAGGCTGCGGGGAGACTTTTGGAAAATTTCCCACACGGGGGCAAAAACCAGCATTGTGCCCATGCACTCGTGGGTCTGCAAGTCAAAAAGGGACACGTGGCACCTCCCAAATCAGTAAGCGGAGAGTGGGGCGCCGGGTGACATTTTGAAAAATCTTCCCGCGAGGGGTGAAAGACAACTTTGTGCCTGTGCTCCCACAAGTTAGCAAGGGACACATGGAATCTCCTAAGCCAACATGGTGAAGGCAGCGTGGTGGGGAGAAAATTAATTTAACACCCTAAAGGGCTAAGAGGGTAACATTCACCCCCACCTCTGTCGATGCCTTGTGATGCCACGTGGCATCACCTAATTGTTTGCGGGCCGATGGGCGGTGAGGAAAATTTGGAAAATTTTCCCAAAATTTTATGAAATGTACAAAGGAAAGAAGGGACTAGCTCCTCTGGTGATGCCTCATGACGGCACGTGGCATCACGTGATTGGTTGCAGGCCGGCGGAGAAAATTTGGAAAAATTTCCCAAACTTTTTTGTGAGTGCTAAGCTAAATAGAGATTTTCCCCTCCACTGACACCTCATGGTGCCATGTGGCAGCCTTTTATTGGATATGATCTGGTGGGGCAATGGGGAATGTTTGGATAATTTTACCCAAAAAATATCTAGAGCTCCAAGGGAAAAAATTAGGCCCACAGGCCTGCCAAGGAAAGTTTTCCCAAAACATTTTTTTTGATGCCAAGTGAATAAAAACTTTAGAAGGCCATAAATTTTGATAGAGAGCTCTAGATTGAGAAAACGAGAAATTTCTGGAAAGCTATCGATGTCCTCTTTACACAGGCATCATTAATTTTTTATTTTGATAAAGTTTAAGTGGTCAATTTCGTGAAAATGTTCTGCAGGCTTTTACATTGCAAACTAGTAAATTTTAATTTGTTAAATTTGTTCTTGTCCCTCTCTCAACATGTCAAATAGACATGGAAAATTGTTATTATGTGGATTTGAGAGAGATTTCAAGATTCAATTTTTTTGATTGATTTGTAATTTGAAAATTTAAATTTCTGGACAACAACACGACTGCAAAACGGTTTGAGCCTGATTTTGCTCAGTTTTATAATAATTTCCTTAAGTGTTAATGTCTAGATGAATTCAGCTAGATACTATTATGCCCAAATTAATGTTTCATTTGTTATTTATTTCTTGCAGATTCAAACTGTGTGTTTTGGATAAAGTATTTTCTAGTCTTGAAAATGTAAAACTGAGATCAAATCTGAAAGGATCTATTTGCCATTTTCATCTTCCAAGTATTAGAATTCATTCTAAATCAAATCTAATACTTTTACTTGATTCAAATCAAACTATGCAAAACCAAGATACATCTCTGATTTAAAATTTTCACATATTTCAAAAGACAGAGTTATGCGTTTCCCTTCATGTGCACTTACTTCTTTCAAACAGAAATTTCAATTCACATTTAGATGTTCAATCTTAAAACAACGACACAAATTGAGAAAGGTAATGAAATATTTTATTGATTCCAAATATATATCTTTGTAACTTCCTTCTTTTATTCTTTCCAAAAATCATATATTATATACAGAATAGAATAATACATTTCATTCTTTCCAAAACCAAATACAGAGTATAACTCTATTAAATTTCAAATTTCAACTTTCATTTTCAATACAAAGTATCTCTCCATTACATTTAATACAAAAATCATCCAATTCAAGTGGGAAAGGGGCTACAATAAGATTTCATTTCACAAGGGACTGTCAAACTGTTTTTCTCCTTACTCCATAACAACAGCATGTGAATTTCTCATTCTTCCAATTTGATCACATCAAGAGTAGGGGAAAGGCAACGCTCTCCACCAAACCAAGACATCCAATCAAGAGGAGAAGCCATCCTAATTCATTTTCCCCCTGAGCCCCAACCACAATGCAATAAAATATGTGATCCAACTCACGGTAACAACAGGCTTCCACAAACACCCAAGCAACACTTTCTCAATAAAACACAGTCCAAAATAGAATGTAGTTTACAACTACATTAAAACATCACAAACATTACTGAGTCTTCATCAAGTAAGCCAAAGGAGAAAGAAACTATGGGGGATGCTGCTTATGCCTCCCAAAGGGAAATGGGTATCACCACCTGAGAAAAAACCACTAGAATAAATATATATATCATTTCAAATCCCTGAAAATTAGCCCTTATGCCTCCCCCATATCACAAAAAAATCCTCGCATTTCCTAATGAGCTCCCCAACCTCTGCTTACACCCCATAATGATTAAATAAGTATGATTGAAGATATGGATTACTTTGTCATGTGGAACCCAAATTTCAAGTCTCTAACCCTTATACCTCCCAAGAGGAACACACTTGTAGATCTCCCACAAGATTACCCCATTGTCTTCTCATAGACACCATTCCTAGAAACGTCTAGAGAATAGCCCTCAAAAATTGGAGAAAAACATGCACACAATAAAATTTTCATAAACAAAAGGGAAGCATTTCAAGAGTCAAGATCCTACCTCTCCATGATGGAGTTGTTCCAAGTTCCAAAATACCACAATTTCGATCTGCCAAGAACAAGTGAGGTGCAGGAGGAATATCTGTCCCAAATCTTCTTCAAAGCAAGGTTGTGTACCTGAGAAGACACAGGATGATTGTGAAGAGCTCCATTTTTGGATAGGAAGGACTCCACAGTGTAGCAACCACAAACCAAGGATATTTTTAGTGGCCAATATTCATAATTTTGGAGAATTCCATTTTTGGAAGGGAATTTGAAAAGGTAGATCTTTTTTGGAATAGGTCAGTGTCACACATCTTCAACCCCAAACCTAAATTCAACTTCATTCTCCAGTATGCAAAGATTTTTAGGTGCGTTGGCTAATATGCCTATAGTTGACTTACACACTCAACTCCTATACCCACAACCAAAAGGACTGAAATTAAAACATGTAAGAAAAGTGCAATTAAAACCTACAATTTTCCTTCTCAAAAAGCATCACAAAATTGTAATCTCAAATCTCCAACTATAGGTATGGTTAGTAATTAACTTTAAGGGGTATGGGACAAGTTTAACTTGTCCGAGAAGCCTCCAAAAACAACCTCCAAGGACAAATTCGAATTTCTAAGAGGGTGGAGTGTTTAACATGTGACAAGAGGGTTATTGACGTGCAACAAGAGGGTTACACATGCTCTTATAACACTAGGGTTACAAGTGGACAACAACTCTAATGAGTACTTTCTTATGACATAGCGACAAGGGGGTTAACAACATGATTGGTCAAAAAAATTACACACCATTTAATAATTGGTGAAAGGGTGATAACAAGATTTTATGTCACATGAAAATAAGCACTTGCTGTCATAGGAAAACAAGGGGCCTTGCTATAAATGAAATGACATACAACCCCTTTGTCACAATTCGAGGTGATCCCAACAGTGTTTGAATTGTCGGAACGCACACAAACCCTGATGTTGCATGAAAATAAATACTTGTTACGATGGTGACCTTGTTGACATTTAGAAAAAATTCCAATGTGGTTAGTCTCCAATCCCCTGATGTTTGTTGTGAAATTTTAACTTGCAAAACACAAATAGCTCCTTTGGCCTCGTGGCCATATCAGAACATCCAATATAATACGAATATAATTACTAGAATCATCTAGAATGGTTCAAGGTCTATTCATGAATCACAACAACATCACCAATTAGAGTCTAGCAATAGCATATGATAATTGGACTGCCTAGCATAATGCTATCATCATGGGAAGTAATTATACTTCTTATAAAGGCCGTACACATCCAATTTTTTTAAAAATAACTTAAGTCTAAAGAACATGAAAGTAAAAGAAAGGTCCTATGTCATAACAGTATATGATCATCAGGTATCTCAATATGCCTCTAAAAATAGACTCATGCATTATAAGCTAAATTAATTCAGCAATAATCCATGAACTAAATCTAGTGATCAGGTAGGGTGTTGTTAAGGTCCATGACTGAGGTCTAGAAGAGGTGTTTAAGAAGGCCTGTGTGATGATTGAGGTATTGGGAAGGTATCAAAGGTAAGTTAGGTAGCTAAAAACAAACATGAGAATTAAGACAATATAAAATCTCCACGTATCCATTCATTCTCCTTTCATTGGTTACGCCTTCACGTCATAATTTCCATATTGGTCAGACTAAATTTTTTGGCTCCATACAATGTTGTCATGTGTCCACTTTGACACCTTTAATCTACATTATGCTCATTCTACATATTATCCAATGAGAAATTTCCATACACCTTCTTAGTGTTATATTTTTCTTTATCTATTGCATGGGAAGAGTCAGAGATGGTATAATAGGTCCATTGAGAAGAGTATAAGGCTCAATAAGTCAGGTGGTTGGGTGGACCCTGCTATGACAGGACCATTTGGGAGAGCTAAAAGGTAAAAGAAAAGCAAAAAAAGTATCCACACAACCAAAATATTGATTTGTAATGCACCTTCAGGTCAGAGATTTCCATCTTGTAGATTAGAAGCTGGTTGTAGAAGGAATGGTTGTGGTCTGATAGGAGATGACAAATATCGATCTTGTGCAACAGTAGTAGAAGGCTCTGGAATTCCCTATGAATGATCCAATGCTTTGGAACTCAGCTTGATTGATTGTGTTAGGTGGAGGTCTGTGATATCCAATCACTTGGAATAACATCAAAATGGTAACATGTTTGAGATCTTCGGTCATGGATGTTCGAGAATGCTATATCCAAGAATATCCCTAAGCCCACCAAGTAGTTTATTTAACCTTAGTTGACCCAAGCCTGAACCCAAAATGTTTGTTAAATTTAATTCATTATACGATGGTTCTGTGACCATGTTTAGCATATTTTAAATGTTTCGCGGTGCTTTAAAAATTGGCATAGATATGGGTGTTGATGTTAGGTGAAAGTTCAACTAAGTGTAGTGTGGCCTACTAAAGAAAACTTATTATCTATGGCCTTAACTTGCTTGGCACAGATTGAATATGGTTTCAGGTAAGAATTGTATTAATGCTTCATTGTCTCGCAGATCACAGGAATAACCTGTAGGGGAAGTAGTTGAGTTCATTGATCACCGACAAGGTATAGAATAAGCCTTAGTTAGATTTGACTAAAAGAGTCCATGGTTAGTTATGGAAAGTTATGACTTGGGGTTAGGTGGTTAGGGTTAGGGAATGGGTCTCAAGGTGAGGTGGAGAGGTGAGATGGAGAAGTGAGGTGGATAGGTGAGGTAAATTGACAATTCTCATCTATTTAGGTAATTAAATTAATAATGATGTAAGGTAATAATTATTTAATATAAGTGATTATAAATTAATTATAATGTGTGGAAGGGGCCATGATTAGGGGATGTGTCAAATTAATTAGTTTAAAGGGGCTTAGAGGGTTATGGCCCAATTTTGGGTGCCTACATGTTTCCCCTTTTTATTGTGTAGCTTGTATTGATAAGAGACAATGAAAAAAATAGGAATCAGTTTTCCCCAGGTATGGGTGAAGGTTAGGTTTCCCTAGATATGGGTGGAGGTGATCCCCCTTAAATTGGGAGTTGATGAAGGAGTAGGAGAAATCAATGAAGGGTTTGATAAAGTGGTAGGTGATGAAAAATGAGGTGTTGGACTCCTAGAATAGTGGCCAATTATGAAGGCGCGTAGGCACGTAAGGTCCCAGTTATGGAATAGCGTGCAAGGAAAAGGGTGTGCAAGAGAAGGGTATAAGGAAGCATGTAGCACGTGCGATGTGTGAAAGGATCGAGACTTAGTCATTTTGGACATTTGGAGTAGAACACATAAAAAGCATGAACTAGTTACACGTGGATAAGATGCTAGCTTGGCGACTGGTTGGCCCAGGATGGAGCATGCCTTGCGATGGAATCTTCTAGAAGAACATCATGGAATAAAGTGGAGAGCTTAGGCCTGGAGAATCATGCTCACATGGAGGACCACATTCTGACACTTGGCACTGGATTTGAGGGTGCTGGAGGATGGGTTGACAGTTCAAGAAAACTATAAATACAAGAACCTGCTGAGACAGAAACATACATAGACATATAGACATAGAGGGATATATATATGGAGGTATACATACAAGTATCCATATAGACACCTAGGGAGTGAGTGGAGATCTACAGAAATGCTGTGAGGACTTTGTCAGTGAATAGTTATATTTAGGAGAGAATGCATTAGGCATAGGGGTTGTAAATTTTCTTTTGGGTAGCTTAGTTACATTAAGTCCAGTGCAATGCATGACTACGGTCTGCTTCTCTAAAACCCTCTGTAATGGTTCCATGGATGTAATAAGGTTACCTATCATAATATATACATGAATATCAATGATTCTGATGCATGTTTCTATCTCATGAATTCTCTTTCCTTTCATGCTAATTATGATCACTTGTTTGTTTGTTTCTGTCACAATATGTGTTATGGATTCTGTTAAAGACTCGGTCTGAAGTGACTGCAAGGATCTAGAGGTCATTCTGAGCCCTATGGTTCTTATATGTCTTAAAATTCCCTTATGAAATCTCTTACACTAATCATAGATGATGTTTCCCACTAAACTCACATAAAAGAGAGACTCGGAACCCACATGTGCCTCGGGTGAGCATTTAGATTTCGCTAGATGATAGGCTGGCGTACATGGGGTTCCTTTCTTTTGTGATAGGAGTAAAAATGAATACATATTGGATCCATTTCCGGGACCTCTTTTTGAAGTTGTTGTGAGATTTAGCATACATCATGATTTATGTAATGAGTAATGACAGAGCAGTTAACATTGGAAAATGTTGAATCATGGTTCAAGAGCACGGAGGATGAATTTTTTCAGAGATTCAACACTAGACCTGAGTCTAATGCATGTAGATGGGTAGAAGAGAATCTCTACCATGATCTGTATGAAACTTTTTTTTGCTGTTTCCCTATGGAACTGTATGAATGGCTCTCATCCTATGCATCTAGATCAAGTTGGCATTATAGATCATTTATGTAGACCCAAGAAGAGTACCAAAGGCTACAAGATGTAGATCTAACATGGACCCGTGCTGTGGATCATTGGTGGAAGGGGGTATTGGCTAGCTACACTATGAAGTATGCCATTTCCACATATTCTTGTTTAGAGGTTGTTGAGTTTGAGTTCTTGCGGGAGCCCAGAGGATCATTTTTACATGATGTCCCTCTAGATTTGAAGATCTTGATGATTACCATGAGTTTAAAGGCTTTCCCAATAGCTGGCTAAACCATTCTGAATGCTGGGTGAGGAAGCTAGGGTGGAGGAAGATGGTAGATGTTGCAACAGAGAAAGAAAGGGGGGAGAGACAACTCAAGTATGGTGAAGCGCGTGAAAGGGAGATTGCTAGATGACGTGAGGTTGTAAGTGTGATGGATGTATGTTGGTAGAAATTACAGGAAGGATTAAAGGTTTATATTGAGGACGTGGAGCTTGAGAAGTCTGTGTGGCCCCATCTTAGAAAGCGAGTGAGAGAAACCCCTTCGGCTTCTGATGAGAGTTCTTCACGTGGAGAAAGAAGAACCAGTGGCATGCATTTGATCCAACCTAGTGACTGGACCTTGGTGCTTGGTTTTCCAGATTAGGAGGATAATATTGCTAATCCAGTTGATTACATTAAAGGTGACCGTTCTATGCCCAATAGATATAATTTCTCATTTGATACTTCTATGGCTGCAAACACCAGCCCAGTGTTAAGAATTTTTAGGCAAGGTATAGGCACCACAAGAATTTGGTCTTACATTTAGAAGTGGTGTGGGGTATACTATTGGCAGTGGGGCATTGTCATAGATCATAGGTGTACAACTCAGTGGAACTATGGTAACCCTTGAGACGACCCACTTAAGGACCTGGTGGCCCTGGTGGATCTGGTGGTTCATGCAGAGTAGAAGCTGGTGGGTCTGGTGGATATGGTGGTTTAGGACCCTGGTGGGCTTGGTGGATCTGGTGGCTCAAGACCTGGTGGACCTAGAGGATCAGGTGGTGGAGGAAACACAGGTAGAAACTAAGGATCTGGTGGAGGAGGATTTGGATCCCAACTACCCCCACAAGTTTTCTTTGAAATGTCTCTACATTTTCCAGATTATAGAGGTATTGAGGATGCTGCAGAACATGTTCACAAGTCTGAAGTGCTATGGTGTACGAAAGGTGTCAAAACCCTAGAATGGATGACTAGTAAGTTTGTAACCATGTTGCAAGGGCGCGTGTATAGTAGGTATATGAAGTATGACCCTCATCAGACCGTAGTGGATTATACTACCTTAAAGAATACATTCTTGATAGAGTTCCACATCCTTGAGTTTGAGCATAAGAGCATTAGCACTTTGAAGAAGATTTAGTAAGAAATGGCAGAGAGTGTGCAGGAGTATGATACATGCTTTAAAACTCTATTGTCTAAATTATCATATGATATTCACCCTTCATAGCATGCACAGTGGTTTATTGGAGGGTTGATCACCCCTTTTAGAAGGGCTTTGTCTCATAAAATTTTTATAAACCCGCATGAGGCATTGGAGGCTGCCCTACACAATGAGGCTATTGGTAGTGTTGATACTAGTGTTATCCTGTTCTTGGAGGCCCAGATTATTGCTATGGCCAAGTAGTTGGAAAAATTTTCTGTGAAATCATCCCATGAGACTCACAGTGGTTTATGGTGCAAATATTGTGAGATAGAGGGGCATGTTAAGGATAATTTCCCCTGGAGGATAGTACGCACTGTGGTGGTAGAGTGTGAAATTTGTCATGGGGACCATGATGTAAATAGATGTCCCTTGCTGTAGTATGCAATCAGGAAGAATGTATCTTGTTATTCGCAAGATTTACACTTCTACAACCCATGATACTAAGGAATGTAAGCTCATTGATCAAATCCATGAGGCTGTTAATCATGGGGTGTGCCAAACTAGTGTTGCAAGTAGTTTTAGGGGGTGATGATCACCATTATGAGGAGCGTGTAGATGGAGGCACACGTGGAAGAGGTTTTTGAGGAGGATTCCATGGTCATGGTAACCGTAGAGGGGGAAGGAGCATTACAAACGTGAATAGAAAATTACAAATGTGAGTCCCAAACCTGTTGTAATGCTCATGGTGTGGAAAGAAGCATAAGTATAAGGAGTGCTTGAAATTATTTGAGCATATGAATCAACAACACTAAAAGGACAAGGGAGCTGCAATGGTCAGTATCAAGAAGGTGGACATACAGTGGATGCCTCAGGTAACACAAGATGCAGGTTTGGAACTTGTCTTGGTAACAACAAGGGCAGAAGCCATGCGTGCAAGAGAGGTACCAAGATAAAATAACCTTGCTTCAAGGGAGGAGGTCATTCATAGAAAGTATCCAGACCCCCTGCATCAAAAGGAGATATACCAGGATACCATGGATGTTATTCAAAGCTTACAAGGGTAGATCCAGTGTTTAAAGGAGCAATCTAGGAAGGAGGAACAAGGAAGGAGGGTCGAGGCGCATAAGGATGACTTGGATGAGGTCAAGGAGGTGTGTAAAATGCTAAGGTAGGAGAATATCATTCCCTTGTTAGGATCAGGGTTGAGAGAGAAGGTACCACGTGCCGGAGGAGAGTGCGAGAGATAGGTATTCCATGTAAACATTCCCCCTCACAACCTCAACTATGACAAGGAGATTACATTGAATGCAATTGTAGATGGATATATCCTTAGCAATATCCTCATTGACATAGGCGCGAAGGTTAACATTCTAACTTTAGATGCATGGCATCAGATGGGAAGACCCACATTACAGCCATCTTCAAATGTGCTGTATATGGAAAACAAGACTAAGGTAATACCCATCGGTGTCTTAAAAGATGCAGCTATTACTATCCAGGGAGCCAAGTTTACTGCAGACTTTGAAGTCTTGGCGGTCGCTGAGGTGGAAAATTTCCTAGCACTACTTGGGGACCCTTGGTGTTACAAGAACAATGTGGACCTTCGGTTCAACGAAGGGTACATCAGCTTTGAGAAAAAGGAGGAACGGGTCATTATACCCATGGATGATGGGAATTCGGAACCCTATATTAAATTTTTGGGGGAAGAAGTTCTGGACAAGATATATTTGCACTCAATCAGAGACCCTGAGATGATACACCCTACTAATGGGGTTATCTAGTTTGAAGATGCTTAATCAATGAGTGATACCACCAGTCTGACATGTGACAATCAGGTGCATGGGGCTTATGAATTAATGGGATGATAGTTGAGAGGGTCGGTGACCAAGGTAACAAAGGTGCGCATGGTTAGGTGCCTTGGAGGAAAAGAACTACCCAAGTATTTAAGAGGAGCCTTCATTGAGATATTTTTATAGGATGTGGAAGCTCAGTGGAATGATGTGAATTAATGGAGGGGGATGTTAAGTTATGTATTTCTTGACACAACAGCTCGGTGGTGGGCTACACATTAGGAGAGCCCTTTTATAGTTGTGTGAGGTAAGAATTGCTCTCTTTGTCAGATTTTCTAGGAGTAATGTACCCACCATCATCAAGGAGTACCATGGGAAGGAGCCCACCTCTTTCCATATCCAGGAGTGTGAATGGGTCTGGAGAGAAGGAGCAGAAACTTTTCCACCATCCCTCTGGGTACACAAGTTATATTCTACACTATAGGGTTGTGTGCGTGCATGGTATATTCATTCAGAGACACGCTGCTAGACAAGGAATTGGCAAGAGCTCACAACTGACCTTATTCAAACCTTTGAGTATCAGAATACCAAACCATCAGTTGATAAGGCCTTGTAGGGTATCAAGTGCCTTACCATGGGGGATAGTGCCAGGATGGAAGATAGGCTATTGGAATTACTAGGTGGGCCAAGGTTGGGGGCGTGATTTGAAGAAGTAGAGGAAACAGAAGAATTACAGCTTGAACATGCATGTTTGGAGAAAGAAAAAGGAAAGTTGGTGTATGTGATTGATGGAGAGGAATCAGAAAGATTAGATGTTAGCCATTCTATAGGGATGTAAAAGGTAGTACAAAATACAGATACTTGCACGTGCACCTACCATGAGACCTTAAAGATGAAGAAGGTTAACATCGGTTCAGGAGAAGAACCTAAGGAAGCTATTATTGGAGATTACTAGTTGGAGAAGGAAGTATCTGAGATCATTGATCTACTGCGTGAATTTTAGGATTTATTCCCATGTGGGTACCATGAGCTTAAAGGAGTTCACCATTCCTTGGGGGAGATGAAGATAAAAATGAAGGAAGGTGTGTGCTTGATTAGGAAAATGCCTTACTAGATGAATCCCAATTTGTGTGTGAAGGTTAAGGAGGAGATGGACAAAATGATAGCTTTTGGGATCATTGAGGTAGTGGAATAATTAGAGTGGATAAGTCTGATGGTAATAAGCATCAAGAAGGATGGGCAGATTAGGATCTGTGTGGATTATGGGGAAATGAATGCAGTTTGTGTCATTGATCCCTTTCCAACCACCTTCACTAAAGAAATTTTAGAAGGAGTCACTGGACGTGAAATCTATTCCTTTATGGATGGATCTTCAGGGTACCACCAAGTCTGAATTGCAAAGGAGGACCAAGAGAAGACAACTTTCACCATCGAGTGGGGAAGTTTTTCATATACGGTCATGCCCTTTGGGTTGAATAATGTGCCAGCTATCTTTTCACGCATAGTGGTGTAAGCATTCTGTAGAAAGCATATTGTCAGCCTTCACCTCTTCCTTAAGAGGTAGTAAAACTATTTTTTTGCCATCCTTCCAGAAATTATAAGTATGCTTTCCCCCATCATGAATAATTTTTTATCAAATTGCCATGGTCTTCCTAACAGCATATGACATGCATCCATAGGAATAAAATTACACCAAATCTCATTCTTGTAACTATTCCCAATATAAAAACTTATTAAACATATCTTATCAACAGTAACTTCATACTCTTCTTAAACCATCAAATATTGTAAGGGTTAGGATTATTCTCATAATGTAGACCCAATTTCTCAACCATCTCATTTGAAACCATATACTCACAACTACCGCCATCAATAATAACATTACATACCTTTCCTCCTAAAGTTCATCTTGTTTTGAAAATATTTGTATGCAGCCATGAATCCCCCTTGATATATTTTCTTGGAGCAATCATCGTCCTTTTAATCGTTAGATTTTCTCCAACATCCAGTGGAATTTCTAAGTCCTATTCATCTTCTACTTGTTCAACTTCAACAAGATTTAATCTTGGAGCATCTTATTGCCTCTTGTCATCTGTATAATATTGCATTCATTAAAAATCCTGATGCCCCTCTTCACCACATATGTAACAAACAAATGGTCTTTGTGGAGCCTCCCATCCTCTATCCCGAGCATATACTTTGTACTTAGAAACTTCTCTACCTCTTTGTTGATTCTACAAATCTTGTCCTGTATCTTCTTGCTTTTCCACCCCATGAGGTGATTCTTCCCTACCTTGGCTAAAACAAGTGTGTCCCCGAAAGGAAGATGTGTCCCCTCTATTCATGCGAGGTGATCTCCTAAAATTTTGACAAATTTGTTTTTCCTTAGGATTTAAGGCTAATTGATAGGAATCCTCCATGTCCTTAATCTTGTGCATACTTATCTCATCTTGAATAGAAAATTTTAATCCATTTACATAGCTTGCAGCCATTTGTGCCTCAGTTTCTTCATGCTCTACATGAATGGACAACTTGTAGAATTTTTCTATGTATTCTTGCACATTTTGTAAGTTCTATCTGAGATTCTGAAACCTCCTGTAAAGGGTTTTTGCATAATACATAGGGATAAATTTATCTTTCAGCTTCTTCTCCATCTTACTCCAATTCCTAATTCTTTCTTTCAAATTTATTGATCACTCTTACTGTACTTGATCCCACCATAACATAGCATGACCTTTCAATTTCGTGCATGCAAATTTTACCTTCTTTTCTTCAGATATAGCGTTCTAATAAAAAACTTTCCCCATGCTACTTAACAAATCTATCAGCTCCTCTGGTTTTAGACTACTGTACGCCGGAAAAGTGAAAAGCAAGCGTGGGAATCTACAGGTAACTCTTCCGCGTACCCGACCTCCCGAGATCGTGCCGAGACAGCCGGTAGGGATGGAATATGCGTAGGATGTAGAAAAACTAGTTAGGCAATCTAATGTCTTCAATACACACTAGTGGAATTTTTGAATCTAAGGCAAAGAAGGCCCTTCTAACCTGAACTAGTGTGATAGATCGATCGGCAACGATGACTGCTCGAAGGCTCCAATCAATATCGAGCTCTGGTGTGATTACATCTATGGGTTGTGGAATACGTGGAAACTGACCTGGGATAGTTTCGTGTACGTCTCCAGATAAGGTCATATGGTGGGTAATAGGTACAATCGACTCTACGGAAGATTCTCTGGCCTAGTCCAGAATTCTCTAGCTTTGTTAGCTGCTATATCTAGTAAGGATAGTTGTTTGATGATGATGGGTGGAAGTGGAGTGGATTGGAATACTAGTGTGCGTAGGCCAATGTCTATATCTGATTGACTTATGGATTCATTAGGCTGTGAGATCTGTGGATCACAATCGTAGACTCTTGGTTGTTGTGGTCCTGCTATGGTCATGTATGAAATCAAGTCCTAATCCCTAGTAGCTAGTAATCGTACGCTTTCTCAGCTTCTATGTTTAAACTCAATAACTGCGTGATTTTCTCAGAATACCTCATAGGTTTTTGTGCAACTTGGATTCTTAAACTAATATCTATGTCTGTGAGAGTGTCTCCTGCATCTGGCTGTGGGACCAAAGGATCACAACCAAAGGTTTGTTTTCTTTCAAACCCTTCTACAGTCATGTGAATGTTTGCCTAAGGTAATCTGTAGTTCGGTTGATTTGACCAAAACATGTGTGCTTGGTCATCTTCTATATTTAACCCTCTCAACTGAGATCTGATCAATTGTAAATCTGTTTTTGTTTGGAAGACTTGTATTCTAAGGTTTTGGTCTATGTCAACTATTGCTGTGATGAGATTGGGTTGAGGCATGATTGGCTCAAATACGTATTCCCTGGGCTCCTGGGGTCCCGTGATTGTCATACAAAAAAAAATGTAAATCTAACTGTAACAAAGAAAATTCTAACTATGTAAAACATATATGACTTCTATTTTTCTAAGAAACTTTCTAAGAATTTAAGAAAAGTTGCTATTTAAATGTATTTAGAAATCAAAACTAAATAATAATTTAAAACAAACAAAATAACCGAGTGTAGTTATTTGTCTGTGCAATTGTAGGTCTATTCTAAACAATAAAATAGCTTTCTTAATCTATTTGCAAGATTCTCGATCCTACCTTATAAGTGAGGAGTGAATCATAGTTTCTCAGAAACTATCAATCCCCACAGCTTCCCTGGCAATATCAAGAATAGAATTTACTAAAATGAAGCAATTAAATACTCTATTTGATATGATTCTAACTAGAACTTTGAAAGCTAGAACCTGGATTCCACAGAATAGTGGCGAATCCGATGGTGTGTGTGATATTGTCCCCTCAGTGTGATCTCCTCGTTCTTTCGTGTTCACGTGAATCCAGAAAAGCGTGTAATGCTAGCATCAACGGAAGTAGATTTTGGGACAAAGGCAGCTCAGAATGCAGATTGAATATAATGCGAGTAGGAGAGGGATAGCGCAAGAGTACAGAGCTTGGATTATGCAATTCCTAGCGAGATTTATTGCGAGTCATGAAACATAAAGTGTCTAGAACCTGAAACTATCCTGTTTGAGGAGCAAAACCTGCAACTTTAATGGATTCCTAAGCTATTCTACTCCAATGGATTAGATAAAACAACAACACTATTTGCACAAGATGGATATGTGGCTTACCAACTGTAAAACAATGCTAACTAGGCATATAATGAACTAAACCAAGAACTCTAAGCAAAATGAAAGGTAAATTTATTGCAAAGAGAGATTCAGAGGAAAACTTCAGAGCCATTTGCTTGAGCACAAGCCACTTATTTATAGCTTTTCATTCACCCAAAGATCGAAACCAAACTGAACTCTAAAACTATAAACAATGACCAAACACTATTCCAGGGGACCAAAAACATAAATGCAAGCCCAAGTCGGCAAGGAAAGCTGGTGAAAACGTTGATTTTTATGTGAGTCACGTTAAAACACATTCTGGAAAACACGTAAAGGACCACCGCTCTGAGCAGGGCAGCGGTTACATGACCGCCGCCCTGATCAAGGCAGTGGTCACGAGACCGCCACTCATTCAGGGTGGCGGTTTCGTCACTGAAGAGCAAAAGGCCAAGAAAAGAGGGGAAAAAGGAAAAACAAAGGATGCGGGGGCTAAGCAGGGCATGTGAGATGTTAATGCACACTCGGAGAGCTTTTCTAGATTCCGAACACCTTGCGAGGAGACCTATATCATCATTGGGGCACTTGTTACACTGTTCCGGCAGTACAGTACCTTACAATTTTGGGTACGTACATATTGCCCCCTCAGAGAAGTGTTTTAGCCATGAAGAAGTGTAAAACGGTGGGTCCGAGTATGGCAGTCTTGAAATGGGAAGTTAGAAGTTATACCTGACACATCCGTGTGTTGAAATGACGCCATCCAATATTCCCTCTACCTGCAAAAGGAAAAGAGAACTCAAGTGGAGATAGACTCAATAGTTTGAAAAATAAACACTAAGAATAACAGGGAATGAGAACGTACCATTTGTGTGGGGATAGGAACTTACCTCCATCAGCGCTCCAAACCTGTGAAAAATTCATTTTTAAAACGAAACAAAGTGCTATATATATGAAAGTGGGCCCATTTTCCTATTCATTTGCGCAAGTCGATTTGATTGATTTTGAGCTCTAGGACCCACGGTGACGGTTTCTTACGTGAGTAGAGTCGAAATGTTTGCAGTGAGATCGTGATCATTCCTCCACGTGTGGAACACCGACCTCAGCGATCACAGGTTAGTTTTCTTCAGTTTATTGTTTTTACCCCCTTAAATTTGAAATGCTAAATTCTTTGCAATGGGGGGGTCATTTTTGAAAATGCTAGTGTTAAAAGGTCCACCTAGGGGGGTGCCTACTGGGTAGGCTCTTTTTTTAAGTTAAATGGCCGTTTTTTGCACTTTTTAGGCCTTTTAGGTTAAAAACCCGCGTGGGTTTTCGGACCACGACCGCTGCCCTGGCCAGGGCGGCGGTTACATGACCGCTGCCCTGTTCAGGGTAGCGCTTACATGACTGCCACCTTTAAGGCGGCGGTTACAAAACCGCCTCCCTGCTCAGGGCGGCGGTTTTGAACAGAATGCAAAAGGAACCTGTTATTGAGATTGTGTTTGTATTTTTAGCATTTCTACGTGTTTTTATGACTTTCTCAGTAATGTTCGGATACTAACTTGCTCTATTTTGTATGTTTTTGGGTGTATGGAGGTGAGAGAGGAGTACATCCGATGGAGTAGAGAGAGGGAGTGTGATTGGCTCCTAGGGGTATTAGATGCCCTTTCACAGGATGAGGAGGACACACTTCAGAGGGTTAGCATATTGCACATATCGTGCATGCCCCATGTTGCACCATCTAGTCACATCCTTTGTGACTTATTCTCTTACTGGGATGCATATCGGAACACCTTCTGATTGTCAGGGGTCTGTGGCGAGTGGACCATTACATTAGAGGACGTCTACAACATTCTAGGGGTCCCAATCATCGGGAGGTGACTCACTTTGGAGACAGCAGGCTCACGGGCACAGATTGCACAGTGGGAGACTTATATGGGAGATGAAGCCATCTCCACGGGGTCGAAGAAGGGGGTGAGAGTTCGATCTATTCCTTATTTTCCCATCCCCGTATTTCGATAGGCCATCATGGGGATCCTTGCCTCAAGATTGATCGGGGACAAGGGAGGGGACACATTGTTATACTGCTGGGCCCCCATTATTGCACAGATAGAGGGGCACGGTCGGATATACGCTTGGGGAGCAAACATTCTTGGTACCACCTACCACGATCTATACAGGGTGGTTCATTTATAGGGACAGTCATTGAGCCACCCAAATCTAGTCATGAGTTGGGTTTATGAGCATTTCATCCCCTATGGCAGGGGTGTGGAGGTGGCAGATCCTAGAGCTATTAGGGCAGCCAGATGGACAGATATGTCGGTGCTTAGAGCACCTCATCAGCCAGTCGCCTGCCTAACTACTACCGATATGGCGGTGACACCATACCAGACCATGGCCGGCATATGGGGTGAGGAGACCCTTACCTTGATCTCCTGCTCCACCACAGGGCAGCTTATTGATAGGGTGGGACGAGTGGAGGTGCACCCCTTTGGCCGGGTTCCTCAGTAGTTTTGCCTGCCATATATGGGTATGCTTCCCCCAGTAGCACCAGTTTATAGATAAGTTCGTGAGGCCAGAGGGGGGCCTAGAGGCCGAGGTTGGACAGTGATTACTCCTGGCATTCCCATTGCAGCCAGGAGGATAGTTCGTGCTAGAGGGAGAGCCGGTACACCTCAGGCGCCTTTACCTGGCATTGCTGTGGGTCCTTCCCACAGCAGTGATGACCCTATAGAGGTAAAATCCGAGCTTGAGGAGTTTACGTGGGGAGAGACAGAGGACAGTGATCCTGAGTGGCATGACACTCAGGATATCATGCAGGCAGAGAGGGTTGAGCAGAGCGCAGAGAGGGATACTCTAGTTTCAGAGGAGCCACTCTCCCAGAGCCATGGTGGAGAGGATGAGTCCGTTGCGGGGTGACACGTTGCTCCTACCATAGGAGCAGCCCCTTAGTCAGTAGCGGCATCCGCGGCAGGTGCCGGCCCCAGCGACCCATCCTAAAGGCCTGGGGATCCGAGTAAGTTACCCTTTCTCCCTTTTAATGTTTATTTGTAGGCTCTCCTTAGTTGCTATTTTGTATCGTTTAGCCTCTTTCTTAGTTTCTAATTCATTTTCTCCTTTGTTTGCAGAGACTGTTGATGAGTGGCGGGATTTGATCCGCAGGGTATGTACCGATTCCCTGATGATCCCCATGGATAGGACCCGTGCACAGAGATGTCCATAGACGCTGGGGAGCCTTCAGCAGCCGGTAGGCATACTGATGTCTTTCGCTCCTAGTCTGGCACGTGGCCAGGATGGTGTCGACCCTTCGCACCGAGTTAGCGGGCTATAGGATAGCTTAGCACCTCATGAGGAGCCATTCTTGTGGTGAGACTGCAGCTGCTCCTCGAGACCCTGAGCCCTCCGTACATTCAGAGCGCCAGCGTAGCCGGAGTCCTAGGCGTGGGCGTGCACCTTCGGAGGGGTCACGTAGGGATTGAGAGGCCACTTGGCTCTCGTGTATTTTGTATTATATATTCTTTGTATATCACGGGCTCTTTGAGCATTTTAACCATGCTTAGTGCATGATGGCATTGTATATAAACGTTGATCATTTATATATACGTATTCATTTTGGATCAAAATCTTGGCACTCATGGTTTCCTTTCTATTTCCAGCTTTTCTATGTATACTACGATGTATGTTTATATGCTTTTTAGAATGTATGCAATGGAGAACAAATGATGCAAATGTTTGTTTCCTTTTGTGTATTTCATGATGCTGATATATGTAGATATAATGTGATTTTGAATCTTAGCTTCCGTAAGCAATTTTGGATACCTCATGTTTGTTTTACAGAGTGATGAATATAACTAGTATGATGAACAGATTAACTTGCCCCACTCCTAACTCCACGCAACTAGTAAGATGCGAGGGCTCATCACCAAGAGCTAGAAAGGGCACAAGTTATGAGGTGTAGCTGAAATGATAGTGATGAAAGACAGACAAAGCTTTGGTGGAACCAAATTGGAAGCTACAAGCTTACTCTACCCGAGTGACTTCATAGTTTAGAATGCAACTTACTTTGCGGTTTATCTAGACTTAGATCCGTAGATGGCCACATAGTAGACAAAATCTAGGTTTTTAGGATTTTAACTCTCTTGGAATTTTGAACATCTGATTCATTTGTTTTTGACTCAAAGTTTCAAAGTTTGAATTGTTTGTGTATGACCTTTTACATTTATTTGTCAAGAGGACCCCCTACACTTTGCCCCATGCTACTAGTAAGAAGCGTGGGTTTATCACCGTGGACAAGGCATAGGCGAGTAAGGGCATTTCCATCCTTTCCCAACCCTACATCACTAGTAAGAGATGCAAGCTCATCACCGAAGGTTGGTGGGGCAAGGAAATGTGTAAAATTAAAATTTTCTGTTTAATCACTTTTTGACTTGTTTTCTTGAGTAAAATGTCAGTATGTGCTTATTTCCAAAGAGATATACATATGGGATAGATGTGACACCATGAAGCTTCTAGAACAGACCATAGGCAAGACACCTATCCTAAGAAGAAATCAAAGTGAGAATAAACTTGCAGATCTTGGTATGGTTACCGTTAAGACTTCGTCATGTCTGACTTTATTTGATAAAATGATTCTGAGATAATTTGATGATATCATGAAGATGGAGAGGTATGATTAGAATGTTTTATGCCAACAACATCATGAGTTTGTAATGAATTTCTTTGAGAATAGATTCCTTGATCACAATTTATGTAAGAAACAAGTGGACAAAATGATCTTAATCTATATGAAGATGCAATGTAGGTAGTTATATAAGTAGTGCTAGTTGCTTATGCGTAGAACCGCTTGAGGTGCAGGGAATTGACTGTTTCACCAAATTCCTCACCTTCTAGCGTACATAAGAGGTATGCACCATTTCCATAGTCCTTCATGACTCGGTATGGGCCCAACCATTTGGGCCGGAATTTCCTTCCTTCACCGGTCTTCTTGTCGATCCGGTTGTCTAGTCTTAGAACTAGATCACCTTCGTATATGTCACGTTCATAGACCTTCTTGTTATACTGCCGGCACATTCGGTCAGCATAAGCTCTATGTCGTTGTTCAGCATCTAACCTAGTTTCATCTAGGCTTTCTAGTTGGGAAAGGCGTGCTTCTCTGTAAGCGTCTTCATCCAGAATCCCTTGTAATGAAATGCGGAGACTAGGTATTTCGACCTCAAGTGGGAGAACTGCTTCTGCCCCAAATACTAGCGAGAAAGGAGTTGCTCCTGTTGGTGTTCTTATTGAGGTTCGGTGGGCCCACAAGGCTGGATATAACTTCAAATGCCAATCTCGTTTGTTTTCTTTTACTATTTTAAGGAGAATGGCTTTCAGTGTCTTGTTTGTCAGGCTTCAGCCTGTCCGTTGGCTTGAGGGTAATACAAGGAAGCCATATGATGGCTTATCTTAAATTTATTGCATAGCTCGCAAACCTCTTCATTCTTAAAAGAAGTTCCATTATCAGAGATAATGATTTGTGGGATACCGTACCTGTAAATGATTTGGTTCAAAATGAACTTGGCGATTACAGAACCAGGTACAGTAGTAAGAGGCATAGCCTCTACCCATTTGGTAAAATATTCAGTGGCCGTGATTATAAAATTATGGCCGTCTGTGGATGAGGGAGAGAATTTCCCTATTAAGTCTAGGCCCCATGTAGAAAAGGGCCATGGAGTAGCGATTGGTTGCAGAGCTTGTGCCGGCATGTGGATCTCATGGGAGAATTCTTGGCACTTATGACACCTGCGTACAAACTCTATCAGCGTCATGTTCTAGAGTGGGCCAGAAATAGCCCATTCGATGTATTTTTCGAGTAGTGGCATGGCCACCGAAGTGGCCTCCACATATTCCACTGTGAGATTCATGGAGAATCTTCTTGGATTCTTCTGTGTCGACACATCTTAGGAGCATTCCATCGAATGCTTTTCGATAGAGTACTTGCTCTATGATGACGTATTTGGCTGCAATAATACGTAACCGTCTTCTTTGTTGCGGTGTAACTCCTTCTGGGTATGTATGGTCCATGATATAATTAATGATATCAGTGTACCAAAGACACTCAGAGATAGAGGGTCGGGTTTCGATGTAGTATACGCACTCATCTGGAAAGTCTAAATCTACTAAATCACCTCCATCTAATGGGTTGTCAGCTAACCAATCTGCGATGATTTCTCCTTTAACCAACTTCTGATTTATTAACGTTAATTTGAATTCTCCCATTAAAGTTATAAAATGTCCAGCCTTTTTAGACAAGGATCCTTGTGTGAGGAAAGTTCGTAAGTGGTCCATTTTTACCATGACCCTTGTTTCTTGGTTTAGCATATAGTGTCTTAAGCGTTTAGTAGCAAAGACTATAGCAAGGCATTCTCATTCTGCCTGTGTATAACGTGTTTCATAGTCAAGTAATGTTCGACTAATGAAATAAATCACATGTTCCCTCTTGTCATCATCCTCTTGGGCCAACATACAAGCTAACGAGACATTGGTAGCTCGTGAATATAAAATTAATGGACGATCTAGCTTAGGCGGCATTAGCGTAGGTGGTGACAACAGGAAACGCTTAACTGCATCAAAGGCTTCATTACAGTCTTCGGTCCAATCAATGCTATAGTCTTTCTTGAGTAAATTGTTGATTGGATGAACGGCGAAGCTTAAGTCTGGGATAAATCTCCGGATTGCACCCAGCTTTCTGAGAAATGATCTGATTCCAGATTCATTCGAAGGTGGGACCATTTCGAGGATAGCCCAAATTTTGGTTGGATCAACATCTATCCCTCGTGACGATATGATGTAACCTAGGAGCTTTCCTCCTGTTACACCAAAGATGCATTTCTCTGGATTTAGTGTGACTCCGTATTCTATTAGGCGTGATAGAATGATACGGAGTACTTCTGGATGGTCACAACGCTTCTTGGCTTTAGCCAACAAGTCATCTACGTAGGATTCCATGATTTTATGAATTAAATCGTGGAATATATATGTCATAGCTCGCTGGTACGTAGCACCCGCATTCTTGAGACCGAATGGCATAACAGTGTAACAATAGGTTCCCCAAGGAGTTATAAACATAGTTTTAGCTTGATCTTGCTCAGATATTTTGATTTGATTGTATCCCGAGAATCCATCCATGAGAGACAAAAGTTCAAACCCAGCTGTTGCATCAATAATGACATCGATAGATGGTAACGGGAAGTCGTCCTTAGGACATGCTTTGTTGATGTCTCAGAAATCTATGCAGATGCGTATCTTTCCATTCTTCTTGAGAACGGGAACGATGTTAGATACCCATTGGGAGTAGTTGACTGGTTTGATGAATCCTACCTAGAGGAGTTTTATTACCTCCTCCTTTACCATGAGAGCTACCTTGGGCTTCATGGGTCTTGATTTTTGTTTAATTGGCTTTGCATCTGATTTAGTGACGAGGTTGTGCACCACAATGTGGGGTGTGACTCCTGTCATCTCTTTATAATTAAATGCAAACACCTTCTGATGTTCTTTGAGGATCCGAGTGTGTATTTCTACTTCTTCTGGGGTTAAGGATGATCCTAATTTCAAGATTTTTGGTTCGTCTTCTGTCCCGATGTTGACATCGATTGTTTCTTCGATCAAAGAGGCGTTACCCTCTTCGAACTCAGGTGGTGCTGGAGGTAAATCCAAATCATCCCCATTTTCTACTGCGTATATGCTAGGTTCCATTTGTGAGGGGAGATCCATCATGGGATTTCCGAAATAGGAAGACGAATGTGGAATTAAGGATAAATCTAGCATGTGATAGGAGAGATGTAGTGTTGCATAGGCATTTAAGTAATCCAAAGTGGCCATATCACTATCAACATGATCTAGGATGGTAGATTCACTTCCGCTTGAAAGGGGATTTGTCATTGTTTTTATCAATGGTTCATCACGAATGGACACCGTGAAATGGGTATCTTCTAACTCATTGCTTGGAGTAAAACGTGATGCTGAAGTTGCTATTGAATCGGCGAGAAGATTTTTCTCTCGTGGGATTGCTTCAATGGATATGAAGTTAAATGCCTTGCTTAAATCTAATACGGCTTCTTTGTAAAGTTGCAAGTGTTCGGCTTTGGTTTCGTATACTTCAGAAACCTGGTTTGTCACTAATTGTGAGTCTCCTAAGACTCTGATGTTATCAATACCAATTCTTTTGGCTAAGGTGAGGCCAAGGAGGAGGGCTTCGTACTCAGCGCCGTTATTTGTGCATTCAAAATTTAGCTTAAAGGAAAATGGTAGGACTTTCCCTTCGGGTGAAGTAAGAATTATACCTACCCCCACCCCATAACAGCATTTAGCTCCATCGAAATCGATAGTCCAACACTTAGCCGGGAATATAGATGTTGGGGTATCTGCTGCGTTTGCGCACTCTACTTCTACCATGTAGAGGTCCTCTGCTGGAAGGGAACCAACACCTAGGGAATATCCTATGCCTACTGAATCAAATGGTAAGAACATTGGTAAATCTTGTTCTATTAACTCAACGATTTTTGCAGTAGTCCCTAATGATACCGTTTCTATAGTATTAGCCTTATCTTTGGGGGTTGGGGTTGTTTTGGCTATGCTGATAGTTTCAAGATCCATTGTAGGTACCAACTTCTCCTCTGGTTTTGCGTCAGTGGGTTTATTAAGTTGGTTTTTTGGAAGTTCAAATTCCGAGTGCACACCTAGTCTTTTCTTTAAGTCAGCTAGGTGTATATCGAAAGGTTTTGGATCGCCTTTGGCTACAAATACCTTTCCTAGATGTAGGAATCTTACTTCTTGGAATAAAGTAGAAGGGATTGCCTTCATTCGGTGTATCCATGGTCGGCCGAGGATCATATTATAATTAGTTTCCTGATCTATAATATAAAACTCAGTCAGGATTGTTTTGGGTCCTAAGGTGACCGGTAGTATTATAGTTCCTATCGAAGTGGCTTTAAGGCTATCATAGCCTCTCAATGTATTTCGAGTGGTGGAATAGTTTGTTTCCCCATATCCTAGTTTTTGGAGGAAAGAGAAGGGGACTATGTTAACTGTGGCCCCATCATCAACCATTGCCCGTTTTACGTAGTTATTATAAACCCATACTTGTAAGTGTAAGGCTGGATCACCTCGGCGTGCAATCTCAGCATCTGTAGGCATTTTACTTATTTCGAATATGAATTCGACATCCTTGTCCGGCTGCCCCGGAGGGTGGATATCAAAATCTACGTGATTTACTTATGTTTCAGGAGGTGGAGTGATGTTAATTAGATGACCTAAACCTAATGCTTCTAAAAGAGCAGCTCTGTGAGCAGGAGAGTTCTTTAGTAAGTCCAAAAATGAAATGTGTGAGAAGGTTTTTGTTAGGTCATTAATTAAATCATAGGCACCCACGGGTTTTTCTACTATTTGTTGACTCTTATCTGTTTCTGGTAGATGACTTGGGCTTGGTTGAGAGAAATATTCTCGTGTTCTTGTTATAGCTTTGATAGGTAGTTTAGCGTCTAGTTCTACTAAACTGACTATCTTGGGTCTCGGTTGACTTCCTAATTGTGGCACAACTGATGGATTTAGTGAAGTCGAGGCTTCATGATCATTGTTTCCCGTCATTGCACCCTTGTTCGTCCCAGTTGGATTTAGTCTGTTATTATCATGATTTGGGAGTGGATCGTTAAAGATCTTGAGGGGAGCATTCTGAGGGGAAACTGCTCCTGCGAGCGTGTTTGGTGGTGGTGACACGGGATCTGCCAAAAACAAATATGTGAAGAACTATCTTTGTTCTTCTGGCAAACGTTGCATGAATTTATTGTAGTCACGACACGTTCTAGTATCATGACCCCGAATTTTGTGGAAACCACAATATGAATTGGGATTGTAATTCCTATTTTGTTGGTTTGGTGTATATTGTGGCCTAAAATTCTGATCAAACTGTTGCCTATTAGGATTAAAGTTTTGCATTTGTTGTTTCTGGCTTTGGTTTTGATAACCAAATGAGTTTTGGCTTGGCCCTTGTATGGGATTTCACCGTTGTTGTTGTTGTTGTGGATGGTTAAAATCCACTGTATTGATTGTCGGGGTAAAGTTGTTGTTTCGTTGGTTGTTTGTTTGTGATGGAGTATTGACAACATTTACCTTCTTGGGCTGGTCGGTTACTCCATCCGTTGTTACACCCCAATTTTTGTTAAGGATTTTGGGTCCTTGATTGACGTTTGTGGTAGTGGGATAATTTGTAGTGTTCTGATTGGGGGTGATTAACCTCCCGTTTGCTCCATATGTTTTACGGCCACTATCTATCGCTGCTTGATCTATTCGAAGAGCGCTCTCAAGTACTTCATCGTAAGTTCTTAGTGGGAACTTTTGGACTTCTTCCTTCACCTCTTTGCTGAGAGAATGAAGGAATAAATCACATAGTTCCATCTGATCCATATTTGGAGCGCTTGCTGAAGAATAAAGAACTGTACGCCACCTCTGGATGAAATGGGCGACAGATTTGTTGTGTTCTTGTTTGATGTGCAAGAATTCCCTGATTCCTGTTCTTAACAGTTTGTTCATGTCGAATGCCTTAATGAACTCTAGATACGAGTTGTTTAAATGAATGGATGGAAGCCTCAGGTATTCTATAATACCAGTCGAGAGCAATGCCTTCCAAGGTTTTGGGGAATATTTTAGCAACAACCCCATCCCAAGGGAGTAGTTCACATATGGCTGTAGCGTAAGCTTTGATATGCGCGTTTGGATCTCCCTCACCTTTGTACTTGGGTAAATTGGGAAGGGGTCTTGGAAGCATGACGCTTCGTATGGCGAAGTCTAAGGGCTCTTTCAGATATTCTGAATAAGTCCCTATCGCATAGGTTTCGACCATTGATGGTGGTTGCTGAGGGAGTGGTGGTGGGATGGGTTGTTGATACAGGCAGCAAGCGTATGCATTGGCAGGGGCATAGGGAAGTCCCTGCGTTTGAGCAAACATGCCGGGAGAGGAGAACATATCTCCTTGTGGTGATTTGGAGTACATGTTTAAGTATGATGGGGTATTGTCTAGGAATGGATTGTTTGATACTAGATCGATGAGGAATGGTGTTAGAGATGATGGGCCTTGTTGGCGTTTGTTGTGGATACTGAGGAGGCATGCCTAACGTGCCTACTCCTGTGAGGAGATCTACTTGGCCAGGGTGGTATGGAGGATTGGAACTTCCTGCTTGCATGAACTGAGAATTTTGACTTGCTTGAGCAAGTTCTAACCCTCTCACTTTTTCTACTAACGTTGAAATGACTTCATTTGGTGAAGTCATGGTGCTTTGCCTTAGCGGCGTTTGTTGTATACCCTGGTGTTGTATAGGCATGTGATATCCTGCTATGAACTGACTGCTATCCTGCCAAGTTTCTCCGAGAGTATTTCCTATATGCAGTGGCATAGAGGTATTTTCTTGAAAAGAGACCTCGGGTTGTGTTTGTAAACCTCCTATAGATGGGTACATACCCCGAGAGCGTTGTTCACTCCTAGGATAACGTATTGACTGTTCATCATCTAAGACCAGGTATGGATCTGATTGTCTACTAATTTGTGGTCTAAGCAATACCTGAGGAGATGACCCAGATTCTCCAGTGAACGTCATATTGTTCGAGCCTGAAGGCTCTGTTTGTTGCGTTCGAGGGGGTTGATCTAACTCCTCAGTTTGAAAGGATGAGCTATATCTGATCCTTGGAGTTTGTGTTGACAACTGACTAGTTGAATAGTTGTCGCCCCATACTGAGAGTGAGGGTGATGACTGTCTGTTCTGTTGGGCGTAGTATGCCTCAAGACCCAAGAGGGGTCTGCCATATGCATCGAATCCCAACATATTCGGGGGGTATATGAATACCCGCAGAATAATGGGAAGGAGCGAAGGTGATTTGTGAAAGGCTAATGAGGTGAAGAAGATGAAAAGTAAACTAAACTTTGGAAGAACACGTGATATTATGACTCTGAATTAGAAAGTAGGAAGTTTACGTCAGCTTCACTAATTTTGTTTGTTTCACGTTGGGTTCACCAATTTTGTATGTGAAGGCCAGAAGGTGAAAAATTGTTTGTTCACGTTGGGTTCACAAGCGAGCAAGCGTGGGAATCTAAAGGTAACTCTTCCGCGTACCCGACCTCCCGAGGTCGTGCCGAGATAGCCGGTGGGGATGGAATATGTGTGGGATGTAGACAAACTAGTTAGGCAATCTAATGTCTTCAATACGCACTAGTGGAATTTGTGAATCTAAGGCAAAGAAGGCCCTTCTAACCTGAACTGGTGTGATAGATCGATCGGCAAGGATGACTGCTCGAAGGCTCCAATCAATATCGAGCTCTGGCGTGATTCGATCTATGGGTTGTGGAATACGTGGAAAATGACCTGGGATAGTTTCGTGTATGTCTCCCGATAAGGTCATATGGTGGGTAATGAATACAATTGGCTCTACGGACGATTCTCTGGCCTAGTCCAGAATTCTCTAGCTTTGTTAGCTGCTATATCTAGTAAGGATAGTTGTTCGATGATGGTGGGTGGAAGTGGAGTGGACCTAAATACTAACGTGCGTAGGCCAGTGTCTATATCTGATTGACTTGTGGATTCATTAGGCTGTGGGATCTATGGATCACAACCGTAGACTCTTGGTTGTTGTGGTCCTGCTATGGTCATGTACGAAATCAAGTCCTAATCCCTAGTATCTAGTAATCGTACGCTTTCTCAGCTTCTATGTTTAGGAGCAATAACTGCGCAATCTTCTCAAAATATCTCACAGGCGTTCGTGCAACCTGGATCCTTAAGCTAGTATCTATGTCTATGAGAATGTCTCCTGCATCTGGTTGTGGGACCAAAGGATCACAACCAAAGGTTTTTTCTCTTTCGAATCCCTTCTACAGTCATGTGAATGTTTACCTGGGGTAATCTGTAGTTTGGTTGATTTGACCAAAATATATATGCTTGGTCGTCTTCTATATTTAATCCTCTCAACTAAGAGCTAATCATTCGTAAATCTATTGTTGTTTGGAAGACTTGTATTCTAAGGTTCTGGTCTATGTCAACTATTTCTGTGATGAGGTTGGGTTGAGGCATGATTGGCTCAAATACGTGTTCCCTGGGCTCCCGGGGTCCCGTGATTGTCATACAAAACAATAATGTAAATCTAACTATAACAAAGCAAATTTTAACTACATGGAATAAATCTAAAACATATATGAATTCTATTTTTCTAAGAAACTTTCTAAGAATTTAAGAAAATTAGCTATTTAAACGTATTTATAAATAACAACTAAATAATAATTTAAAACAAACAAAATAACCGAGTGTAGTTATTTTTCTATGCAATTTTAGGTCTATTCTAAACAATAAAATAGCTTGCTTAATCTATTTGCAAGATTCTCGATCCTACCTCAGAAGTTAGGAGTGAATCATAGTTTCTCAGAAACTATCAATCCCCACAGCTTCCCTGGCAATATCGAGAATAGAATTTACTGAAATGAAGCAATTAACTACTCTCTTTGATATGATTCTAACTAGAACTTTGAAAGCTAGAAACTGGATTCCGTAGAACAGTGGCGAATCCGATGGTGTGTGTGATCTTGTCCCCTCAGTGTGATCTCCTCGTTCTTTCGTGTTCACATGAATCCAGAAAAGCGTGTAATGCTAGCATCAACGGAAGTAGATTTTGGGACAAAGGTAGCTCAGAATGCAGACTAAATATAATGCGAGTAGGAGAGGTATAGCGCAAGAGTATAGAGCTTGGCTTATGCAATTCCTAGTGGGATTTATTGCGAGTCATGCAACATAAAGCATCCAGAACCTGAAACTATCCTGTTTGAGGAGAAAAACCTATAACTTTAATGACTTCCTAATCTATTCTACCCCAATGGATTGGATAAAACAACAACATTGTTTGCACAAGATGGATATGTGGCTTACCAACTGCAAAAAAATGCTAACTAGGCATATAATGAACTAAACTAAGAACTCTAAGAAAAATGAAAGCTAAATCTATTGCAAAGAGAGATTCAGAGGCAAACTTCAGAGCCATTTTCTTGAGCACAAGCCACTTATTTATAGCTTTTCATTCACCAAAAGATCAAAACCAAACTGAACTCTAAAACTATAAACAATGAGCAAACACTATTCCAGGGGACCAAAAACATAAATGCAAGCCCAAGTCGGCAAGGAAAGATGGTGAAAACGTTGATTTTTACGTGAGTCACATTAAAATGCTTTCTAGAAAATGCGTAAAGGACCGCCGCTCTAAGCAGGGCAGCGGTTACAGGACCGCCACCCTGGTCAGGGCGGCGGTCACGATACCGCCACCCATTCAGGGTGGAGGTTTCGTCACTGAAGAGAAAAAGGCCAAGAAAAGAGGGGAAAAACGAAAAACAAAGGACGCGGGGGCTAAGCGGGGCATGCAGGATGTTAACGCACACTCGGCGAGCTAATCTGGATTCTGAACACCTTGCGAGGAGACCTATATCATCATTGGGGCACTTGTTACACTGTTCCAGCAGTACAGTACCTTACAATTTTGGGTACGTGCAACTACCTCCATAGTCTAAAACATCAACTCTTATCCCATCATTATTTAATTCTAATGCTTGAAGCATCATTTCTTCAAAAGCTAAGGGTGACACTTGCATTTCCTCCTCTTCACAAACTTCTTCTTCATTTGTGTCATCTCCACCTGGATTTCTTCTCTGGATTATCATTGCAGCAAGCACATCAAATTATCTCTATAGATCTTGTATATTTATTTTCATCTGAGCAATATTGCATCCTCTTCCTGTTTCTCTTCATGCCATTTTTAAAAAAACTCGAACCAGCTCTGATACCAAATAATGTAGCCAATTTTGAAACAAACTCAATATACTGTGAATAATATGAACTCCAAAAGAAAATATATCTCCTTATTCATTATTGATTAATGAATTACAATGTTTCCTAAATAGGAAAACAACTTCTAACTCGAGTTTTCAAGAAAACTCTAACTAACTTTGACTAAATCTACTCTAGGTGGCGGAAATTATTATTTTTAGTAGTTTACTAGAACCTGTTATTCTCAGTAAGTTTGCATGCTTATTCGTATGGGCACAAAAATCACCATGCATCTTCTACATGTATAAATTAGAGGAACTACCAAATTTACAACTCATAATGCTACTAAGAGACTAAAATTAACTAATGCCCTAAAATAGGAAAAAACTAAACTTCAACTTAAATCCTAATTTTTGGCGTCAAGATGGCAGATTTCGAGCCCAAAAATGTATCGAAACATAATCTAATTAATAGGTCAGGTTGACCAGTGTGTTCGTCTCATCAAAACATGTGGTTTCAAAAACATGACTCAAATGGACACCCGGAGCACAAGTTATTACTTTTTCAAGTTCCTGCTAATTTTTGCGCATCACTCTCCATGAAGATGCTTCCTAAAAATAGGTTCCACCACTACAGATGAAGATGAAGTAACATAAAATTGACTATTAGTCATGAAAAGAAACCTTGTAAAGTGTGCAAGGGTAGTAAATGACATTTCATTTACCAAACTTTATGACGTAAGGGTGCAAACTAGGTTAAATGGAAAAGTTCTTAAACTTTGTTGGCTCCAATGTTAGGTCATCTCAGAGAGATATTGCTACTAGGGGAATTATAATTTAGAAACATTATATATCGATTGAAACATAATATTCAATTGAACTAGACTTATTTAAAATATATTTTGAGAGTCATATCTCCCTATATTAGGTCTTTTGAGGGAAAAAGTACAAGAATATTAGAAATTGGGAGATTTTTATAATAGTTTACACTTGAAATAAATTAATCATTTTGAATGTGAATCAATTGGAATGTGGTTTTAACTGAAATTTGTCTTTCCCCTAACTCACATCATTTAGGGATTAAATTATATAGTGTAGGTGTATGTTACATTTTGGAAATTTTCTTAAATCCTTGAAGGATAGGTAATAGGATAACCTAGACTATTTTCCCACCTTTCGGCAATGGGATGAGAGGCAAATCCTCTAACCTTTTGGTGAAAAAAAAAGATACATAGTTTGGATAAAAATTTGAGTATATAAAATTGCAGTAATTATTGAATCATTATAATATCACGTAACATGGTCTAAGTAGGTATGTAATTGAATATTCAACACAGTAGATGGTACAAATAAGGTTCTAATTTAACTAACAGTGTTGAAAATAGATAAACAAAGTTTAATACAAGAAATAAGTAGTGATGATGAGTTAGTTACTATAAAAGAGAACATAGTAACTATAATGATTGGAGAGACATTAATAATATACTTTAAAACCTATGAATTCTATCTAGTATCTTTTTTTAGTAGGATCTAGTCCTCATGGTGCATGATGTTGAGGAAAGTCTATCCAAGGCTGCCGTCATTTTCTAGTTTAAAACTTCTAGCCTAAACTTGTTTAGTTACATGACTAGATATCTCAAAGTTCGATCCTAAGAATTAATGGAAAGATCGATCTTTACTCCTATTGGGTTTTTGCATAGAACTAACTAATGATTAAACCAAGGTTCCCATCATTTGACCCATCAAAATATTTATTTAAATACCATCTCATTTGGGTTAGAATCTGGAGTATTTCTATTGAATTCTGGAATGTCCATTATTTTAAAGCTATTGCAAACTAGATATGTTATTTTGTTAAAGAGATTAGTGGCTCCAATTAGCACTTCCATACCACCTTTGCTGAGATTTTTTGTGGACCTTGAACTTATGATTTAATCTAAATTGATTTAAACCTTAAATTTAAAGTAATTTTTTTGTAACTAATAATATACATTAGATAAACTATAGTAAGACACTAGCAATAAACATGAAATAATATGAAACCCTTAGTAAGTGAAATAGGAGGATGAATTTGCTGATTTTTGTGTAATTTGGAGATGATCCAGATTGCATAACTGATGGAACAAATTGGAAAAAATGTCGCAAAGGCTCAATAAGGGTTATGGTATCACATATACATAGGATATTAGCACCCCGAGGAGGAAAAGAGTGCCTTGGTACCTGTGACTAAACTTGGTGCTTGTGAATACCTAAATACTCATCATCTAGTCTTTTCTTGGTTAGAGTAGATTCCATGTTGATCTCTCTTTGTCACTTTGACTGCTATGTAATGTTTCTGGTCATACTTATAACCTGCAAAATGGATATTTACCTGCAAATTCCCACAAAACACACCAAATATAAAAAATAAGGTACATAATGGGGATTAAAAATGAACCTAGTTGTAACTTGAATAGTTATCTTACAAGCACTACATCTCAGAATCCATGTAATTTTGTGTGTATGTATGAGTAATTATGCTTATACGATGATAGTGGGATATATATAGAATGCAACATGTCTATAGAATGTGTGTTATGGAATAAAATGATCTTCCCCTCCTATGTTTTGTATACAAATTGATACAACCATTATCCCCTATATGAGTGTGATAAAAATATACCTTGTAATGCTCTTTTTATTTTGAAGGAAATTTTAGGTGTTGATAGATAATGTTTAGTGGTTGGTGCTTTATTTGAGGGTAATAAATATGTATATATATTTTATTATGTTTGAATTTCATAATCCACAACCATAAGGTTGATCCAAATTTCTATAATATGATAAAAAGTAAAAGATACCCAAGAGAGTAAGAAAAATAAAAAGAAGTTCATGAGCACTTAGAAGTGAAAGGAACGATAACTAGATCATGTCAAGCCAAGAACACAGATGCTAATCAAACACCACGATCAATAAGATGAAAGCAATTTGCAAGAATAACTTTACATAAAACCTTTGCGAACAAATGAGAAACAATATCATATATTATTATGGAAGTCAATACAATACAATGAGAATGGGCCTTGCTTAAATAGGCAAATAATAACAATCTAAGAACCAGTCAAAGTCGTAGATCAAGCCATAAATCAAGGAAATAACTAGTCATCAAATAAATAGTCAAGACCATAGATTTAGGAGAGAACTAGACATCAAGGATCTAGTCAGTATCATAGATCAAGGAAAGAACTGTACCTAACAACTAGATAATATCTCCTAATATCTAAATAAGATAAAAATAAATATCCACACACATACGTGGGTGAGGATAAATACAATAAAGGTAAATAATGTACCTAGGTGAACAATGGCTAAGGTAAATACCTACTCTAACAAGAAGGGAGAGAATCACTTGGGCATTTTTTTCCTAAATCGTCTCTAGTTTTTTAGGCCATAAAAATTAAATTATTCAAGCATCAATAGAGTTGTAAGGTGTGTAAGGCTAATAAAAGTGTAAGAGATAAAACAAATATCCAAAGGGAGTTGTCAACTACTATTTTCGTGTTTAGGAATCATGTATACATTAGTATTCTTTAGAACCTAGAAATGTACCCAACTGCATATATTGTTTGTCTACATTTTCCTCCACTTTATGTTTTTGAGTGAAGAATTGATAACATAAATTAAAGGAAGATGTGTACCTTATAAAATTATATAGAATATTATATCTGATAGCATGTTAAGTGGACACGTGCAGCGTCAAGTGATCATAATATAAAGTGTGGAGTCTAGGAAGGGGAGGTATTCACTAAGTGTAAAGCATATGCATAGTAGTGTGTTGTTGGAGCTTGTTCTCACTGATGTGAGTTACTTCTTATTGCATATAATGAAAAATATTTAAAAATATGAACGAGAAAGTTTCAAAGTCATGTATGTGAAAAATCAAAGTAATTTATGTATAAGTAAGTGAAAATTTGTGTAAAAGGAAAGAATGCACCTGATGTATGAGAGAGTAACAAATAGAAATTTATCTTGTTTCCTTGGAGATGCTCCTTGATTTTAATATCTTATTATCAATGGTGAGGTTTTTTGACGATCTCATGCTAAGAATGATTTTTTTGGGTGATTTCACATCAAGAGCGAGTTTTTTGGGTGATATCACTTTTAAGGTGAATCCTTTTGGTGATCTCACATTAACATAATAGTGTTGGGAAGAGAGGTCTATTTTACTCTCCATCCTTGATGCTTCCCAAATAAGTGCCAATGCAAATGGAATGTTCCTATATGTAACTAATTATAACTCAATGTAACTAATTTTTGTTACTGGATTCAAGTGACTAATACTATAGAACTGTATTATAAACTACTAGAAGCTTTTTTTAGATGAGAATCTTTTTATGTTTTCCCAAAGACACAAATACACACCATTCATGTCTTTTATAGATCCTAGTTTCCACTTTCTTTGTGATCTAAGTTTTATTTTAGGACATTATTCAATTCTGTGCCTTTTCCATTTCTATATTATGTTTTTATTTTCCATAGTTCTGTGTTACTGGAAGTGTGATTTGTTCACCCAATATATTCCCCCTTGTTTGGGGTGAAAGTGAAAAATGTAGAAGGATGTAACTCATAGGAGAGGACATAAACTTGATATGTATATCACTTATTGGATGGCTATAGGGGGTAGTAGATGTGCATGGTAGAAAAAAAGTCACATGAAAAAATGATCAAATAGGAAACACGTGTTAGTGTAAAGGGAACTAGCATGTAATATAAAAAAGTGTAACAAGAAACTATGAAGACAATATATATTTCCAGAAGAAGGTAACATATATGGAACATCACTCACAATGTCACAAGATAATTAGGTTTGAAGTGGCCATAAGAAAACAATGATCAAGGATGACATAAGACATAACATTCAAACAATAGCAAAAAATAATAAAAAATAGTAATAAAAAAGTCATAGATAACCATGGGTTTATAGAATCTTACAAGGTAAATGTTTTGATGTGTGGAGTATGATAGTAGTAAAGGTAGATTCTTGCAGCATCCCTGACGAGACTGGTAAAGAGATATTTTTAGCATCATGCATCATTTAATAATATGTAAAATTCCTGCATCCACCACAGAATAGCATGTGAACCTGCATGTGTATATATAAAATATAATGACATACGAAGTATCCAACTAGCACATTGAAGAAAGTGAAACATAGAAGTAGTGTTAGATAACATGAAATAAATGCAACCAAGATGTGAAAATGTGATATAAAATAATTGGTGTGTTGTGATATGTACGATTTGTAGATGAGAGAAGACACTTTTTCCCCCATTAGATGCATATGGTGTGATTTTCATTTATGAATGCTCCCTCAACAGTCAAGTATGAATAGTGGAATAAGAGTGCGTCATCAGGGAATGATGATATAGTGTGTATACAAAAGATGTGATAATTCTCAGAAATATCCACATGAAGTACAAAGTGTGAGGTTCCATGATGTGATAAAATAGGTTCATGTAGGAATTGTACCGTTAATAGTAAAGCATGAAATGTGGAACAAAATTTCTTCATTGGGTACGGATGTTATGCTAAGTGTATTGAGAATAAATGCTAGATAAGTGTTAGCTTAAAGAATAGAGCGTGAGATGTATCAATTGAACTAATAATATCTAAGATAGAATTAAAATGGTGATGGTGGAGGGATAGTGAAATGCCCCTAAAAATATTTTATTCCATGTAGTTATGTGTGCATGTGTGAGTAATCATGTTCATGGAAGCCCTTATTCAAGTTCCATGATGATAGTGGGATAAATGTATATTGTAACATGCATATAGAATGTGTGTGATGGAATACAATGAAATTCCCCTCCTATGTCATGTATGAAGATTGATGTAGCCTTTTCCCCTGTCTGGGTGTGCTAGATGGATGCCTTGTAATGCTCTTGTTCCTTTGAATGCAATATTAGGTGATGATAGATGATGGTTAGTTTTTAGGCCTTTATTTGAGAGCAATAACTATGTATATATATGATTCACTTATTTGAATTTCATAATTTACAACAAAAAAGGCCTACCCAAGGTTATAAAGGATGACCAAAAGTAAAAGATACCCAAAATCGTAAGAAAAATAAAAAGGATAACAAAACCAAGAAGGGATATGGGAACTTGGGTGCTTCTGTCCTAAATGGCTGTAGTTTTTGAGGCCATAAAATATAAATCATTTAAGTATCGACAATTTTTTAAGGTGTGTAAGGCTAATAAAAGTGCGAGAGAAAAAGTAAAGACACAAAAGGAGTTTTCAACTACTAGTTTTGTTGCTTAGGAAGCATGTTTACATTAGTGAGATTTAGGACCTATAAATGTACCAAAGTGCATAGAATTTGTGTCTACAAATTTCTTAAGAGCTTTCTCCTAAGATTAATATATACATATGAAATAGAACATAGGTTCAACACCTTGACTATGAGGGTTTTCCCATTCATTTTTGTAGTTGTTTTAACATTGGTCACCTGATTACAGATTATGGTATCTCTAAGAAAAATGACACAGAACATACTTGGTGGATTGATTCTCTACCCAAACATCTCACTATTTATTCTACTTCACACTCTTCTCAATAACCTTCTTTGATTCCTCTATTAAAAATCCCCTCTTAGGTTTCAAACACCCTATTTCTTGATGCGACCCCTAATGTCATGGCGAGTCTAACCTCACTTAGGTAGTTCAAGGATAGTGCCTCCTCTTTACCTTTGTTGTTGAACTTTAAGCAAGTCAAATCTCTTCAATATTTATGCCTTCAGATCCTAAAATTATGTTGATGATGACAGGTGGAAATGGATGGTTGTCCATAGTAAGAAAAAATGACACTTTAGGAAGAATTAGGCTCTTACTCATTTGAAGAATAGGTCACCATCTTAATCACTTGTTTGTGTTTTGACCATTTTCTTGGTTGGATTTTGTAGTCACAAAATCATGCACTTTAGGCCTTTATTTATCTTAGTCTTATACTACTATTTAGAAGGTTCTTGAGTGAAGAAATTAATAATTAACCAAATATGTTTTCCGTCTTATTTTACCTTTATTTCATCATTACGACCCATTTTTTATCTTCTTGCCCAATCTCTTTCAGAATATTCCCATCATTTTAGCCTCAGCTGGGGTGCCACGGGTAGTATTGGGGTGCCTGTGGGTACCCTGGTCCCACTTCGAGAACAAGAAAACCTAGGGAAAGATCTGCAGACACTCACCAGAACTAAATTTGGGTCTGAAATGTAGTGAAATGCTCATAGTGGTAAGTCCACTATTGTGGCCATTGAGGTCAGTTTGACCCATTCATTCTACATTTTTATTTTTAGGGATTTAATACTTCCTTTTTGTCTTCTTACAGGTCGTTACATTAGCTCAGATTATCATTGACATGCAATGTAGGACAGTGAACCTTATGTGATACACAACAATGGTTTTAAACAACCTTCCGAACCTATAAGAACTAGTTTCAAAGATATTTCACATACCAAGGAACCCAAATTACAGACTAGAGTTCTTGTGGGCACCCCGTTCCTACCCTAAGCACCCTAGTCCACTCAGATTCTTGAGGTCTAGTCTTTCCAAGACCTCTACACAGTCATCCATGTTCCTGCATTCTCGAGTCATATTTTGGACACTCTGCGATAGTCGACAGTTATCATTTTAGTTCTTTCCTTACCTCCTTCTTGCATATTATGATTTTATTTTATTAATTTAATCATTTAGTAATCTACATACTATTGTAGTACAATTATTTTCAATGTTTTATGTCCTCCTAGATTAGATTATATATCCCCATATTAGGGTAAGTGCACCAAGTTGGGGGACAATTAAGTGGACATCAAATCCTGAATTTTACATTAAAAACAACAAAACATCAAATTTAGTCTTCTGCGGACTTGAACCATGCCGAAAAGTAAAAACTATGTCATAAAAATGGTACCATTGCGTAGGGGAGACTCTTAGCTTCGTAGAAATATTGTTTTTAAAGTGAATAGAATAAGATAAATATCATTTTATAATTTCTTACTAACAATACGTTTTTAAGACATTTTTTCCCGTGAATGTTCATGTCTACGTTTAAGACTGTAACTTTTGTTTCACTTATCAAAATATGATAAAACTTATACCATCCCAAGTGTGGACAAATTCTATACACGTTAAAAAAAATAAAATTTGATTTTGATATTTTTTGATATAGTTATGGCAGGCAAACGGAAAGCGCTCCGTTTTCTAAATATTTTCAGACCACTTTCACGGAAAAAATCATAAAAAAAAAATATTGCTAAAAAAAATCACAAAATAAAATATATCCCAAGATAGACAAAAGGAATATAACGTTCTCACTAAAGGAAATATATATATTATATATATATATATATATATATAATAAAAATATATATATATATATATATTGTCATCCGAAATGCGGGCAAATGGACTACAATCTTATAGGAATTTGTTTAAAAAAAAAAAAAACTAATTCATATGAATTTTAAGTGTTTAATATAGCTAAACTTGTCCGTTTTTTACAAAAATTAGTATTTTAGAAACTAAATTCCGAATGCTACGATTCATATTTATATAAATTTTTCTAATTTAGAGTGCGTGTATAGCTAATAATCCCTACAAGTTGAGATTTCGTTGTTTTTTACAATATGACGTCCACAAATGACCCTATATTTGTCCATCAACTTCCCGCACTTACCCATGATTGCTAGTCTTATCCCTAATATCAAGCTTCCCCAATGATTAGTATATGCCAAAGAAACGCTCACTTTAAGAATCCCTCATTTGAGATTCATCATACCAATAAGGCATTCTTCCTTTATTTAGGCCATTTATATTCTCACTTCCCAATTCCACATCCTATTGGATATTTTTTATTTTTATAATACCAAAATGATCTTCAATTATGATAGATATTTAATTCATAATTCACTAATATGAATATTAACATGATAATTTTTATATATAAAACTATTGTCTATATTATACCATTTTCTAGAGTTTATTCAGTAATCCCCAGGGTTAGAAAATTCAAGAGGATCCTCATTTTTAAATTGAATTAGTGTGATTTTGAGATCTAATATGAAAACATATTGCAATACACCAAAGATTATCCCAAAAAAATTAAGAACATTTTGGAGGTTGCGACTACAAATAATAAAAATTGACTGGTAAGCAATGTGTTTTATGAAGTATATTAGGCAGTAGTAAGTTATTTTTTATTTTTTAAAAATATTTATTTTTAAAAAAAATTAGCCGATTTTGTCCAAAACAATGTTGGCAAGGCCGGTTTTGTCCCTTGCAAAGTATCATATGTTTCTAGGTTGTAGTGTTTAATTTCACGGTGTTACAATCCATGGTGTTGGGTGGTTCAATATAGGTATTTGTAGGATCTTAGTAGTATATTTTTTCATGGTTTTATATTTTATATATTATTATGTTTTTTTATGTTATTTAAAGAAACATATAATCAAATTAACATAAATATTTCTTGATTTATTACAAAATTTTGACATGCAAGGAATATGTTGATGTATTTTTCACTTATCAAATATGCTACTATAGATTGTTCAAACAATTGTTGTAGTTTATAGAATGTATCTGGATCATCTTTAAGCATTTATCCACTTATTTAATGACTGTGTATTTGATAGTTTTTCTTTCTGTATTATCTATTTTAAGAGATCATTCGATAAGATACTTACAAGTATATAAATGATGCTACAATGAATTTAGAGTTAGGAGATTTAGGGTTAGAAATGATATTACTGCATGGTGACTAGATGCAAGGGGTGTGATAGTGGATTGAAGTACTTCAGATGAAGACATTGTCAAAAACTGTCTATGAAAATTTGGGAACCATAATGATCGATGACAGAGTGAGATTAGGTGTCTCCTAAGGTAGGGGAAATGTTTATGTACGAACCTATTTTATAGGAATCTATAAATATGTCCTATGGTGGTTTTGAGTTGTCAATTAGATTTTGGGATGCATGATATTCAACTGAGTATTTAGCAACATGGTTCCTATATGCTTAGATTCCTATGATGTGTAATGGGGTAATTTATGTGGACATTGCTTCTCTTAAACTCATATAGGAGGATGATGAAAATGGGATTAGGGATACATCATTATTTCATGTGTTAGAATATGAGAACAAATCTATAGTGAGACCACCGAGTGGTCCACAATTATATTGGGCTCAACTTGATATTTTTTCAGCTAAATGGGTTGGTCTTAGAAGACATGGGTATAATACTATGATCTATAGGTCATTTTTGGATATGATGGGGCTTAATGTAGTGATTTGGAGGTTGTATAGGGATTATGTGGGAAGGTTAAATAATCATTTAGACCTATGATGCACTCAGCATTCTATGAGGTTTGAGGAAAACATTCTATGGTTGGTTGAGATCTTTTACTATGAGTAAGTGTCATGACAGTTTTTCATACCACAAGATGTGCCTCTGGAGACATTTGTATGGATTAGATCTATAAGAAGGGCGAGAAAATCATGGATGAGGATAGGTCCTACATGAGACCAAGTACACTCACTAAGTAGAGATAATGTGGATATGGAGATATTTCCCATGCAAGTAGATTATACAAGATGTACTTTGTGTTATGTAATGTGATGGGAAGAGAATCGGTGTGTTATATTTTTCCCATCAGGAGATGTCACAAGATGACATATACCTACCCCCAATGAGGATGCATAAATGCTAGTGTTTTCACAATGTGAGTAAAAGTGATTGTATTAATTGTAATTATGTTTCTGTAACTGTGATGATGATGTACTGATACAGATCATGTGTTATAGGTGATGAGTATTGGATGTTTATTGTAGATATGTTGATACACATGTTGAATCCCAATGCTCCCCAGGATGTCCTTGTAGGGGTGATATATAGGAAAGAGTAGACCACATTTTTTGTGAAACATGCGTATTTAATAAATCCCATGGATGTGGTGGCGTCTACATGTACAATGTTACTATTTCAACAAGTTGAGGCTAGAATAGAGATAACATGGGTGAGGGAGGCTTTTGGATGAGTTGGCCTACATAAGAAAATGTTTGAAATATATTTGGAGCTTTAGAAATGATATGTGGATGTAGTAGTCAAGGAAACTTCATTATGAGCATAGTTAGAGGAGCATTAGTCCTAATTACAGAGGAGAAGATCTAGTTCTAAGGTTTTGAGATCAAGAGCACTAATAGTAGCATTCAATATTTAGGAGGATGTATGAGATATGTTTTAGTGTGCATTTCTCCTTGATTTATTATATTAAAAATTTCTAGGGATGTGTATAGATATATGTGATCATTTTTAATATGATGATGTGTATTTTTGTTTATTATAGCAGTTCTTGATTAGCTCATTCAATTTACTAAGATATGTTGTTGAAATGGTCATGATGTTACTCTATTTATTAATTTTATAGGTAATACATGTTAATAACATAGATAATATTGTGATGACAATAGAATATCTTTTAGAATGGAGATAGGCATCTATTGTAATATGATATTTAAATATGTCCTATAGTAAAGATGCTAGTTATGGTAAAGAGAACAAAGGAAGAATAAACTTTTGAAAGTGAGGGAAAATAGTGGCATACATTAAGAGAATTCGTTTGAAATCATGTATCTTAGATAACATATAACATATTAGAATAAATAAGGTGAGAACAATGCACAAAAAACTCAAATAATAAAGTGTCATAAGCATATGTACCAAAAGATAACCGTAAATGGATCGGTATCAATGTTAGGAAGGTGTGAGTAATATAAATATGAGTGATGCTCCTTAGGAAACCACACAGGTCTAGTTTTTATGAAAAGTGGGGGAAGTGGTTCATAGGTAGTCAAAGCAAAGGGAGGAGAGAAAATGACTCTAGGAGGATGAGAGGTAGTCAAAGAAACAAAATCATGTGTGCAACCTCATGGAATAAGAGATTGTGATCTATCAACATTGAGTGTATAGAAATAATTATATCTATTAAAATTTATCCTATGGAACTTATAAAACGTCTGGTTAAAAAATTGTTGTAACCAATGAGGGGGATAATCCTCATTACAAGGTATCCTAAGAAAAATTTTATCAATCAAATGTTGTAAATTATTAGTAGGCTTGGAGCCATGTGATAATTTTAATGGCTACCGCTTAAGAGGGGGAGTGGAGCATGGTAGAGGTATATGATGATGTGGTGGATGATCATGAGTATATCTAATAGGAGGTTGAGAATGTGAGGGTGGGGAAATGGGAGGAATAGAAGATGTAGTAGGTGGAGACATGATAGAATAACTAGAAGCATGGGAAATAATATTCTGATTAGGTGTCTCTTGTTCTAAAGCTATAACTTTAAAAAAAAAAAGTGTAAACGATTCAAATGTATTATGTAATAATTGTTCTTTCAAAGGAAGAGTTAAGTCACAAAAAAATATATATTTCATTTCTATATAAGTAAGTTGATAAAGTAAATGCTCCATGCATGACACAAAATTTAAGATATAATCATTAACCAATTAATTATTTCCTTGATGCAAAGGAGGAAAATTCTCAAATGTAACTTTAGGATAATTGTTATAAATAAAACATCTAATAAATTCTTCTTCCGTATCAGGATAAGTACTAATAGATCCTAGGAAAATGATGAAACCAATGAGAAGTACTATCAGTAAAACTATTATAAAATTATTTTATAAGTAATCAATGATTAGAATGTAAAGCCATGGATAATATAAAATCCTTACGATACATATAAGGATTACCTATTCAATCGAATATTTTTTAAGTAGGAAAACTTAAAACCCTTAGGAAAAGCTGAATTTTATATCATTTCAGGAATAGGATTACAATGAGGTGAATTTTTTTCATTTATATAATAATAGGCCCTAGTCTCAAGGGAAAGAGTGTGGATATTATATTGTAAATCACATACAACATTCATAATAGAAAGGAATTCTTATGGAGAAAAGTCATAAACATTAAGGGTTTCATTATGGGGCTGAATATTATCATTATAAATACCCATATGGACACTATTGGGTTAAAAGCTAACTTTTGGATCAACAAGTACAAAACTAGGAATAAGAACATGAGAATGAGAGTTAATAGGAAAATAATTTTTCATATTTTTATCAAGAAATTCAGTAAACGAAGAATCACAAACACATCATGAGATGAAAAATGATTACTGACATCATTAGGAAGCACACAAGAGGTGAAAGAAAAGGATATGAGTTTTATGACAAAATAATAATTGGAGAAGATGTTGGTTTAGAAGAAGAATATGGGGTGGGACAGGGGGTTTAATAACATTAGCAATAGTAATATGATCATCTTTAATGGCTTGTGTATATGTAATTTGAGGAGGAGTATGGAAAGATCCATTGAAGATAGAATCTAGAACATAAAAATAAGTAGCAATATAAACAGATTCATTGACAAGACCTTCCACATCTTAAAAATTATCAAAATCTTTAAAACATATATCGTTTATATCAATAGAAGTAACGTCAATATCATATTCACAAAAGATAGTGGTCTAAATGTGGGGTATCATTACAATGTCAGGAATGGGGTTTAAAATATGTCGAAATACATGATGAATTTTGGGATGACATTTAGCTTTCATTTGTGGCTTGCAATATAAGGCTACTGCCTCTTGCATATTGATAAAAAAAATCTAAATAACAGTCATAGGAATTGGTTCATACACGGGGAAATGAAGTTTCAGATGACATTTTAATAAAAAATTTACATGAGACATGATGAAAATACAAGATAATGGATCCTACAGAAAGCTAGGGTTTGATCAATAAACATGTTTAGTAAATGATTTAAATAAATTTAATTCTTTACCAAAGGAAAAAGATTAAATGAATATAGCAGTAAAATGAAAGATCCATCATGAAAAGTCCTAGAAAATGTGCAATATGTGGGAAAAGAGTGATAGAGCTTGCATCGAGAGATCTAGATTGATTTCAAGATGGAAAACATGATGGAAATGTTGAATCTAAATTTTTTTTCTTTGTTAAAGAAACTACAGTCTATAACTTTTTTAGATATAACTACCTAAAGGGGGATAGGACCACCCCAGGTGGATATTTTTCAATCTAGGAGCTATTTTCCGTGTAGGTTCTATATTTTTAATATTTTCATGGTCTATGAATGCAATCTTTCTTTCATTATTTGTTTCATTAGATATGTATTAAGGTTTACATGTCGCACATGTTCCTAAAAACCACACCCTAGATATGGAAAATGCTCAAGAAAAGAGTAAATGGACTAAATAACGCATATTCTTGAGTTGGAAAAGCCTCAATGGTCACCCTAATGTGATTGTAATTGAGTGTTGCACTGCATTTCAAACTCTATATAATTATGTTGTGTTTTTATATGTGTTTATCTCTCTGATAATATTTTTTCCTTAAAACTAGGTTACCCTTGTGCCAGACGCACCAAGATACCGGGATACAACTCCTTTTCCGCCACGATGAAGATGTGAGGTGGAATTCATAAACATCCTTCATATGCAATGAATAATGCAACAAAATGTAGTCCTTGAATGTTTTTATTATATATTATAAATAGAAGGTGATAGCACAATAGCCTCATCCTTAACAATAGTGAGTGACTATTCTATATATATAACTTCCTTGTTTGAATTTGGACACTGAGAGACACTAAAGGCTAACTCAAAAAATTATAAAAGACCTGAAGTTAAGTTCCAAATGGTAATATAGAAAACCAAATTAAATGGAAAAAATATCCCATGAGACACACTTGTGCCCATGGGGTAGTGTCGTTGATGGGTTGTATTGTCCAAAAGATAAGAAACAAAAACATGACCAATAATAGGGACATGTATATATGTGAATAAAAAATATATATATCCAAGAAATATAAGACATTATCATAATAAAAACTCAATCAAAATTAATAGGACTGGGAAAATGTGTCACAAGTGTTTAATATTCATACTTAGAAATCATGTATAAAATAACATACTAGAGGCCCGATGTAATAGTAATAAGTCCATTATTTTGTGTCTACATAGATAAAAATGCATGGCTTGTAGGGGCACTATATACAACACTCCTTCCACACGTATATCAGCCACCAAACATCATAATATGTCATTCTCTTATTTAATTACTTCCCTTTCAATATTATCTATAAGTAGATACATTCACAATCACACACACTATATCTCAATGAGACACAAAACTATTATGTTTCCTAGAATTGTTGAGGCCTTGGTCACACTGTTTTTTAATTCCATATCTTATTTCATTGTCTATATCTTCTAGCTTATCACTAATTCACAACCATAATAATTTCCCACCACTCACAATGAATGCATCCTTATTTTCTTAGATTAACCTCCCATGCACATGTGAGTTCATCAACAAGGGAACTTCTATTTTATATTTGTTAAACTATTTTGTGTGTGTGAGAAATATTATATCTATGTGTGTGTATAATTTCCGTATAAATGTATATGTTAGAAAGGTCAAATTTTAAGGATGCAAGTTACATATAACTGATTTAGAACTAGTTAGAGATCTTTGAACCATCAAATTTAGATAGCCATAAATTGTCTAAATAGCCCTCAAATTCAATCCCACCAAACTTTGTGTGAATATAGTGGGGTTTAAAACTAGTTCGACATCTTTGAACCACCTTCCACATATCGGTGTATATAATAAACTGTATTATTTGTTTTCTTCTACTATTTAGATCTAATATGTAATTTAGATTCCATAGTCTCTTTTTTTTTTAAAGAAAAGTTCATATTTTACGAACTAGCCTCTCTAGTTTGGGATAGATAAGATACATTTATCTTGTTTTCATTCGCTGTGTATGGATCACTGCTATTATCTTTTTTAGCCTAGTCGATAGCCTCCTCCATTCCATCTATGTTATATTCATGAAACCGATAATAATTAAGCCAAAATTGTATGAAGCTATAGAATATGGGAATATAGAACAACTCAATCACAGATAAAGTTAACTTTCTTCATGAGGTGACGCCAAACTGAAACATGACACTTCTTCTATTATCATAACAAAATAGAAGTCAATTTATTAGAGAGAATGAATTCATATTGTTCTCATTTGTTACGCAAAACATTGTAGACACTACTGCTAAACTCAAAGAGAAAATTGGAACAGGGCTTGAACATATGCAATTTATAAATGTGGAATCATTTGTGATTTCCGAGTACCCATTACAAATCAACGGAATCTTTCGGAAACGGAAAGAGTTTTTGTTTTACATTTACAACCCTCGACTTTGATGTAAGAATTACTTACCAAACACACATTTTCACAATATCCATGAGACTAAGTTGACAAGAGAATATTGAGACGGATAAGAGTTTTTGTTATATTTATTATCATATAAATATTTATTCAATTAGTGACTCAATATGTAATGGATATATTAATTTCTTTGATTAACATGGGTTATATGTTATTTTCCTACAAATAATGAAATCATGCATGCTTAATTTAAGTTCCTAATCTATTATAGTGATAACAATTAAGATAATTTTTTCTGCAATATTCATGCAGACAAACTAGTATGCACGCACAAATACATGCATGATTTTGTGACCTTAGAGGTGAAGATGAGATTGTGAAGTAACATTATTTCTCTTATTAAGGACATCCTCATCTCTTAGGCCACTGTACTAGTGTGCATGCATGGTTTTGCATGAATCAATGCCTATCTTATTTATTTATGCAAATATTAAGATAATTTACTATGTATCTCGTATAGAATTCTTTAGCTAAAGTAGTATGATTTAATATCATAGTTGTCATTTCTAGGTCACCTAAATCTATATTATGTTTTTGGAAACCAACATGATAGTGGAGTTCATAGTTTATTTGGTTGAATACATGTAACAGTGGTAGGTTTTATTATATACACATGGTTCCTTATTTACTAACTTGTTCTAAGATTGATATTTATTTGTACAAGTTTTTGTTGAAGGCTAGAGACACTATGCATTTAAGAATTGTGAAGAGAGATCCCTTGTGGTCTCTAATTAAAGGTAAACTACCCTAATGATATTCTCCCTCATTTGCACTAATTTTTATTACATGAATTACTACATATTACAATTATTTTTTATTAAGGATAACAATTTTTTTCCTGGGACCCTACCCAGATATAAGGAGGCCATAGCTGAGATATACAAAAATGCAAAAAGAGACAAAAAAAAAGGTCTAAAACAAGGGTTTAGTCAGCCCATAGCCCAACAACAGTAAAAACGAAGCAAAAAAGGAACACTGGAATGACAATAAATTTTACATTTGAAGTGAACCACTTTCAAAGTGAATTAGACATACACATCATACACGAGAGAAAGAAGGATTTATATATTTCTTTTTCTGCACTTTTTGCCAACCCTCTTTCTCATTCATTTCTCCAACATCATGATTCTTGATTCCGAAAGTATTAGAGATATAATCATGCTAACACAAACCTTCCTAGAAATATAGAATTTTAAGCTTGTCAGAATCAAAAGGGTCCTTATTTTTTGTGCTAACAGGATGCACCACATCATTTGGTTCCAAAAACTTAGGATTCTCTATGTTAATCACCACTTCCAAAATTCCAGGGGCCGGTCAACAATCAGAATCCCCATCATCCTCATCAAATTCAACCTCAGGGTCAACGACATATTATTAATTTTTGTTATTAAAGTGAGCATTATTTCTCATTTGACAGTTGGCTATCATGATTATGGTAGACCTAAAAATGGTATTATTATTTATGTGATTCTACTATAAAAAGGATTAAGGTGTTGTAATAAAAAACTTTCTTCATTTTGTTTAACTAAATTAATTTTGTATGGATCTTTTAATGAATAGAATAATTCTAGATCTATAGTAAAAATTGCATTTTAAATAGAATTTAAATATGATTATATTAATTTCATGATTTAATATTAATCTATTGGTTTTTAGTCACATATTAAATGTACATCATTCTTAATTCATAAAGTGACATGTTTCATATTATTCTCTCACTAGTTCAATTAATTGTCTAATTTAAACTATGATCCTAAGTAGTTGAAAATAATTTATCATGGTAAAATTATGAAAAATAGTTTAATAGTATATACAAACATAGCTATGTCACTAACTAAGTTATTTTAAAACATCCAATAACTTATGTTACTTGGTTCATTACAATAATTCTAGAAAAGGTTCTTGAGATTTCTATAATTGGATTAGTACTTCTAGATGTGATTAATGAGATAATGAAGGATTAGTGAGGTGATTTATAGGAGATGCTAGGTTAGTAAGTGAGGGTATGTGGCTAGCAATACAAAATTCCATAAAATGTGATTCGATGTGGTTAGTATTAAGTAGGAAATAATATGATAATTAATTGAAGTGTTGAGAGTATAAGATAAAAGGGTAAAAAATTTATTGTGATGAAATGTTAGTAGAGAGGACAATTTTAGTTCTATACAAACCCTACTATAAGTAATTTTAATATTCAATAGACATCCTCCAATATATTGGTCATCTCCCCTATGGGAAGCCAAAATGCACACGTATATAAGTTCCATCACTCACAATATGCTATAATTAAATACATGTTTAGGGTAAAATTGCTCAATCTAGCAAAGGGGCATGATGAAACTTTATCTAAGGTATCCCAACCCTCAACATTCAAACCAAATGTGATAAGGTTCTACATATGTCATCTACCATAAAAATATCATGAATAAAAATCTCACGCCAATCACCAATCAATAAAACAAAAGTTATTCTTTATTAACCAATAATCATAAATCATTGATTAATATTATAACATTCCAAATGAATCGGAAAACATGATTATTCTTCATTTTTTTGTACTTTGGATATAAACCATATGGCTTGGGTCAACACCAAATGGAACATAGTCAAATACCATACTAAAACTGTTAAGTTTAAATTCATCAAACTTGAAATTTGGAAAAAAGAGAGTTATAATCTATCTTTATTTTCTCTCTAAAATGATGATTTTCATGAACCTATCAATTCATTATCTATTTGGAACTCGATGACATCCACCACTTGGTAAAATATTTATTGTAATTAATCCCTCGTACATGAAATTATATCATATTTAGAAAAAATATCATTACAGTCACATCTCATATATAGTTACGTTTTTACTTTTCTAAATTACTAATTTTTAGTAAATTTCCTCTTCAGCCTATTTCACCGATTACAACTAATATTTACTAGCTAATTATTGTCACAATCCTATATGACCCATATATTTGTCTTCATTCATCATAGTTTTTTTTGTCTCTTATGGTATTAATATTGTTATTTCCCTAATTTATGTACTAACATGTGACTCAACTATATTTAACCACTACTTGGATTACATAATCCTATTTTCTTCCTATTACTTTTGTAATCTCATAATGCTTGATTATTATTCCAATGATTCAAATTATAAATCTTTACTCTCAATTCCTTCGATTGTTAACTAAATTCCACTAATTCAATACTGGTTTACCCTTGTAAGGATACACAATATCTAATCACACTCTCTACAAATTAAATCCTCCTATCTACTTTCTACTTTGATCAATGATAATTATAAAAACACTATCAATACAATTTTTATGCACATTATCACAATTCAATACTTTCTCTCAACATCCTATTTTACTCTCCTAAATCATTCCAATATATATTGTCACTTACTATCACCCTAAGATAATCTTGTGTCATCCCATCCCTTTCACTAAAAGAGGTGAAAATATGTGGGTTATGTACGTAACATCATCCTGCCTTATATAAGTAAATTAAAAAATATGTTGACTCAGTGATAAGCTCGACATATGAAGATGAGTCAAATAGTAAAATAATAAGGTGTAAATAAATAAATAAATCATTGGTACATCATGATTTTAGAATTTATATCTGTGTGTGTGTGTGTGTGGGTTTTGAATGAGAAAACTAATTATTAGTTATGCAATACATTGTTGATTCTCATGTGTATTGCTTAGTTTTTTTATATATAATGTGTTTGATTGTTTATTATGTTACTATCTTGTGTTAGAAATATCTCTAGCCTTTTCAATTTATGATTTTAGTTATTTCTACTATGGTCCAAGCCTCTACATTTTTTTAGGACCATACTACAATCCTAGATGTAGTTATAAGATCTTGTCCTATTTCACTTTTGGATGTTTTCGTTACTCTTTTCAATTTTTAATATATTTTTTTAGGTAGGCCATTCATAACACCAATATTTAAATTTTAATCTAGAAGAACTTAACTCTATAAGGCACTTATCTATCTACAGCCTCATAAGCTAGAAAATAAATATTTACTACCGCATACTATATATTGCAAAAAATGAAGGATTAATTTTTTATTTACACATGCATGTACAAGGTTTATAATAATGAAAATTTATCCTTACTAACTCATAATGTCGAAGCATGTGGGAAAATCTAGGTCAAGGGTTTTAGGTGGATTGAGACTTACACCAAGAACTATTATAAGTAAACTGAGTCAAAAATATAGTGTACCACTTGTTTAATTGTAAAAAAGGAGAAACATGAGGTCACCTTGACTCACACTGTAATACCCACATTTTCAAGCACCGAAACCACAAAAAAACCATATTGCAATACTTAGAAATTTACGTGAATTTTTTTTGTTTGAAAACATGCATGCATTGTATTTGCTAGGGTATTCACACACTTATTTAGTTTCCAAAATTCCATTATGATTTAAATAATTTACTAAGTCTCTCATTTAATTTATTTAATTATTTATTGAGTTAAAATTTAAACCCCTCCGTGTATAACACCCATCTATACCATTAATTTATTAATCCAAAATTAAATGGGGTCACAACTAAGTCTAACTCACTATTCAAGTTGAAATACCCTAGGTGGTCCCAATTATTTAGTTAAATATAGCTCATTTTAAAACATACCCATTCCTACAAATATATCAACAACTTAAAAGGGGGAGGATCTAATCTCCACCCTTGGATTAGATCATTTAGATCCATTAGATCAAATGTTGCCCTAAAAATCCCTAATAATCCTTATGGGTTTCATTTAGTCACATTTTTCCCTATTCTTCCTCATTTGCACTTGCAGGTTTAAAGGGAGGAGAGGATAAAAGCCAGAAAATCTTACAGAAGATCTTGTGGAGGTTTTGGTTGTGCATCATGCCATTTAAAGGTTTGAAAAAAATGTAAATTATTTCTTATTATGTGCTTAATGGAAGATCTACCTTACTCTATGGTTATGAGTATTGTTTTCCGCATTTTATCCACATATGAATATTTACAGGTTTTTGTGTATATTTATATACATGTTTGTGTGTATATATATATATATATATATATATGTGTGTGTGTGTGTGTGTGTGTGTGTGTGTGTGTGTGTGTTGTAATAATGTTTATATATATACATGTTTATTATGTTTATGTTGTAATAATGTTAGATTTATATCAACAATAGTGTAGCTCTAACAATTTAAGGAATAGATAAATATAATTATCAACCAATATATGTATACATTCCTCTTATATATGAAAAGAGACAACAAAATTTGAAAGGAAGAGAAAAAAAATATTCATTTCATTTCTAGTTAAAATAAGGACCATTTCAACTTGTAAATGAATGTGCACTTTACTTTAAGTTACATGTTTTAATGAGATACGACAAAAAATTAAATACAACAGTTAAATGATTCATTTAAACAATATGCATCTTTATTGTAAACGAACCATTTCACATTTTAATAGCATGAAAACTTTCTCTAAGTTGTAGATTCTACTCAATATAGTGTAAGGAAATACAACTTCAAATCATGCACATTACATGTCTAGGAAACTCATAACCAATTTTGAATAAATTATTTACAAGGATTCAACTCTAAAATACAAGTATGAAAAACTCTCCACTTAAAGGTGGAGACAACATGATAAAATTTACAATAAAATTCTCTCCTCTTTATCTTATACATAATGTATCTCTATCCAAGGCATTAACTTTGAGATCCTTCTTTCCTTCATCACCAAATAACCACAAAAAGGAAGGGAACATAGGAAACACTCACCTCCCAACCTTATTCCAATGAGAAGGTGAAGCCAAACATCTCTTTGGCCAAAAATCCACAACAATGTATAAAGAGGGAATTTTTAAAACCATGGAAACTCTTCACATAGGCTTCAAAAATACATACATTCACACCAACACAACTAGCAACACATATAATGATGGCAGCACATAGACAACCACGATAAAGTATAAAACCATCACAAGCACATAAGCTCAAATCTAGAGCGAAAGGGAAAGAGTATTATGGGAACCACCTCTCAAGTGAAATATGGGTCCACCAAAAACCCTCCAAGTGTGCATCATAAACACTCAAAATATCCTTATCTCTCCACATTTCAAAATGCACAAAATTTAGTAATATTTTCCTTTTAAATCCCTATAAGTGGAACACCCTACTCACGCTCCCTCCAAAATGTCTCACAACTCCCTTTTATATCCCCAATGGTCCCATTTTCCTTCTCCCTACACCTTCCTTAATGTAAAAATATACCCAATCCCATACATATTAACATACGTTCATTCACATTTCAACACAATAGTTAAATAAGGAACATAAAATAAAAGGTACAGAACCTACTTTCCCATTAAAAGGACCTTCAATCCTTAAGAAATAAACATCAATATTCTTCTAAGTCTAATCCAATTCCAAAAACAAGATTCCATGTTCCAAGACAAGCCCCAAGCTAAATCACCAAAATATGCAAGTGTGTACCAAAACCAAGTAACCCCCAAAACTCCAAAATAACTTAAATAAATATAAAAATTGGAGAGGATGGTGAGGTGTATCCATGTAGGATGCCACATCACTACTCCTCCAATCCACCTCACCATGTCAAACATAAATACCAAGACTCAAAAATGGGTAGGGTGATGTTATGACATAATCAACTTCCACTCAAACCTCTACTCCATGCTTCCAAGGACACAATTAAGTTCTAAATAAAAAGGTGACATTAATTGTACCTTTTAATTCAAAAATACATCATGAGGGATAAATGTGGCCCCTTACTTCATATGTAAGATTGGTAGGAAGGTTTAAGAGGCATGGGAAAGGTTTAAATCTTCCCACAAGCCTCCAAAAGTGGCTCCAAACCCAAAATTTGAGTTTTGAAAAGTGGGGATGAGTAAATAACTCAAAATCGATAACAAAAATCCATTAAAAATCAAGAATATATCAAGGACTATCCAACCCATTTAATGCAAACAAATTCACATCCCATCTTAGCATAATAAACATGATTAATTGCCAAACAAGAGTACATGAATTAATCAATAACAAAGTGGGAATACTTAACAATTAAATAAATCACAAACACAACAAAATAAATAAATAAAAGAGGGAAATAGAAACACACACAAGCCCATTATCAATTTTTACCCCTATTTAAAATGAATAAGTTGGGAGAGACAAACTTGGGCAAGTTAACCAAGCTTCACCAGTGAATATAGAATTCACCGGTAGTTTCCATGTTTTAGAGCACTTGTAGTTGATTTCGGGGTCAATTGGAGGAGATGCATCAAAATTGTACTTTGGGACCATAAAAATTGGATTCAAAAGGTTGTTTTCAAGTGAAATCATATAACATTTACCCCCAAAATTCATTCGAGAGATCAAGTTATGGCCTTCACAACTTACCTTGAAGAAAATTTTGGGCTTGGGGAACATTTTTGCCAAAATGCTCAAATTTCAGGCTGCCGGAACTATTTTTCAAATGATCAAGCCCCGGAAATTTTCATCAAGTTTTCAATCCCCAAAATTCCTTACAAAATGCTCAAATTTTGGACCCTAGATCCTTTTCCACAAAGTGCAAATTTCGTACCTGGGAACATTTTTTGCACATTCGCAGTTTTAATATGCAAACTTCATAGGCTAGTAACTTTTACTCTAGGTACTAAAATAAGGAAAACTTTATATCTTCGGAAAGTTATGTAAGATTACTACATGAATAATTCATTGATATTCCACATAAAATTTATTTAATGATGTGAAATTGCAAAAAACATACCCAGGGTCGTTTTTGGGTACATGCTTTGAATAAATTAATGATGCTCATGTTGGGTATGCAAAATTCAACACCGGTTGATCCTAAGTGGTTGAATAAGTTGGGGAGATCATTATTGTACAAAAATATTTTATTTTTGTTTTGGAATACCATTGTGCTATAGTCCTTCATATTGGATTTCTTGCATGTCAATTAAAGCCCTTCTTTTGCTTTGTAAATGAACTGTGCATGTTAATGAAGCAGTAGATGCAAATTTGTGGATGTTTTATTCCCTTGTCTATGTTTATTATTTTTTATTTTCCTCTTTATTTCATTTGCATGTGTATTTTGTCTACCTCACACTCTTAAAAGGTGGAATATTGTTGTGTTTTCATGGAAATGATGATGGAAGTGTTGTTGTTAGACTATGGAGAATTGTTTTCACCCTCTCTAATAAACATTTCTTCTCATTTATACACATTTGAGTGTCTTTCCCATTCCATTTTCTTGGTGCATCACCTCTATTAGATTATTCTCTTTTATTTTCATCTTACTTCTCTCTCCTTGTTCCCTTGGAAATTATAGGATAGAGATAGTCAGTAGTTTTCTTTCATTAGATTTATCTCACACTAGATTAGCAAGAGGAACCAACCTTCTCTCAAGGATAATCTCAAGTAGCAAGTCACACAACTTGGAGATGACACCCACGTTACCCTGTCACATAGCTTTCCTTAACACACTGACATGCTAAGCAAACAGGGGGTGATGTGATTTGGTAATAACAGTTATGGCATGCCCAGTGAGATATCAAATCAAGTCAAAATCATTAGCCACCATGCAAATTTCACTGCTTGATAATAGTTCTAGGACTCCCGGTGGGACATCACAGAAGTTAGGGTTTCATATTTCAGATGTGTTCCACTTCAGGTATCATTATTCAAGACACCTTGTTACCTCCAATACTTGATAAAAATTTTGGAACACCTGGTGGGACAAGATATAGGAGATTTACATCTTTATTTCAATAGGTTGATGTGTTCTTATTTAAATCTCAGCCTTTGGAGGCACATTAAGCACATATGATGATTCTAGTGATCCAAACAAAACCATCTATGAAAGTGTAGACATTTCTTCCATCCATTTCCATCAATTTTCCTTTATACCTCTTTCATTTTATTTCATTCTATGAAGTTGTGTAGTGATGGATTCATTTCCACAATGGAATTCACATTTGCAACAATAACAATATCAGTGAAAAATACCTCCATACTTACAAAATACATCCTCAGGTTTTTATCAACAACTTCCAGATCCCTATTAGTACTATGATGAAAATCGGATCTAGTATGCATGCCCATATGAATAGGATATAGACCAGTTTGGTTATCCACCGAAATATACAAATTTCCAAGACCAGGAGTATGCAATAGTTCTAAAACAACAGTATGTGGATCCTGTAGGTTAGCCTATGACCAGAGATAATTATTTCAGCAAGGTTCAAGAATTTGAAGATAACATGGTATTAATCAGATCTAAGGAGATGAAAAGAGCAGCTAAGATTGGTTTTAATGTTCCATACCCATGGATAAGCTCTTTTCCAAGTAAGTTAAATCCCCAACAATGACTTCAATTTATAATTAAAAAACTAACTCTAGTTAGGAAATGGATCAAGATGAGGGAATTTTTCGAATCTAATATTGTCAATCAAAATTTTCCATGGGAAGCCATTATATCACCATCTTATAGCTTCCCTACACCTCTAACCATGCAATCCCCACATGAGCCCCATTATTTAAACCTACCAACTTCTGACCCAGTCATAGATTCCCATGCTTCACCTCCTAGCCTTCCATCCCATCTCAGTTCCTCTATCCTCTTCCCTTCCAAAAAAATGTCCTCTCTACTGGAACAGGTTTGTAAAAACCTCCCACTATCTCCACCACCAACAAAAACACCTATCGAGAACCAACCCACCCCTCCTCTTGCATTCCAAAGTTTATGTTAGGAAGAAACCCAAAAGACCATTCGAGAGGCACAAAAAATGGAGGATACCACTAGAGAAGAATTGGCCAATGTTCTAAAGAGTTGGTTTGTGAAATTAGGAATAGAGAAGATCCCCTTGCTGGTCAGAACTATGGAGGAGGTCAAGGTTGGAGAAGAACAGGTGATTAAATCTGATTGAGTTGCTGTAGTAGCAGAGCAAGAAGAAGAGTGTAATGGTCAACAATCAATTTTATCATAATTCAGTGTTCACATTGGCACTATCTTTTTGGAAGTTTTTGGTCATGCACTAATTGAAAAATCATTTGTGGAGTATGGGAACAAACCAACTCTATACTCAATTGAAGAGGAGCATCTAGGGAGGAAAAAATCATATTTAGAGGTACTTGATGAAGAGACATCATTAAAAATTTATTTCTTTCATTTGAAAAATCTGATTTGATTAGTGAGTCTGTGAGGGAGGAGAGATTTCAAGAAGACCTGAATTCCCACAACAGTCATATAGAGCAACAAACTGAAGATTTTGATTTATCAAATTTCATCCTAGAGGAAGAAGATAATCAAGAAAAATGCATTCTTCAAGTAACAAAGGAGGAACTCGCAAATGAGCAACATGTTGGAGCTGATTTCATCGATGTACATGTCACCTCATTAGATGTTGCAATAAACAATTATGAGCGACACAATGAAGATAAGTTCCATTTTTTGAAGAAGGAACTACAAGAGCTTGAAGTTATCATATCTTTCATACCATAAACTAAGGTTACACATCAGTTGTCTTTTAATGTCCAAGAAGAACAAAATAAAGTTGCAAACATTCACCTTTTCCAGGAAGGCTTGCAAGAATAATTCCTTGTAGAAGTAGATGTTGAAAATTTCTGCACCCAGTGTGAAATTGTCAACTCAAAACTTTTAAGATTTCTCAGATTGGTCAGTCATGAATTCAGTTATGTTTGGGACAGACACCTCGGATTAAGATACAGTTTTTAATTGTTTGGTTCCGGACAGTCTCAGAAGTCATTTGGAATCAAAACTACAACTTGAGTACAATTTAAGATTGTCATGCCTCATAGATGTAATCATTCCATTTGAAACCCTCGTCAGAACTATGTAATAGTTGTAAACAACCATTGCAGGGCCCTGAGGAAGGTAGGAAGGGAATCATGTATCAGATATGATGTTCTGAAGCTGTAGACAGGTGGCAGTTTTGAGGGACAGTTTGCAATTTTTACAAGCAGTTTGCATTTTTAGTGAACGACAATAAGGTGCACTTGATTGTTTATTTATTTCTATGATTAAGTGAATTATTAAGTGTTTTGAGTTGTATAGGTTCATTTATTATCCATACAAATGAAAAAAAGTACAGAAAGGAAGGACATACATCTCATAATACGAAAATATTTTTATTTATTCATGACGAATAATAGTACATATTTTTATCACACAAGCCATGAGAAATAACTGAAAGGAAAAACAAAGCATATATTTATGAAGCTAAAAATGTAAAGAGGTAACAGAAACCCATCATTTCCTTGAGGGAGTGCTCTTCTCTTTCTGAACTGTTGTTCCAGTTGTGCACTGCAACTACATCACGGTACCTGAGAAGGGAGAAGAAAACAATCATCAAGACTAAGCTCAGGGTTTAGTTTAACTCCTTATACTTCCAACTTCATAAATTCATGCATTCAATAGTGTAACAAAATTGAAGAAAAAGAATCATAATTTTAGAGGATGAAGTCAACTGAAACGAGATAAAATTGCAGCTGAAACAGAATGAAAAGAGAATTATGGAAAAAAAATTCAGGGCTTCGCCATGAAGAATCCACATTTCAGATTTTCCAGCATACCCAAAATACTACTATCAATGAAATAAAGTATCTAAGTAAAAGAAATAAGTTACTATATTTCAACAAGCATCTTAATCGAGGCTTATGGCTAAAAATGGTGTTACAACAGATAAAGAATTGTTTACAATTTCCTGAAATCTACTTGCAGGGTAGAAAATATCAGAGAATATACTTCGGTTACAACTGATAAATCTAGTTTATTTTTTAGTTACGAAATCAAATTTAGAGTCAGAAAATACAAATACAGCTACAGGTGAAGATCAAGTACAGTTTAATCCTACAATACTTAGCAATAAACACAAGGTGTAGTTGTAAAGAAGCTAGACCAGCAACAATGAATAAAGAGGTTGACCGTTCTAGGTCATCCATCAATAAACGATTCATCAAAGAGAAGGAAGATCAAGGTTTTCCAAAATCTTTGAAGTTACAAGTATCAAGGTTCAAGAGGACATTACAAATCATGCTACAACTATCATCTTCAAAACCCATAATGTAAAACAAAACATGCAAATGGGTATTGAAATTGGAGCAAGTAATGATATACCCACAACAGAAAACATGCAGATCTAAAGAAATAACTACTAGTCCACAAATTATAACCCTTGTTTAAGCTATAAAAGGGTGGAAATTTATAGACATACCTTTGAAATGACACAATAGTGATAGAAGTTGAAATAATATTTTAGTGCATAGTTGAGTTTCAAGATTTCACTAGTGGCGGCCAATAAAGAAATCATAGTTTTCAAAAGTGTACAGAGCCGAGCAATAAAGATATAGATTCACTCAAACACAGAGAACTATTTATGCAGATTTAAGCCCCTCAAAATGAGCTCGAATAGAAATAGAAAGCTCCATGAGAAATCTTAGAAGTGAACATTCATGGCGGCCTGGGAAAAATCGGTCAGGGCTTCACTAAGCAAGCAAAGTTTGTAAAGTAAAAAATGCCAAATGACATGGTTTCAACCCCCTTTTCCTTCATTAACTCTTTCAGTAAGTTAATTAACTCTATGTGAGTTAAAGATAAACAGCCTGAGATCCCGCGATACAGAGATAAATGATTGAAAATTGATCAATAGAATTTAATGTAAGTCAAAAACTCTAAATCATGCTTTGAAGATCGATGATAAAAAATCAAAAAGTATAGAGATCAATGCTCACAAATTTATCATCAAGATCAATGCAAAAGTAGTCCAAGTGAAATGGTGGTTGATTGGCCAACTTATAATTTTTAAATTTTATAAAGTGTAAAAATTTCGTCCACAGGTCCGAAAGTCCATAGAGGACATGTGTCATCACTAGAACAGAAGTGGACAAGCATGGGTCAAGCCCTCTTTAAGTTTTGAAACCTTTTGCAAAAAGTTAAAATTTCCAAGCTTTCACCCCCAAGACCACAGGCTTGAGAAGTACACATGTCACCATTACAATAGAAGCAAACAAGCAAAGGATGGGGGTATTTTAAAGTTTAAAACCTTTTAAAAAAAGGTTAAAAGTTCCAAAAAATTCACGCAAGCCCGAGCCTCCACGATGAGAAAGTCAAAACCGCAGGTTCAAGATCGATGGACAAAAATGAAAAAGGACACAAATCGATGGCCCATAACGATCAACAAACATCAAAGAAAACTCAACTTGAGTTAAAATTCCACCAAAAAATAGCCAAGGGTTGAATCATCATGCAAAAGGGGCCATCCCACATCACCAATCGAATAAAATCAGTGCAATGATTTCCAAGGTCCAACTATAGTCCCTATCCCAAATAATCCAAAAGCTAACAAGGAAATAATAATCAAAGTGGCTGAGTATTATAATGTGCCATATGTGTATTCAAAGGGGGGCCGAATTCATTAGATTATGTTACTACTATAGTCTCTGGTCGGATAATCAAGAGTGGCCAAACCAATGAAGACTAATGGTCAAGTTCAAAGGTGTTCCCCACTAGTGGGAAGGTTAGAGATAATTTACACTGTGTTATCCATGTGATCACTAGAAGACAGAACAAGTGTAAAAATCAGAGACAAAGGTGGTCCAAATCAGGATAGATATTAGGATAAATTATTTTGCAAAGTATTGCAATTAATGTATTTTATTTTTTCTTAATACACAGGAGTATGTTTGTATGCCTTCAAAAAATAGAGAAGAAGACAGAGTTACATGTTCATGGAGAGGGACTTGCATAGCAAGCAATCTTATTTTTATAAAATTATTCCTCTTTCTTTCTTAAAAATAGAATAGTCAACTTCAACTTGACTGTATTGTAATTAAGGCTAATAATGCCTATTTTTAATTACATGCTCTATTTTTATCCCTTTATCTATTATTAAATAAAGGATAAAAATAAGATTCATGGGTGAGTACAAGCCTTAGGCTATTTTTAGGAAGAGGGTGAATTTTATTTTTGCTATATATTGTGTGCCTTTGCAAAGCACAGAGAATAACTTCTGGAGGGGAGAACTTCTGGATGAATTTTTTGATATAGGAGTACTAAATAAATTTTTTCTCATTCTTCCTTCTGAGTGTGAAGTACTTTCTTCCTTACCAATTATTTGAAGTCTTGTGTATGTTTCTATTAGTCTTGTGAATGCAAATTCCCTGATTAATCATCTTACCCTATTGCAGATTTTAGTAGTTTCTGCACGATATTAATGGGCATGTTTAGCTTAGCAATATTGTTGTGACAATCTCCCTCAGTACCTCCAAGTGTTTTGCCCTTAATATTCTGTAGAAGAACTATTGGTTCATCCACCCAAAATCCTTCACATATCAAATATGCATATACTTAGTCAAATCCCTCATACAAATTTGGTGTATCACCTTAGTTTTAATTATTTTATAGTCATCTTTCACCCCTAAACCCTAGAATCAATTTAGGATACACCAACAAGGAACCAACCTTGATACCAGAGACTCACCTCAAAATAGGTATACCCACAGACCTGAGGTGTTTCCATTGTATGTACGAAAGAGAGAGATCAAATTTTGCAAGCTTAGAAAACCTGCAGCCATCTCTCTATAGGGTGCACTTTCGAGAGATAATAGTAGAAACTTAGAGCATCAATAAAATAACATGGATTAGACTATGCCCCATCAGGTACTTGGATTCATTGGAGCCAAAGGATAAATCACAATCAGTCATGCTCATTTTTGGGCTTGAGGAAGAGATTCAAAGCACTAAATGTTAGCATCAAAGCCTCCAAGATCCAAATAGTGAGCAGCTTGAGGAGGTATTTTTGATTGATTTTGATACTTTGGTTAGTTGAGTGAAAAAAATTATTCTATACAATTTTTTCACTCAAGTACTATTGTCGTCTCAAAATTTCCCCTCTTTTGGTAGTCAAAAAATTGAAATTTTTTGAGTTGACACCCTTTTATGATATTCTAGTAAAGAGAAAAGTTGAGAAGTTAGAAAAATCCCACGTTTTTTGAGTCATTTGAGTGATTTTCAGGTCTGTCAGACATTTTTGTCTGATGTGTCCCAAGTTATTCTGGGCTCTCTGTTCCCTGACCAGCTGCTTTCTCTAAAATCTATTTAATTGTGGGCCCTTTGGAACTTTTTGTTCCAACTATTCTAAGTTCACTTGGGCCCTTTGTTTCTCGATCGGCTGCATCAGCCGCTTCGGTCCTTTCACGTAGTTTTGTCTTGCTTGTCCCAAAAGCGTTTGTGCATTCTATCCCCAATTTACCTGCATCAGCCGAATCGCACTTTCGTGTCCCTCATGTCCCAAATGTACCAAAGGCCATATGGGCTAATTTTTCCCGCTCTTCCAGATGCTTTCCTTTTGAGTTTGTGTATATGAATTTAATGCGCATTTATAACCTTCTCTCTCCTAAAAAAAATATTTAATGGGAATCCCCTCTATGTATTTTACACACTACTTTCTCACTCCCATTCGCTCATACCCTTGTAATTGAAACTGTCTACTCGCATCCCCATTTCCCCTACATTTTCATTGTGGACTCAAGCTGTAAGGTTATTTTTCTGAACACTGTCAGTATGAAGATTAATTTTCAAGGCCAATAGCAGGTTTCTCCACTCAAGTCTTCCATTCCTGATATTAGAGATAGTGAAGTTTGTCACCTAGACTTTGGTGATTTTTGGACAAGGTTCATAGACCCGAACCCCTCTCTCATAGCACAAATGATTAATGGCAGTGGCATTGCATTTGTTACGTATTTCCCAATCTTAGTGCAGTGTGCAAATACTATGCTCACTTTCAGAGCCCACTTCAACCTCTATACGAGTGAATTGACCAATGCGCATGGGGAGTTAATCCCTAAAATTGATGCTGTCACCATTTTCGCTGCCCTATAGATCCCCGAAATGGAAATTTTTTGGTAATCTCTCAAAATCAAGCACAATATTTATTTGATAAAGACAGTGAGAAATACAAATTCAGGATAGCAAATTCATGGTTGAAGAACCCTAAGAAAGGGGCATCTTGGCTCTCCAAAGCTCTGTTTAGGGTTGATTTCAACGAAGAGTTATCTGACTTCATCATCTTGTTATCTCGTGTCATGGGCTTACCCTCTACTAGTGAGTTCCACTTTTGGATGTGCCCACTCATAAACATAGTTTATCAAGGTACCTAAAACATCAATTTGGCAGAGATCATCTGCATGAACTTGACAGAGTATTTTTCCAATGTACAATAAACTAAGAAGTTCTACATGACTTCTTATCTTATGTATACCCTAGCCACATCTAGAAAATGGTTTGGTTTCACATACATTGAGGCTCAGAAGGGTGATCCCATCTATAATTACTTACCTCAGTTCACCCTTGACACCAACAATCACAACTTAAAGAGGGTGAATGATTCTTTCACCATGTACATTTTGAGGCTTCTAGAGAGGGATACTGCCAGGAGATTTTCTAATGAAGCCATGAGACTGATAGAAAAGTATGGAGCTTACTTCATTCAATTAAGAAGCTTTTCATATATCAGGTTAGTTGCTTACAAGAGCACACCTCTAAAGCTTCCTATATTTTCTAATGATAAAATGGATCTAATTGAGGTATGCAGACAACTAGACAAGTTACACAGGAGTTACAGGGACAAGAAAATCATTGGGCTGCATTTCACCATATCTTTGGGTAACTATACATGCAAAACAACTTTGGATGCCCATAACATAGAAAGAGCCATTGCCCCCATCACTGTCCACTTCTTCAGGAAGAAATTCATTGATCTAAATCTCAGAAACAACTATCACCATAGAGAGGATACTAAGTACTATTGGGCTGATTACACAGATGATTTTGAGGCAAGATGGAGACATTATGGCAGATTCTCCCTTCAGCTAATACAAGAGCTTAACCTATATCAGATTCCTGAAGGACTTCAAAATGACAACATAGACCTATTGTCATATGAATATGATATTGTGATCAAGCATACTCCCTTGGAGGATCTAGACTATTTCAAAAGGGAGAAAGATTATTTAGCTGAGATTCTAGCTCCTGTCCTAGTAAGAACCAAAGTCTGGTTTGACAGAAAGGTTCAAGAGTTGAGGAAGAATTCAATAGAATCTTCTTCCAAAGACACTTCAACACCGAGGAAGGAGTCATAAACACCTAGCTCAGAGGTACCTACATGAACTCCTCCTCCTTCATCAAGTAAAGAACCTCCATCCTCCACCCCTTCTTCATCCACACAAGTATATCAGAAGAAGGTAAAGGAAGTCAAAAAGGAGCCTATTGAGGAAGATCCCCTACTAAAACATTCAGAGTTACCTTCAGGGCTAGAGAACATCATTGTGCTCAGTGAAAATGAGGATAGTGAGGTGCCATTTCCTACAGGAGTTTTAGAAGCCATAATGGATAACGAATAAGAAATTCATGATACTGATCCTCTTAGCACCATTGACTCCTCTATCCAAGAAACCTCATCTACTCCACTCACATCTCTACTAAAGGCAATCGTGGTAAATACTTTGAGTTCCATGAGTTCTCTTACTCTTGGTTCTCTTGTTCCCCCTTCTTCTTCTTCCTCCACTTTTACATGCATGCAGCCTTTTGTTGATAGTAGGAAGAGGAAGTCTTCTTCTCGATTGACAGGACCTAGCTTTGATGTTGTGGCTACCTTGTTGGGCACTACTACTTTTTCACCTGCAAAGAAAGCTAGGACCACTTCAAGGATAGTGACAGATGCCCAAGGCCAGTAATTTATTGAGGTAGAAAAGCCCAAAGTTGACAAAGAAGAGCAGGATTTACTAGCCTCTGATCTAGAAATTTATAGGATCTAAATGGGAAAATCTACTACTCAAAGTGAAATACATAATGTCCAAGAAATAGTGACAAGGGTTATTGGAAGAGTAGAAAAAGGAAAACATACTATAGAGTAGCTTGAAGAGCAAGCTCAAGTTATTTCTAGTTTCATCAAGTCACTGCTGTCAAAAGACAAAGCTCTTGATCATACCCCACTGACTACCCTTCCACCACCTGTGATCCATAGTCAAGATGAATTCCATAGCATCAAAGACATACACAGGTACTCCATCTACGGAAGAGCTATGGAAGCCATGGTACATGATATGGTCATTGTAGGTTTGAATTTCATTGGAGAAGCCTTCAAACTCAATGTGAAGGTAACTAATTTACAACAAAATCTCTCCTCCGCAATTGGAAATATAGATAAAGAACTTAAACTTTGGAGCAGCTGCATAGTATACCTACGCCTGATGCAACAGAATGATAAAAATCTATTGATGGCAAGTAAATTTTTTGATGATGCCAAGGATAATTTGTCAAAGTCATGGGTTTTCAGTGTGGAGTGGAAAATAAAAGTGCTGGAGGAGGCTCTAGGAGAATTGAGGAATAGTTGGCAGAAGGGAGAAGACTTTAAGGCATGTGTTGTATCCGCTTTCAAGGATATCCATTGTCAAATTCACGATGAAACTTCAGGTGTTCCTTTCTCCTTGCATGAAATTAAAACTCAATTAAGAGCATTTGTTAAGGAAAACCTGTTCAAGGAGGACTCAATTACCAAAGAGAAGATAAAGGAAATCTGCGCCCTCCAATTTTCCATTGAGGAAGCTAATAAGGAATATCATACACACACCAATTTTGATAAGGAGATGGAGAAATGCCTAGGATCTTGGACACAAGCTACTACCAACACATCGGTCCCATGAGGTAGAGACGTAGCATAAGCATTGAAAAAATTTAGACAACGGATCCTCAAGTCGGTGGGCCCTCCCCAATCATAAGTATTTGTGTTCCCTCGTAGCTTCTCCTTTCCTTCTTTTTCGTAATTTGGGCTTATTGTAATTAGTTGAGGGTTTTGTGTCAAGCATCCCCTTAACTAAACATTTTAGTTAAAAGAAGTAATTACCAATTGTAACTAATTTTTAAAGTCATATAATGGGCTCTCTACGCCATTTTAAAGGGCCGGAACTTGGTTTATTTTTGAAAGTGTAAGCTTTAACAAAGAAATCAATACAAAAGATATTTCTTTCCATGTCTATCTAATATTGTTCTTTCATTGCTATCTGTTGAATACTTTTGAATCATTTGTTTGTATTGTTTCAAGAAGATTTGTATTCTTGTGGATGTTATTTTTGGAACTTTGTGTACCCTGAAAAACTCCAATGAAATTGATACCTGATGAAGATGTAGACGGATAAGGAGGTTGATGTAGATAAGACGGGCGCACACGAGCAATTCGCACAATAGATCCGAGTAACCTGCAAAACACCGATGCTTGACAGAAAAAGATGGCGTTAAAAGATATTTGGGTGGACTGCCCGAGAAGCGGGTCCGGGAAGCGATAAGCTTCCTCGGTGGATGTCAGTCCACGTTTTCAATTAAGTAAAGAAGCATACATGATAAAAGATGCACTTAAAGACTTGATTTTCTGATTACAGTGATAAAATAGAATCTAAACAGCAGACAGACAGCTACAGAAAATAGGAAACTATGAAATAATGCTGGATTTGTGTTACCTGTGACCTTTTACCTGTCTGCAGGATGATCGGCGTCAATTGATGAAGGATCGGCGTCGACTGATCGATCGGCGTCGACTGTGAAGGATCGGCGTCGACGACTGAAAGTAGACCAGTTGATCAGTGATAGTGCAAGAAGATTCGGGAATTGGGAAGTGATGGACAGATAGTCGACGTCTGCTGGATGTGTGAAAGTCGGTAAGATACTGGAACAGAGTCACCAGAGGATCGATGGATGCGTACGATGTTGATGTGATAGAAGCAGAGTAATGGTGCTCCTCTCAGGGATTGATTCAGACAGGATCTGCCCTCATTTGATACACTTGATGCTAAAAGATCTTTCTTACAACCTGTGTCTCTTTCGCGATCTGTCTCTCTCTCTCTGTTCGTGCGTGCGTTCGTTTGTTCGTGTCTGTTTTTCGGTCCCTAGAACTGAGTTCTGGACTTGCTTTTATAATCGGCGCCGCTCCTAGAAAATCGGCGCCGACCGTATGGGTCGGCGCCGATCGCGGAATAGACTCCCGAGATGGCCAAAATGATTGATTTCTAGAAAGATGAGAATTACCCCAAATACGGGAAATATCCCGCTTGGGGAAGAGGAAAAATAGGGGTGATACATAGATAGAATAAATTTGGGGTAGATAAGTGATTAGGATACATGGGAAGAGGTGTAATTAAATAGTTTAATATTTAATTACTCATGGGTAAGATACAATGGGGTGAATTAAATTTAAGATAGGTGTTTAAATCACAAATCGGATAATATCCCAAGGGGATAGTGGTGACGTAACCGTGCCCCAGGTTACCTAAGCAGGTAAACGAATGTGAGGGACACTAAATTGGGTAACCAATTTTAAGTGTCTACATTTTGCCCCTTTTTGTCAAGTAACTTGCGATAAGCAAGGTTATGAGACAAAAACAAGGAGATGGAAGAAGGGAAGAATGAGTGATGATGTGATCCCCCTCAAACTAGGGATGGGATGGATGATAGAACAGACGATCCCAAGTTTGAAAGAGGTAGATGAAAATGCAGGATGCCCCAGTCGGATGTCTGGAGTAGATCTGATCATTGATGACGCATAAAAATAAATAAAAAGGCAGTAACCTAAGGAACTCACATTGGTAGGGCAAACTAGCCGGTCTCCTCATGAGACGACGTTAGTGCCTACAGACCCATGAGTGTAAGGAGAACTGCAAAATAGTCAGCATCTAAAGAGAGACACATTGGTAGGGACAACTAGACGGTCTACAAAGCAGACGACGTTAGTGCCTACAGACCCGTTTAACTCTAAGCTGCCAAAAAGTACGAGTGTCCCACACAAAGGGAACAAACCCAAAATAGACAATGATATCGAAAAGATGTGCTGAAAGGCAATATTCAGCACACAATAATGATCAGATAGACAAATAAGCCAAGCATCAACACTATGGCAAATAGATACGGAAAATCAGTGGCGATCATAGAAATCGGCGACGCCCCAGATAAACGGCGTCGATCAAAAAAATCGGCGTCGACCAATCGTAGCGCATATAAATATGCGAATGGAAAACGTAAACGATTTATTTTCATCGTGACGATTGATTCAGAGAGAGTCAAAATTTTGATTTGAGCATCATGGAAGCCTCTGGGAGCGGTCAGAAGTGCAGGAGGACACGACCTGGGGTAAGTGGTTCTTCTTGAACCTGTTGCATTCCATTTTTTTTTTTTGTTTGATTTTTTTTGTTTATGGGGGCAAGGGGCTAATTTACGTCCGGACAGTCAATCGGCGTCGATTGGTATAATTTCGGCCCGAGCGGCGTCGATTGGTATTAATCAGCGTCGACTAGAAACAAACGACGCCGATTTTATTAAATCGATGCCGATGGGAAGAAATGAATTTTTTTTTGTTGTTTTTGATGCTTTGATTCGAGACTAATATTGCTCTTGTTGTCGTGGGTGCAGGCACGAGAGGCTCTACATATGAGGGATGCTATTCCTGAGTTACTGGAGACTATTCTCCCAGATGTGACTGATGCAGATTGGCGGCATCTAGAGTTAGCCGGGCTCGGGGGCTTCAGATACTACAGACGAGTGCCGCGGGATGTAGAGCTGATGTGGGCACTAGTGCGATGGTGGGACAGCCACACGTGCACTTTTTGGTTCAGGACGGGTGAGATGACCATCACCCATGAGGACATATATAGGATCCTGAGATTGCCGATCACTGGGGACCCGATCGAGATTACACCCCGGGAGCAGCAGCAGAGGGCCCTAGGTCGATTATATAGAGACAGGGCAGATGACTCAGAGATAGTGTCCGGGGCAGTGAGGATAGCCTCACAGTACAGGCAGGATAGCCCCCGGAGCAGGCGGATAGCCTTGATTCAGATGGCTATATCCTACTTTTCTCTTCCAGATTCAGGAGGTGGGAGATTCCCACTGTTGCTATTAGACTGTGTTTGCGACATTCTGCAGTTCAGGCAGGTGTTCGCCTTTGCTGATGCCCTGATAGCTCAGATATACCATGAGCTATGGATGTACACCACAGGCCGGAGGACAGGTATAGATGTCAGCTTTGTGCTCCATTGCTGGGCATACGAGCACATAGCGGTGATCAGGCCATCCGGGCTTCCTTGGATGCCAGCAGCAGTGGGAGGCATCGATTATGGATTCAGGTGATGGCGGGCAGACATGGCCGCAGGAGATACAAGGAGATCAGCCGATTGGTACACCGACCGTTTCAGGACGCTGACACCAGATCAGGTCATCTGGAGGCCATATCGGGCATTTCCGACATGGGCTGGTCAGGATTCTCACTTGGTGGCACTGAGACGGAGCAGGGTGGTTAGGGGCCGCAGGCCAGATATGTGGGAGCGAGTCCCGTTTGTGCGGGTACTGAGACAGTTCGGCCTGGTGCAGACAGTACCGACCACTTACACGCCTTATAGGCGAGATAGCAGGGAGACTGATCTGCCGATTTTGATCCCAGCAGATCCATTGAGAGAGGCCCCACCCTCCACAGACAGTGACGATGACGCAGGGGTAGATAAGGGCTATGCAGCATGGTACGATACCGAGCTACCACGACATCTCCCGGCATCTATGGATGCTGACGAGGAGGACATAGCTGCGATGCTGGATAGACTGGAGGGAGAGCATGCCACCCTGACACAGACACATCAGGTAGCTCTTGAGGAGATCAGGGCTTTGACAGAGGAGAGGGATGCCCTAATTTTGGAGAGAGACACCGCTCGCCAGGAGCGAGATATAGCGATCCAGCAGAGGGATCGCTACCTTCGACATAGGGAGGCCCTCAGGGCCAAATATGGGGAGACAGGTGCCATGTCGGAGTCTGGTACGCAGGGCACGACCCTAGGAGGAGCACCACCAGCAGCGCCAGCAGCCCCAACAGCACCAGCAGCATCATTACGAGCACCTGGTACTGTGAGCCTGAGCACATATCAGTCTCTCCTCGCTGAGGTGAGATACTATGAGGATGCCTTAGCGCAGCATGCCCCAGATGTGCCTCGGTACGGGGCGAGGAGGAGATCAGCGACGGCCACGGCGAGCGAGGCCTCAGGTGGAGGGAGCACCGGGAGAGATCGAGGTGGATAGAGACCTCCAGCAGTAGGTGCATCTAGCTCGATAGGAGGTGGCCAAGAGAGACAGCCTGGTCCAGAGGAGGGTGGAGGAGATAGTGTCCTCCATGCGTCGGATTTTACGATATAGAGATTTGATAGATTTTGTATCTGTGTAGTGATATAGCCTCGATTGGAAGGCATTGTATAGATGGCTTGATTGAAAGCCACCCATCTTTATTATACAAACACACATGTATATATATAGATTCATTATTTCATTTGCCATATGATTGATCTCACGCTTTTGGTTTTGATATACATGGATAGATGTAGCGTAATTGTGATGGATATAGATATAGACCGATAGATGATGAATAGATGTGGTTAGATAGATAGAAATAGATAGAGGATAGAAATAGATGTGATTTGATGGATATAGACTGATAGAGGATAGAAATAGATGTGATCTGATGTGATTGATATGATAGATGATAGAAATAGATGTGATTTGATGTGATTGATATGATAGATGATAGAAATAGATGTGATTTGATGTGATTGATATGATAGATGATAGAAATAGATGTGATTTGATGTGATTGATATGATAGATGATAGAAATAATTTTGATTGATATGTGGATATAATTTTGATGAAAAATATGAAAAATAGAGATAGATAGATGTAATGTAACTTGGATGTACATAGTTTTTAGATATTTTGATGGATAGATGGATAGATGTGATTGATGTACTCGACATGTTTGAGATGTTAATTTAATTTTGATGAAAATAGATAGGCAGATCCACATGTGTTGATAATAGATGCTTTTGATAGATAAGATGAAATTGGATAGAAGATAAATTTTGATTAAATTAACATGTAAAATGTCAATTTGACTGGATGAAAAACAAAGAATAATGGGGAATACTCTTTGCGAGAGCCAAGGATGTAATGAAAACGACCTTGACTAGAAATAAAGAAAATATACCCGGATAAGAAAGAAAATGATAAGTTGGACTCCCAACCGACCATAGATAGAATCTGGATAGGAAAATCACAATATCATGCATGTAAGGCCCTACATGAGGTTAAAATAAACCTGACACTAACTAGCCGCAAAACAGATCTAGGAGGGAAACGAAAGGAGCAGTAAGTAAGTATCCTTGTCGGAATTTACAAGGGACAGAATACATGTCCATAGTGGGAAAATAGGATTCTCCATATGATCGACAAAAGGTCTTAAATCTCAGCTTCATGATTTTGACAGAAAAGCAAACTGATCAATGCGGGAAGTTTGCTTGATATGGAAAGACTGATCGATGCGGGAAGTCTTTCAGTGATGCTAAAAAGTGTATAAACTGACTGAAAGGCTGATTAATTACAAGAAGCCTTGAATATTTCTTTGAGAAACAGCCGTCCTTCAAGGGAGCGGTCTGTATTTTGGATTTTAATGATAGCCATCCTTCGAGGGTATGGTCTATATTTTTTCTTTTGATTCATTTGACAATGTATGGATAGCTGTCCTTCAAGGGATCAGTCTATCTTTTTGGATAGCATCTCTTTTTCTTTTCTTTTTTTCTTTTTTTTTTTTTCTTTTTTTGAAAATCTTTCTGGAAGAAGTTGAGTTTAGACCTAGATAGATCAGATGGAGGGGAAGAGAACATAGAAGAACATGCACTCATGCCCCGAGTAGATCCGATTAAGATAAGCACTTGGGACAGATGAAGTGGTGATTAAGGTATTCCTACCATGAGGAGGAACATATCCAAAAGAAACATGCAATGAGTAGAGCCGCGGTACTCATATTTTAAGGTAAAAGAGGCAATAGGCGGAGAACCACATAGTTTCAAATCACCATGAAAGTATATGACTGGTTGTTTCAGACGGATGAAAGATCTGTGTTGCGACTAAACTTGTGTAAGATAGATTTTAACAGTAGAAGGGCCGTAGATGCAAGGCATTAAGAGGTTCCGCTTCAGGTATACCATCCATGGAAGATAGACGATAAGCCCCAGACCCATATTTATGAGTGATAATGTATGGGCCCATCCAGTTGGGAGCAAACTTACCACGTTGACTTCTTTCGAGTGTAGTGACATTTTGATTTTCTTTAAGAACAAGATCACCGATTTTGAAGTCACGGTGCTGCAAGTGCTTGTTATAAGCACGTTTGACACGCTCAAGATAGACTTGATGATGTTCAAGAGCGTTGAGACGCCGCTCATCTAATAATTCAAGTTGTGCTAGACGATTTTGACGATAGTCCTCATCAGAGACAAATTCTCTGAGAGAAACACGGAGAGATGGGATTTGGACTTCCAAAGGAAGGACAGCCTCAGACCCATAGACGAGAGAGAAGGGAGTAGCACCAGTAGGAGTACGAATGCTAGTCCGATAAGCCCAGAGAGCAAAAGGGATATGTAAATGCCAATCCCTACCAGCTCGACTAGTTACCTTTGCGAGGATATTACGCAAAGTTTTATTGGAAGCTTCGGCCTGACCATTAGCTTGAGGATAGTATGGAGAAGAAAAACTGAGTTTGATATTGAAAGCGTTGCAGAGGTTCTGCAAATCAACGTTCTTGAAAGACTTGCCATTATCTGTGATTAGCTTGTGTGGAACGCCAAAGCGACAAATGATGTGTTGATAGACGAAATCAACTATGGGTTTAGCTTTTGTTGAAGAAAGAGGGATAGCTTCCACCCACTTAGTAAAGTACTCAGTGGCAGTAATGATAGAATGATGACGCTGTGAAGAACGGGGATTGATGAGACCAATAAGATCAAGACCCCATTGCGAAAAAGGCCACAAATCCGCTGCAGGCTGTAAAGCCTGACTAGGGATGTGCGTGAGATTGGAATGTTGTTGACACTTGACGCATTTCTTAGTGTATTCACAACAATCTCGATTAAGAGAAGGCCAATAATATCCCAAACGTAAGATGCGTTTAGCCACAGCTAAGCCACTAAAATGTCCACCACAGATACCGTCATGGACCTCCTGGATAGCTTTAGATGATTCATGGGTTTTGAGGCACCGAAGCAAAATACCATCAAAGCCGCGTTTGTAAAGAATCCCGCCTAGGATAGTATAGCGATTAGCGCGTTGGATAAAAGATCTTCTACCATTGGAAGTCAGATCTGGAGGAAGCACCGAATGAGATAGATAATCAACAATCTGTTGATACCACTCATCCTGAGTATGGGTTGTGACAGCATGGATTGAAGTTAGTTGCCTAAGATGAGATGGTTGATCTAATCGTTGTACAGCGACATAAAGTCGCGAGTCTTCGGTAAAAGGTGGGATAAGTGAGGCTAAGGAAGCCATTGTATCTGCGAATCGATTTGCAGTGCGAGGAATGGCTTGGATAGTGAATTTATCGAAAGATTGGAGTTGAGCAAGAACGATGTCACGATATTTTTGAAGGATATCATTCTTGCATTGATAGACACCCGTGACTTGATTAACGATGAGTTCAGAATCACCAAAGATGTCAATGTGACGAGCGCCGAGATTAATGGCATTTTGAAGACCTAAGACAAGAGCTTCGTATTCAGCCATATTATTGGTGCACTCAAAGTTCAATTTGTGTGCGACTGGGATAGGCGTACCCCAAGGAGGAATCATCACGAAACCCGCACCTCCCCCTTGCTGACATTTGGATCCATCAAAGAAGAGCTTTACTTTAAACGGAGATAGACCAAAATCAATTTGTTGGATATATTCATCGGGGAATTGAGCAAGGGGGTCTTGAGTGTCCGGAAGAGGAGCATCAGCTAATTGATCTGCAATAACCTGACCCTTGATAGACTTTTGTGGGATAAACTCGAGGTCAAATTCTGTCATAAGCATGAGCCAACGAGTGATACGATCATTGTGATAAGGCTTTGCATGAATTGTCTTGAGTGGATTGACACTTGTGACAATGTAAGTTTTGTGATTAAGGAGATAATGACGAAGCTTAGAAGTCGCGAAGAAGAGAGCACAACACAGCTTTTCAGCTTCGGAATAACGTGTTTCATACTCATGGAGGGTGCGACTGATATAATAGACAGCTTGTTCTTTACCACAAGTGTCCCGATGCGAAATCATAGCTCCCAGAGCATGGTCAGTCACAGAGATATAAAGATAGAAAGGCTCCCCCTCGCGTGGAGGTGTAAGCACAGGTGGAGAAAGAAGATAAGCTTTGAGATCATCAAAGGCCTTTTGACAATGTTCATCCCATTCAAAATGAACATTCTTACGGAGGAGATGGTGAAAAGGTTGACAACGGTCCGATAATTGTGAGATAAAACGACGCACTGATTGAAGACGTCCTTGGAGATTGCAGAGTTGCTTTAAGTTAGAAGGGGGAGGCATCTCAAGGATAGCTTTTATTTTCGCGGGGTCCACTTCAATACCCCTGATGGAAATGATAAAACCTAAAAGTTTCCCAGTGAGAACGCCAAACACGCACTTAGCTGGATTTAGACGAAGACAAAAGCGGATAAGCCTCTCAAAGAGAGGTGCAAGGATAAAAAGATGATCCTGACGACGTTTGGACTTACCGAGGAGATCGTCAACGTAATCTTCCATGGTTTTGTGTAAGAGATCATGGAAGATGTAGGTCATTGCTCGTTGATAGGTTGCTCCTGCGTTCTTAAGACCGAAAGGCATGACGCGATAGCAAAAGGTCCCCCAAGGAGTTATGAAAGAAGTCTTATGTTGGTCTTCTGGTGTGATGAGAATTTGATTATATCCAGAGAAACCATCCATAAGAGAAAGCATCTCATGACCCGCAGTTAAATCCACGAGTTGGTCGATATTAGGTAGAGGAAAATCATCTTTTGGACAAGCAAGATTAAGATCCCGGAAGTCGGTACAAATTCGAATTTTCCCAGTAGCCTTAGTTACTGGTACTACATTGGAAACCCATTGTGGATAATCGATGGGTTGGATGAAGTTAGCCGAGAGCAAGCGTTGCAACTCTTCTTTAACAAGAAGGGCTACTCTAGGGTGCATTTTACGTAATTTTTGTTTAACTGGTTTGATGTTGGGAAGAGTAACGATATTGTGGACCACAATATCGGGATCGAGTCCTGGCATATCCTCATATGACCAAGCAAAGGCTTGACGATGGTTGGAAAGAAAAGTGGTAAAGTCCCCTAATTCCTGTGGATTAAGGGTTTGGCCGACCTTAATGATGCGAGGGTCTTCAGAAGTCCCTATATTAAGGTCGACAGTGGCTTCGTTGAGAAGCGTAGACGTGTCAGAAGGAATAGTCTTGGGAAGATATGAATCCTCTGCCCCCAGATAGGTGAGGACAGAATCATCATCCGCACAGTGGATAGTGTTGATAGTAGGAGAGTCATCTCCAACTATTTCAGGGAAGATTAATGGTATGGAAGCGGACCGGTTGTTAGTCTTATAGGCTAGCGGCCCTAAGGAAATGGTATTGATCAAAAAAAAAAGTTAGGTGGGATGGAAATGTCATCGTCCACATCGAGTGATGCTTCTGACTTAGCGGGAGAAGATGGTTCCTCAATAGGAAGAGGCTCATCGAGAATAGTGACGGTGGCTTTTGAAAGAGGTTTAAATCCTAAACCAAATTTTTGATGTGGCATGAGAGTAGGAATGGATGTGAGGTCATGCACACCTTGCTCATATTTTCCTAGACCAAAACCCTTCCACGCGCATCGATATAGATAAGTTTTTGCAAACGTGGGATTTTGTAGATAATCGAACCCTGTTAAGTAAGGTTTGGTCCTAGGGGGAGAATCTGGGCGATAATGAGGTGTATCAAGACCACCATAGATGAAATTAGTCTGTTGATTGGGCAGACCAATGGTGACGATGCGACCGAGACCTGGTTGATATTCAGGTTGTTTGTCCGGTCTACCATACTCACTAGGATTGAGATGGGCGTCGAAAGAAAAGAGAGGAAGCTCTCCCAGTGAGAAACGCTGCAATGTCTCTTCTAGATTTTGTAAATCCGGTAGTTTGGTTGCAGGTATGGAAGAAGATGAGGCCCTTCGTCAGGAGAAGAAGTATTTTCCTTTAGAGGGGCAGACCTTGTGGTCATGTCGCATTATGTGGAAGGAAAAGGATCTCCTGGATGAGTATATATTTTTCCCTCATATTGGTATTTTAAGCATCGATGGAGGGTGGATGGGACACAATGCATTGCGCGAATCCAGGAGCGTCCGAGGATCATATTATAGTGGAATTTTCCTTCGACAATGTAGAAGAGTTCGTGAAGCAGCTTCTTACCTACTCGAATGGGTAAGACCAAAGTTCCTAAAGTAACTGCTAGCTGATCGTTAAATGATCGAAGGGCGAAAGGCGGGGGTGACACTACGTTCTTTGGTAGCTTAAGTTGCTCAAATGTGTGCGAGGAGATGACGTTGAGTGCAGCTCCACTGTCGATCATAACGCGTTTTAACGTGGTGTTGTCGATTTGGACTGTGATAAAGAGGGGAGCCTCCAAATCCTCTGAAGAAAGAGGAGGAATTTCCGAATCTTCAAAAGAAATGGCGGTTGATGGTCTATTCAATCCAACAACCAACTCGTAGGGCTGGGGCTCATCTGAATTTACTGCGATGCGACGCAGATTATCAATCAGAGCCTGGCGATGTTGTGGAGAGGATTGGATGAGGTCAAAAAGAGACATTTTGACCGGAGCCTGGGTGAGTTGTTTCATAACACTCTCCTCAACTGACACGGGAATTTGAGCCCGAGGTGCAGCACGAATAGAGACTCGAGGTCGTGGGGCTAATGAGGAAGGAGGAACTCCTTCAGGGGCTGCAGAAACGATAACCCGTGGTCGAGATGCTGTAGATGAAGATGGATTATCATAGTGTTGGGTTCTAGTGGCGATATGGATTGTGTCAATTTGAGAAGGTGGAAGATTAATTGGAGTGGAATCACTAGAGGTCTGAGTGGATCTTTGGGGCTCAGATGGGGCTAAGATGACAGGAGATACTTGTTCCTCCTCCTCCAGCAAAAGATCACTTTCTTCCAAAAGGTTGTTGACAACAGCTTGAAGAGCTTTACATCCCTCAGTATCATGACCGGGGTACGGTGGTAAGCACAAATCAGATCAGAGTTAAACCAGGTAGGTTTAACTCCTTTAGGGTTATAGGGCTTAATCGGAGGAAGGGATATGGATGAAGATTGGATAAGTTGGCGAAGGATTTCGGTGTAGAACCCGGTAGATGAAGATGAGGATAGAGGTGATGAAGGTGCCTCTTTTACCTTAACAGACTGCCGAGGCAAAAGAACCTGCATGTTAGGTTTGACAGTCTTTTTAGGGATCATCTTATTCTTTTTGGACAGCTGGAGAAGCAGGTTTGGGCACTTGAGATGGAAGTAGGTGAGACATGATTGATTTTGGTGGAGGGGGAGCCCCTAAAATAGATTTTGAAGATGATGGAGATGTGACAGGTATTGTGGTCTTCAAAGATAAAGGAGGTTGTTTGGTTGAATTTACTGATGATTTGGATAATGTCGATTTAGATGAGGAAGAAGCTCCCAAAGTAGGTGTAATCGGAGGGACATAGGGCGCCCTGGCTTTTGGTAATGAAGATGATGATCCTGATAGAAGAGGTGGCGTCCTTTTAGTAGGTAAGTCGGCTTTTCGGGGTGTTGGTGAAGGATGCGTTGTAGAAGGAGATGATGGTTTTGATAAGTGTGTAGAAGAAGACGCCTTTTCAGCGGATAAATCCAGTCTTTTATGGGGTGTAGAGAGAGATTTTTGTGGGAAAGCACCAAGGGTCTTGATGGTTCGAAATATGGGCTTTCCTTTTTCAGGGATGGTGACAACTTCAACGGCATAAGGTGATTGTAACCTTTTCGGAGGAAGCAAGTGGGGAGGTACTGATGGTGCAATGTTAGATTTTGGTTGTCTCGGTTTAAGTTCAGGAATCGAGCGTATAGGTGTTGGTGCTACTTCTTTTGATTTTTCTTTAATGGGCGAAGCAGCATTAGTGATGGAAGAAGTGAGTGATGAAGAAGTAGTTCTTTGCGAAGGGACTACTTCTGGTGCAGTAATTATGGGTGAAACTATTGCAGGAAAAGAGACAGGAAGAGTCAAAATCGAAGACGCTTCCGTCGGAGTTGGCACAATTATAGGTACGTTCACCAGGGGCATAGTTGCAGCGAGAATGGGAGCAACAGAAGTAGATGTATCTGCAGTGGAAACTCGAAGGGATGTAATTTCCTCGAGCATTGAAAGAATGTTTGATGATGAGACAGATGAGGATGACACTGTCTCGGGTATGGATGGAAGGTCGGACAAAGGAGCGGAGAGAGATGAACCCGTATCTAGCAATGTAGGAATATTCAAATACGGGCTATCTGAAGATGGTGGAATTCCAGTGATTGGCGAAGTGGAAGGAGGTTCTGATTCGGTTGATGTGTTGCAGATGGCTTGGTTTCAGAAGAAGATTCTTCAGTAGAGATGAAGTTGATAGTATGAGTGTTTGGTTTTTGAGATTCTGAAGCATTATGGTTCGGGGAATGATTGGGGAAAGGTTGTTTAAAAACATCCAGTGCCTGATTTGGGGGAGCATTTGGGTTATCCAGAATGAGCTCGCCTTTATCAATGAATTTCTGGACAAGATTTTTGAAAGTCTGACATCGTTCAATGTCATGACCCTTGGTTCTATGATAATGACAAAAATCATTTTCTCTATACTAGAATGGACGCTCTTGGCTTTCATCAATATTCCTGATGGGGGGAAGTTCGATCATGCGAACTTCCAACATTTTCTCTAAGATAGAGGCATATGATTCCCAATGGAGCGAAGGATCGAGATGATGAAGTCCCTTTTCGAGAAGATGAGGAGTCTCTTCGTGGTGTTTGATTAGAAGTATTGTCGGCTCGTGATGTTTTTAATACGATAGCGTTGGTGGATCCCTGATTCTTGTCTTTAGAAGGAGAAGAATTTGGTTTGGTAAACCGAGAAAAATCGGGTTTAGATTTAGAGCGAAGTTTTAGCTTCCCTTGTTCGATGGCGCGAGATTCAAGTTTGCGTGCCATCGTAAAGGCTTCTTCAAAGGTATGAAAAGTTTGGATCCTTAAAGTGGAAGAAATATGATTAGCACAAGATCGAGTAAACAACTCGATTTGTTGGGATTGGGGAAGGGAGAAAGACAATTGGTTGATTATCCCTCTCCAACGAGCGACAAAGTCTGCAATAGACTCATCATCGAATTGACGAATGTTATAAAGATCTGTAATCGAGATCTTATGTGTGATATTTATTGAAAAGTTTTCAACAAACATCTGGGCCAATTGAGAGAAAGAAAATAAGGAATGTTGAGGAATGTTATTGTACCAGTCTAAAGCAGGACCTGCTAGAGACATAGGAAAGGTACGGAGCATAAGCTCCTGATCTTGGACTATGAGGTAGCAAGCATGTTTGAATGCTCGCAAATGTTGTTGAGGGTCCTCTCGACTATGAAATTTTGAAAATTTAGGAAGTTCCCATTGGGGAGGATAAGGCTTAAAAGCCACTGAGGGGTGAATGGGTTCATTACACACTTCTTCAAAGGAGTATGAAGGACGAGCCCCTTTTGTGGAGGCTTCCAAGTCTGTGATTTTCTTGAAGAGAATTTGAACCACGTCAGATTGAGGAGGAGGCACATTGGTATGTCCTACATAAGAAGCAAGTGGTGGATGTTGTTGAGGTGTCAACGGGGGATTCATCTGTTGATTGATAGGGTGATAAGAGGAGTAACCAGGGGTTCTGGGTGACACCTGGTGGGGTATTTGTTGTGAAGTGGCTTGTGTATAGGCAGGCTGTGAGATAATAAGTGGTTGAGAAAATGAAGGTTGGATGACGGGTGGAGCCTGTGATTGGTGGACTCCTATGCTTGTTGATTGAATCGGGATAGATTGAGGAACATGAGTGCCAACTTGATTGGACATGTTGGGGAACAAGACCTGAAAGGGGCCTTCTACTGCCGGATTAGGCATTAAGGGTGCTGATACTAGAGGATGGGCGAAGGTCACTGTTGCTGGAATATTGGAAGAAAGACCCACTGGAGGACGAGAAGTAGGAGCCAACTGACTATTCGGAGGGGGTTGGCTCATGAAGAGGTACTGACCTTGGGACACGATGGAGGGCATAGATGAATTAACAGCAATATGCGGGTGCGCAGACGCATTCATTATAGCCAGGGCAGAAGACCTCTCAGAAGTAGGTTGTGGAATATTCGAGGTAACTGCGGTGTTAGGAATAGGTAAGACTATTTGAGAACTAGTCAATATGGTCGGTGGAAGAGAAAAGGGAGGCACATGGGCCTCGCCCTTCTCCGTGGCTCGAGGCGAGAGAGATGATGCAAACTGTTCTACAAAGGCCTGGGATGGTCTACGAGGATAATCGTACACTTGCTGGATTGGTGGTCCTTGATCAGATATTTGAATAGACTTGTGTACTAGGTAGTCCATGAGGGCTATCAGATTGCGATCGAGGAACGCCTGAAATTCAGGATCCCCTCGAGGAACATACTCTGAGTCAGATGATATTTCTGAAGGACTAGGGGAAGCTGGACGTGATGGGGTTGCTTTGGCTTGATGGAAAGGATTATATGACCAGGATGGGGAACCAACCAACAGCGGTCCCGAGGAAGATTTGGGGGGTGCCGAAACATCCACACTAGTGGTAATTTCGGAAGAAGAAGGGGCCAGTTGAGCCATTCTTCTAGATTGCAACCGAGTGATGACCGTCATAAACACGCAGAAAAGAAGATTGACCTAACTAATGCACAGACAATTCAAGCAGCGCAAGTGATTATCTCCTTTAAGTTTTGATGCTTTTTAAGAAAGAAAATATTAGGGAAGGCTTTTTAGAACAGGAACTACTCAGATAGCCAAACTAAGGATGGTTTGGGGAATGTTTGGTGAGGAGTCCCGAAGGCACTTCAGTAAAAGACCGGTACGTGGCTTGATATAGGGGCCTACCCCCGCACTTCACACACCGCTGCGATAAGGGAGTCGGGTGCTTTGCCAATATATACCAGAATCTTCCCTTGAATTTATAGCGCGGCCTGAGTACCGCGTAGGCTCTTCCTCTTGGATATCACTTCCAAGTAGGCGAGGCCAGGGAAGGAGTTTTGTTTAAATGCTTTATACCTAGTGATTTTGGCTTTGTGTGCAAGGGTGAAAAATAAAAATCAAATAGTGTCACTACCGATTTTGATCAATTTTTCCAGCCTAATTAAAACTAGATGAGAAACATGCAGCAATGACAAAGAAAAGGTTATTTTTAAGCACTTAGAAACGAAGTGTTTGATTTCGATGAAGACAAGTCAAAAAGATTCTTTCCCAAATGCTATTAAGTACTTTTTAAGCACCAAAAATTGAAATGTTTGGATGTGATAGACAACAAACAAAGAAATCCTAAAAAAAGGAGAAAACATCGTAAAAGAGAAATACCTGTAGATTTATCTCTCCAAGGTGTGTGGACTTCAAAAAGCGCGTTGTTGAGCTTTTCCCCTCGAACAATCCCACGAACAAGCAAAGTGCTCCACAAGAAGAGGTTAAGCAAACATCGAACAAAAATCCAGAAAGATATATCCGAATAATGGTGAAATGAAAAAATTTCTATTCTAATGAAATAGAAAATTTTCAAGATAACGATTCCACATAAAAAGCAAGATTGGAATGATGACAAGAAAATTCTCAAGCAGAACTGATAGAAATCAGTGAAGGAAAAAGAACAAAGCTCAAAACTAAAAAAAAAGAAATGAACTTACCAATAAGGGACTTTGGTTAGGGTTCCACCGGGCGTGCCAGAATGTAGATCAAGAATTTTGAGCTTGTTACCTGTCCAAGTTAATGCACCAAACTAAACACAAAAACCCTGAAAAAAATCCAATGAAATCGATCCCTGATGGACAAGATCCGAAGATGTAGACGGATAAGGAGGTCGATGGAGATAAGACGGGAGCACACGAGCAATTCGCACAATAGATCCGAGTAACCTGCAAAACACCGATGCTTGACAGAAAAAGATGGCGTTAAAAGATATTTGGGTGGACTACCCGAGAAGTGGGTCCGGGAAGTGATAAGCTTCCTCGACGGATGTCAGTCCACGTCTTTCAATTAAGTAAAGAAGCATACATGATAAAAGATTTACTCAAAGACTTGATTTTCTGATTATGGTAATGAAACAGAACCTAAACAACAGACAGACAGCTACAGAAAACAGGAAACTATGAAAATAAAGCTGGATTTGTGTTTACCTGTGACCTTTTACCTATCTGCAGGATGATCGGCATCAACTTATGTGATCGGCGTCGATTGATGAAGGATTGGCATCGATTGATGAAGGATCGTCGTCGATTGTGTAAGATAGGCATTGACTGAGAGTAGACCCATTGATCAGTGACAGTGCAAGAAGATTCGGGAATTGGGAAGTGATGGATAGATAGTCGACGTCTGCTGGATGTGCCGAAATCGGTAAGATACTGGAACAGAGTCACCAGAGGATCGATGGATGCGTACGATGTTGATGTGATAGAAGCAGAATAACGGTGTTCCTCTCAGGGATTGATTCAGACAGGATCTGCTCTCATTTGATACACTTGATGCTAAGAGATATTTCTTACAACCTGTGTCTCTTTCACGATCTCTCTCTCTCTGTTCGTGCGTGCGTTCGTCTGCTTTTCGGTCTTTTTTCGATCCTTTTTTCGGTCCTTTTTTCGGTCCTTAGAACTGAGTTCTGGACTTGCCTTTATAATCGGCGCCGCTCCTCGAAAATCGGTGCCGACCGTATGGGTCGGAGCCGATCGCGGAACAGACTCCTGAGATGGCCAAAATGATTGATTTCTAGAAAGATGAGAATTACTCCAAATACGGAAAATATCCCGCTTGGGGAAGACGAAAAATAGGGGTGATACATAGATAGAATAAATTTGGGGTAGATAAGTGATTAGGATACATGGGAAGAGGTATAAATTAAATGTTTAATATTTAATTACTCATGGGTAAGATATAATGGGGTGAATTAAACTTAGGATAGGTGTTTAAATCACAAATCGGATAATATCCCAAGGGGATAGTGGTGACGTAACTGTGCCCCAGGTTACCTAAGCAGGTAAACGAATGTGAGGGACACTAAATTGGGTAACCAATTTTAAGTGTCTACATTTGTATTGATGGTCCATTCTATTTTAAAATACTTTCAGGATATTCAAGTTCCAGATTAAAACTATGCACTGTACATATGTAAATAAGCTTGGTCTTTAAATAAGGGAACCTCTCCCATTAAAGAGGAGGGACTTTCTATCCCCTGACTGTTTCTCTCAACCAAGTCCTTTTTGATGACCAACATTTTTTGGTGACTCAGTTAGGGATTCATTTTTCTTAACGTTTTCCAGTTCTATAAACAATTTCTTGATCATCCTTTGATCTAGCGACTCTACGTTTTACTCATGGAAGGAGGGCCCTTGGTATTGAAGATTCTCAGTTTCAGCTTTTGGAACAGCAAGGTTTTCCTTTTCCTTTAATAGGGAGGAATAGAAGAGTTCATTCAACAAGCACTCTTCCTGTTGAAGATAGAATCCCTATAGGTGTTATCCCTCTAGAGAAACTCAACCCAAATCTTCGTGCTCTTATTCTTGTTGGTTTTTCGGTTCCCTTTCAAGCCATATCTCCAAGGATGACAGCACCATTACCTTGGGGCCATTGTGTTGGGCCTTTTTCTCTTCCTCAGCCTTTGCATGAGTTACCTAGAGGTAACAGAAAGAACTTCCCCAAGTTCAAAGGTGATGGCAAGGTACATCCTAATGAACATATTGCGGCCTTCATAGTTGCATGTGGAGTTCTCGGAGTTGAACATGAAGATGTATCAGTGAGGCTTTTTGTAGAGACTTTACAAGATATTGCAGTAGATTGGTTCTACCACCTTCTAGTTGGGGATATTACCAGTTAGACCACAATGAGAACAAGATTTGAGAACCGTTTCAAACCTGCAGAGGATGTACATGCTTTGTTGGCCCAGATTTCTCAAATAAAGAAGGAATCACAAGAACCCATGAGGGAATTTGTGGCTATATTCAACAAGTTGATTAACAAAATCCTACCAGACACTCAACTTGTAGATCAAATTCAAAAATGTTTTTTCTTGAATGCTCAATTGCCTAAAGTTAGCTATGCATTGGGAAGAGCCAATCTTGCAACATTTCCCAAGGATCAAACTCTTGCTATTAGCGTCCAGGATGATTTTTTTATGTCTGGGAAGTTGAAAAGAGACCCTTCCAAATCTAGGTCTTCTTATTCCTCCTCTTCCACTCCCGGGCCTAATACTGATCCATTAGTACAAAAGCTTGCAAATGACCTCATTTCCATCAAGAAATAATTGCCTCAGCACACGCCCTATGCGGATATTCTAAGGAGGAATTTTTAGTCTAGAAATCACTTGCCTACTTCTCAGACAAGGCTAGCCCTTGAGGGGCCACCCATTAAGGTTCCTGTTAATTCAACCTGTGAGGTTGAAGAGCCTGAAGATGAATAGGTTAATGAATATTGTGAAGAACTTGAAGAATAATTTGATTGAGAGATGGAGGAACTTGAGGGATCTCGAGTTAATTTCTTCACTACTGAAGGTGTTAATGAGGAAGATGATTATGATGAGGTAGTAGCCGACATGAATATCAAATCATACGCTGTCATGATTCGAGAGCAGACAAATAAAAGGGAGAAATTGATGCATCCCACTAGAAGATCCAAGGAGCATCCCATGACTATCACTGTTATTGCAAAAAGAGGATCTTCTATTCCCACTACATCCACACAGAAGGTGAGTTCTACCCATTCTACTTTTTATAATTCTACCACTAAAATTTCTTCTTCTATAACTCCCAAACCTAATAAACCTAATATTTCTAGTGATGATATCCCGCCCACCTTTGGATCTTCGATATCATTGATCACCACAAAAATACAAAGGTTCAAATTTCAGAGGCTGAGTATTATCAAACCCATTCTAGATATTTTTCCAAAATGGTTCACTTTGTCAACTCTCATTCCAAAATTACTTCTAAAGGCCTTTTACCTACTCCATCCTCTGCACACCAACCAAATCTTGTAACTGTTGTCACCTCACCTAATGAGAAGATCAAACCATTTTATGTGACCCTTCTTATAGTAGGCCATAAACTCAGCAATTGTATCATAGATTCAGGAGCATCAGATAATGTGATGCCTGCCAAAGTAGCCCATGCTTTGGGTCTAACTCTCACATGCACTTATGGGTCTTGTCATTCCATGGAGAGTAAGTAAGTGCCCCTAGTTGGAAGAATTAAAGATGCACAAGTAGCTTTCGCTACTTTACCTAAGAAAAAGGTCTTGGCTACTATCCTAGTAGTGGATATCCCTCCTTCATATGGTAGGCTGTTAAGCAAGAATTTCTGTAAGGATGTAGGAGGAGAAATTGAGATGGATTGGTAGAATGCCCTCATACCAGTTAATGGAAAAATAAAGGAGCTATTGCCCGAAAAGCAATCTGAGTATATTGTACAAAAGATGGATGATCCCAAACCACAAATTATTTATGAGGATATGGGTCATGGTAATTATATGATTATGTCTTAGGAGGAAATCCAACTTCCCAAAAAATTACTTGAGGATCCTAATGAGGTTTGGATTTTAGAATTTGATGGAAGTTGTTCCTCGGATGGTTCTGGAGCTGGCATAGTATTGGTGTCTCCTGAGGGAAAATTTCATCCTTTCTCATTCCAACTACAATTTGAAAATACTAATAATATAGTAGAGTATGAAGCTCTCATTCTTGGGCTTAATATGGCAAAAGAAAAAGGTGTGAAAAATATTCTAGCTTGCGGAGATGCAGAACTAGTTGTTAAACAAGTTAGAAACATTTTTCAAGTAAAGAATAGAAGTTTGAATCATTACAGGAATCAGGTTTGGGATTCTATTGGATTTCTTGACGCTTTTTCTATTGAAGCGGTGCCTAGGGAAAAGAACACCAGGGCCGATTCACTAGCTATCTCAGGATCATTGCTAATACCTCATCTTGACTTTTCTCAAGATAGGTTTACCATTGAGATGATCTATAGGTCTAGTGTAATTGATAACGCAAATAAATAGAAAGTTTCAATGATGATCATAATTTTCTTTCTTTCTTAGAGCTCAGGGATAACTTTAAATAATTGTACTTTAAAGGAAGTTACAATTTACCTCGTGAGAATGTGTCTTCCAATGAAGAGGATGCCAAAGAGGAAATAGATCAAGATGGGTGTATCAAACTCAAAGGTAACAAGATTCCAAAAGGGATGGTGAGTTTAGAAGAATTTTTTGATAAGCATGACAGGTATGTTAAGGCTAAAGCTTCTACTAGATCACAACAATCTGTTTAGTATGAAAAAACTAATATTGGGAGTTCTATTGACCCCAAGCTTATGAACATTAGAAAATGTTGTACACTGGAAGAAAAGAAGAGGGTCATCAACCTTTTAAAAAAGTATAAGGATGTTCTTGCATATTCATAGGAGGATCTAAAATCCTTCCAACCAAAGGAAATGCAGCATTTCATCCCTCTCAAACCTAAGATTAAACCTTTCAAGAAAAAGCAAAGGCAATACAATCCTAAGATAGCTGACACTATTTTTCAGGAAATACAAAAGTTGTTGAAAGCCAAAATTATTTTTCCCATCCACCATTCGACATGGATTGCCAACATTGTGTCTGTCAGGAAGAAAAATGGTGAGATTCATATCTGTGTTGACTTTAGAAATCTGAATCAAGCTTCTTTAAAGGACAAATATCCTCTACCCATGATGGATCAAGTATTGCAAGTTGTTACGGGGTCGGAAATGTTGTCCATGCTTGATGGCTTCTTAGGGTATAATCAAGTAGAAGTCAATACCGCGGATCAACACAAGATGGATTTCACTACCCCTTGGGGAAATTTTGCCTACAAAAGGATGCCTTTTGGACTCATTAATGTTAGTGCCACTTTCCAAATAGCTATGGAATTGAATTTTGGAAATTTGAAAGGGAAATGTATTTTTGTATATCTAGATGACCTAACTGTGTTTTCCAAAACTAGAGCAGATCATTTTCAGCATCTAGAAATAGTTCTCTTCAAGTGCAGAGAACATGGGATTTCTTTGAATCCTAATAAATCTGTCTTTTTTTTTATAGACGGAAAATTATTAGGGCATGTTGTCTCTAAATATGGAATCAAAATTGATCCTGAACGAGTTCAAGCCATTCAACAGATTCCTCTTCCAACTAGTAATAAGGGAGTGCATTCTTTCTTCGGTAAGATCAAATTTCTGAGAAGATTCATCCCTGATTTTGTAGAGCTAACCTTGAATATTTCCCAAATGATGTAAGGAAAACAAACATTTGGCTAGTCTTCTGAAGGAAAAGAATCCTTTGAAGGTATTAAAAAGGCTATTTCTAGAACTCCTATCCTAGCATGTCCATATTTTAGCAAATATTTATTATCTGTTGCTATTCCATAGATAACACCCTGGCTATTTTTTTGACTCAAAAATATTCTAATGATTATGAAATCCCAATTGAATTTATGAGATAAATTCTTAAAAATCATGAGTTGAAATAGACAATGATGGAGAAACATGCTTTTGCAGTGGTTAAAGTTGTCAAGCAATTTCATTTTTTAATTCTTAACTCTCACTCCACAGTACTTGTGCCTGACACAACTATCAATTCTATTCTCACATAGCAAGAGTTTGGATCCATGAGAGGGAACTGGGTGGAAAAGGTTCAATAATATGATATTGACATCAGACCAACCAAACTAGTCTGTGGAAAAGGCTCAAGTGTGAACTCATCACTGAAGGAGCTCACCATGAATTACCTAAGGATGAATTTGATATTCCTACTATTTTGTTTCTCATCTCAATTGATGAATGGTATGCCGATATTGCACATTTTCTCACCTATGGAGAGTGTCCCTCTCATTTGACTACCAAGGAGAAAATATCTATTAAGTTAAGATTAGTCCAATATGTATTGTGGACAATGCCTTGTTCAAACGTGGGATGGATGGAAGATTTCTGAAATGCATGGAAAAGGAACAATAGAGGAAGCTTCTTTCATCTTTCCATGATCAAGCATGTGGAGGCCATTACTCATCTACTGTCAATGTTCACAAGATTATTCATGCAGGATACTATTATCCTACCTTGTTCAAAGATGCATCAAAGTGGATTGATAAATGTGAAGCTTTTCAAACCTTTGTGGGTAGACCCAAGTTGGTTGTCTTGCCCCGTAAACCACTTGTGATTGAAGAGCCTTTTCAACAATTAGGTTTAGATTTTACTAGAACACTTAATCCCTCTTCAAGTACTGGACATACCCACGTATTGACTGCCACAGATTATTTTACTAAGTGGGTAGAAGCCATCCCAGTAAAGAGTACTACTTCGGAAGTAGTATGCAATTTTATCAAAGAGAACATCTTGTTAAGGTTTGGTGTGCCAAACAAGATTGTGGTTGATAATGCTTCAAATTTTTCCTCAACTGAGATGATGGATTTTTGTTATGGATATGGTATCTCCCTGGCTCACTCTTCATATTATTATCCCCAGGGGAATGGGCAAATAGAATCAACAAACAAAAATCGGGTGGCCATAGTAAGGAAATTGGTTAATGAATCTTATAGGAATTGGCACAAGAAACTTTATGATGCTCTTTGGGTAGATAGGATTACACCTAAAAGGCTAATGGGATGTCCCCTTTTTAGGTGGTGTATGACGTGGAAGCTCAATTACTGGTAACATTGGAGCTACCAGCCTTGTATTTAATGAAAGCTTTTGAAGACACCAGCTTCAATGATTCTTTGGATAAAAGGATCATGTATCTTCATAAGTTGAATAAAGACAGATTGCAGGTTGCTAATAGAATATTTGCTCACCAACAGAAGATAAAATATTTGTTTGACAAGAAGGCCAGGTCTATGGATTTCAAAGTTGGAGACATCATTTTGCTGTGGGATAAAAGACATGAACCTCATGGCAGCCATGGCAAGTTTGATTCTCTTTAGCTCAGACCTTTCAAGATCAGGGACTTTGCTGGTGATAATTCTTTCTACCTTGATTACATAGATGGTTCTTCTCTCCCACTTCCTTATAGTGGGTAGTACCTAAAAATTTTTAAGTCCTAGGTGAGTAGGAGGTCCTTTGTATATTATGTATAGGGTGTGTCTCCTTTCTTGCTTGTTGGTGTGTTTTCCTTCCCTTGCTTGTTGGTGTGTATTCTTTCTTTTTTTGGGGTGTTGTTTTTTGTAAATTGGTTTTCTTTTGACTCCGTGGCCCAACGAATAAGGCACTGGTCTTCTTATCCTAGTTTTTTAAGATTTCTTGCCTTGTCTCATTCTTTGAATCCAACCAAGTCATCCCCAGAAAGAGCCAACTATTGTCCTCTCAAAATTTCCCCACTTTCAGAAGTCAAAAAATTGAATAATTTTGAGTTTACACCCTTCTATGATATTCTAGTAAAGAGAAAAGTTGATAAGTTAGAAAAATTCCACGTTTTTTGAGTCATTTGAGTGATTTTCGGGTCTGTTGGACATTTTTGTCCCATGTGTCCCGAGTTCTTCTGGGCTCTCTGTTCCCCGATCAACTCATTTCTCCAAAATTTGTTTAATTACGGGCCTTTCGGAACTTTTTGTTCCAACTGTTCTAAGTTCACTTGGGCTCTCTATTTCCCAATCAGCCGCATCAGCTGCGTCGGGCCTTTCATGCAGTTTTTTCTTGCTTATCCTGGAAGTGTTTGTGCATTCTACCCCCGCTTCACTTGCATCAACCGCATTGGCCGAATTGCACTTTCATGTCCCTCATGTCCCAAATGTACTAAAGGCCATCTGGGCTAATTTTTCCCACTCTTCCCGATGCTTACCTTTTGAGTTGGTGTATATGAATTTACTACGCATTTATAACCTTCTCTCTCCTAAAATGACTATTTAATGGAAATCCCCTCTACGTATTTTGCACACTACTTTCTCAGTGCCATTCACTCATACCCTTGCAATTGAAACCGTCTTCTCGCTTCCCCATTTCCCCTCCATTTTCATTGCGGATTCAAGCTGTAAGGCTATTTTTCTGAACACTGTCAGTATGAAGATTAATTTTCAAGGCCAAGAGTAGGTTTCTCCCTTGAGTCTTCTATTTCTGATATCAGAGATAGTGAAGTTTATCACCTGGACTTCGGTGATTTTTGGACCAAATTGATAGACCTGAACCCCTCTCCCATGGAACAAATGATTAATGACAGTGCCCTTGCATTTGGTATGGTTTTCCCAATCTCGATGAAGTGTGTCGATACTGTGCTCACCTGTAGAACCCACTTCAACCCTGATACGAGTGAATTGACCAATGTGCATGGGGAGTTAATCACTAAACTTGATGTTGTCACCATTTTCGCTGCCCTATGAATCCCTGAAATGGAAAATTTTGTGGTAATATCTCAAAATCAAGCACAAGATCTCTTTAATCAAGACAGTGAGAAATAAAAATCCAGGATAGCAAAGTCGTGGTTGAAGAACCCTAAGAAAGGGGCATCTCGGATCTCCAAAGCTCTGTTTAGGGCTGATTTCAACCAAGAGTTATTTGACTTCATCATCTTGTTAGCTCGTGTCATGGGCTTACCCTTTACCAGTGAGTTCCACTTTTGGATGTGCCCACTCATCAACATAGTTTGTGAAGGTACCTAGAACATCAATTGGGCAGAGATCATATGCATGACCTTGACAGAGAAGTTGCCCAATGTATAACAAAATAAGAAGTTCTACATGACTTCTTATCTTATGTATACCCTAGCCGCATCCAGACAATTGTTTGGTTTCACATACATTGAGGCTTAGAAGGGTGATCACATCTATGCTTAGTGCCCGCAGTTCACCCTTGACACCAGCAATCACAACTTCATGAGGGTGAATGATGCTTTCACCATGTACATTGTGAGGCTTTTAGAGAGTAATACTACCAGGATATTTTCTAATGAAGCCATGAGCTTGATAGAAAAGTATGGAGCTTACTTCATTCAATTTAGAAGGTTTTCATATATCGGGTTAGCCTGTTACGAGACCACTCCTCTGAAGCTCGCTATATTTTTTAATGATAAAAACGTTCTAATTGAGGTATGTAGACAACTGGATAAGTTTCATAGGACCTGCAGCGACAATAAAATCACTGGGCTACATTTCCCCATATATTTGGGTAACTATATATACAATACAACTTTGGATGCCCAGAACATAGAAACAACCATTGCCCCCATCACTATCCACTTCTTTAGGCCCATAACCTTTTTTGATTTGAAGAAATTCATTGAGCTGAATCTCATAATCAACTATAACAATATAATAGATATTGAGGACTATTGGGTTGATTACACAGATGATTTTGAGGTAAGATGGAGACTTTATGGAAGATTCTCCCTTCAACTAATACAAGAGCTTAACCTATATCAAATGCCTAAAGGAATTCAACATAACAACATAGACCTATTGTCATATGAATATGATACTGTGATCAAGCATACTCCCTTGGAGGATCTAGACTAGTTCAAAAGGGAGAAAGATGATTTAGCTGAGATTCTGGCTCTTGTCATGGTAAGAACCAAAGTCTGGTTTGACAGAAAGGTTCGAGAGCTGAGGAAGAATTCAGGAAAGTATTCTTCCAAAGACACTTCAACACTGAGGAAGGAGTCACAAACACCTAGCTCAGAGGTACCTGCATGAACTCCTCCTCCTTCATCAAGTAAAGAACCTGCATCCTCCACCCCTTCCTCATCCACTCAAGTATATCAGAAGAAGGTAAAGGAAGTCAAAAAGGAGCCTATTGAGGTAGATCCCCTACTCAAACATTCAGAGTTACCTTCGGGGCCAGAGAACATCGTTGTTCTTAGTAAAAGTGAGGATAGTGTGGTGCCAGTTCCTACAAGAGTTTCATAAGCCACAATGGATAAGGAACAGGAAATTCATGAGACTGATCCGCCTAACACTGTTTACTCCTCTATCCAAGAAACCTCATCTACTCCACTCATATCTCTACTAGAGGTAATAGTGGTAAATACTTTGAGTGTCATGAGTTCTCTTACTCTTGGTTCTAATGATGCCCCTTCTTCTTCTTCCTCCACTTTTGCATGGGTGTAGTATTTTGTTGATAGTAGGAAGAGGAAGTATTCTTCTTGATTGATAGGACCTAACTTTGATGTTGTGGTTACCTTGTTAGACACTACTCCTTCTACTCCTACAAAGAAATATAGAACCACTTCAAGGATAGTGATAGATTCCCAAGGCCAAAAATTTCATGAGGTAGAAAAGCCCAAAGTTGATAAAGCAGAGCATGATTTACTGGCCTCTGATCCATAATTTTCTAGGATCTCAATGGGAGAATCTACTCCTGAAAGTGAAATACATAATCTCTAAGAAATACTGAACAACTTTATTGGAAGAGTAGAAAAAGGTAAGAAGACTATAGAGAAGATGGAAGAGCAAGCTCAAGTGCTTTCTGGTTTCATCAAGTCACTCTTATCAAAAGAAAAATTTCTAGATCCTACCCCACTGACTGCCCTTCCACCACTTGTGATCGTTAGTCAAGATGAATTTCATAGCATCAAAGACATACACAGGTACTACATCTATGGAAGAGCTATGGAAGCCATGGTAGATGATATGGTCATTTTATGTTTTAATTTCATTGGAGAATCCTTCAAAATCAATGAGAAGGTAACTAATCTACAACAAAATCTCTCCTCCGCAATTGGAAATATAGATAAAGAACTTAAACTTTGGAGTAGCTGCATAGTAGACCTACACCTGATGTGAAAAAATGATGAAAATCTATTGATGGCAAGTGAATTTTTCGATGATGCCAAGGATAATTTTTCAAAGTCATGGGTTTTCAGTGTGAAGTGGAAAATAAAAGTGCCGGAGGAGGTTGTAGGAGAATTGAGGAATAGTTGGCAGAAGGGAGAAGCCTTCAAGGCATGTTTTCTATCCACTTTCAAGGATATCCATTATCACCTTCACGATGAAACTTCAGGTGTTCCTTTCTCTCTGCAGGAAATTGAAACTCAATTTAGAGCCTTTGTTAAGTAAAACCTGTTCAAGGAAGACTCAATGACCAAAGAGAAGATAAAGGAAATATGCTCCCTCCAATCTGCCATTGAGGAAGCTAATAAGGAATATCATACACACACCATGTTTGATAAGGAGATGGAGAAATTCCTGGGATCTTGGACGCAAGTTACTACCAACACATCGGTCCCATGAGGCAGAGACATAGCAGAAGCATTGAAAAAGTTTAGACAATGGATCCTCAAGTGGGTGGGCCCTCCCCAATCATAAGCATTTGTGTTCCCTCCTAGCTTCTCCTTTCCTTCCTTTTCCTAATTCGGGCTTATTGTAATTAGTTGAGGGTTTTGTGTCAAGCATTCCCTTAACTAAAAATCTTAGTTAAAAGAAGTAGTTACCAATTGTAACTAATTTGTAAAGTTATATAATGGGCTCTCTATGCCATTTTCAAGGGCTGTAACTTGTTTTATTTTTGAAAGTGTAAGGAGTAACAAAGCAATCAATACAAAAGAGATTTCTTTCCATGTCTATCTAATCTTGTTCTTTCATTGTTATCCATTGAATACTTTTGAATCATTTGTCTGTATTATTTCAAGAAGCTTTGTATTCTTGTGGATGTTATTTCTGGAACTTTGTGTCTTTGCAATAGCATCTTATTAATTTAAATACAAATGGTTTTGTTCTAGATAATTTTATTCTAGCATGCATAAGTAATTATTTTGTTATCTATAATTCTTGAGAATTCCTTTCCGCTCATTTCCACTACTTCATTCCTCTATACTTTTGTATTGATGATCCATTCTATTTTAAAATACTTTCATGATATCCAAGTTCCACATTAAAACTATGCACTGTACATATGTAAATAAGCTTGGTATTTAAATAGGGAACCTCTCCCATTAAAGAGGAGGGAATTTTTTCCCCTAACTGTTGTTTTAAACCAAGTCCTTTTTGATGACCAACAAGTACATGGCTATGGTCATTTCCAAATTAATTGCATGGCCAATTTTTACAAAGAAGAGAAGCTATTTCACCCTTCTTATTGTAGGATTTGTTTGAGCTTTCCATTTCTCAGGTTAGATTAGGGTAGTAGTAGGTTTTTTTTCAGCAAAAGAAGTACTTATGCACACTCTACATGTTTCCTCTTAAAACATGTATGATTTTCCATTTTGTATATAATTTTTGTGGATGTTTTGTTGCTATTGCACAATCAATTGGAGGAAGTTTTCATGGTGTAATAAGATTTGGAACACTCTCAGATGCATTCATCTTTCATCCCATGAGATTAGATTACACAGAAAATTTAATTTCTTGTTCAGCAGTGTTTCAAGCGGTCTCATTAGTTGTTCTTTCAACTTTTAGATCAGTTTCATTTTCATCAAGAATACTCTATGCCTAATGGATGCTTCAAGGACACTAATAAACACATCTAGCAGGTAGATGTACCCATGAGTTTCCAATTTTTTATCCATTTTTACCCCCTTGGAAAAAATGAACTATTTGGGAGAGACAGACTTGGGCAGGTTAACCGATCTTCAATATTAAATCTAGAATTCACTGGTAATTTTCTATGTTTTGAAACACTTATAGTTGACTTTGGGGTCATTCGGAGGATATTTAGTCAAAATTATACTTTGGAACAATCACCATTTGATTCCAAAGGTTTTTTTCATGTGAAATCATACAAAATATCTCCACAAAATTCATCTTGGTGCTCAAGTTATGGCCTTCGCAAGTTACCTTGTAGAAAATTTTAGGCTTGGGGAACATTTTTGCCAAAATGCTCAAATTTCAGGTTGGGGGAGCTTATTTTAAAATGATCAAGCCCTGGATCCTTTCATCAAAGTTGTCAAGCCTTGGAATCCCTTCCTAAATGCTAAAAGTTTTGACCCCAGAACCTTTTCCACATTATGGAAATTTCAGACCACGGGAACATTTTTTACACTTTTGCAGTTTTAATGTGCACACTTCAGAGTCTCATAACGTTTCCTCCAGGTACCGAAATAACAAAAAAATTATATCGTCAGAAAGGTATAGAAAATTAATACATGAATAATTTATTTATTTCTCCACAATAAATTTACTTAATGATGTGAAATTTAAAAAAATAGACCTAGGGTCATTTCTAGGTACATGCTTTGAAAAATTAATAATGCTCATGTTGGGTCTGCAAAATTCAACGCTAGTTGATCCTAGTGGTTGAAAAAATTGGGGGATGATTATTGTAACAAAACTCTATCATTTTTATTTTGGAATATTATTGTGCTACATACCTTCATATTTTACTTCTTGTATGTTGATCCAAGATCTTCTCTTGCTTTGTAAATGAACTATGCATATTAATCAAGCAGTAGATGCAATTGTGTGGATGTATTCTCCCCTTGTTTATGTTTATTATTTTCTATTTTCCTCTTTATTTCATTTGCAAGTGTATTTTTTCTACCTTACACTCTTTCATGCAGCAATATTGTTGTGTTTTAATGGAAATGATTTTGTAAGTGTTGTTGTTAGATTGTGGAGAATATTTTTCACCCTCTCTAATCTACATTTCTTCTCATTTCTACACATTAGAGAGTTCTTCCACATTCCATTTTCTTGGTACATCACCTGTGTTATAGTATTTTCTTTCATTTTCATGCTACTTCTCTCTCACTGGTCCCTTAGAAATTATAGCATAGAGATATTTAGTAGTTTACTTTCATTAGAGTTATCTTGCACTAGATTAGGAAGAGGAACCAGCCTTCTTAGGAGGTCTATCTCAAGTAGAAAGTCCCACAACATTTGAGATGGTACTCATGTTACCCATTCACACTTCTTGCCTTAACACACTCACATGCTAAAGAAACAAGTGATCTGATTTGGTGATAATGAAATGCTTGACCACATTTAAGGTCATCCCCCCATGGGAACCTCTTATCAATTCAACAATGAAACAACAATATGCACGAACACAAACTTTCCAAGGTGGCCTTGTTAGAAACATCCGATATTCCTCCATGGTTAGTCTCATAACCCCTTCTTATTTATTGTGATATAATTCCTATAAAAAAGCAAACAATACCCGTTCGGCCTCAAGGTGAGATAAATTATAGCAAGCAATAAAACACATGCATATCTATCAATTAACATCATCATATAGCTTAGGTAAATCATCACCAAGGTTAGGAAATTAAATCAATTATTTGTAACTTCTTAACATTTCAATTCTAGTCTAATAAAAAATTTACAATTATATATAATCCAAATTTAGATTTTGTGACAACCATGCAATTCCATATATCTATTGTAACTCATTATTATTAGACACACTTAACAACATATCATTGATCCTTAATAACATCACATTATTAGCAATGTACAATATCAAAGATATCACATGGTTAGTCCAAATATCTGAATATAATCATTACTATCAAGTGTCTAAAATGATATAATATATCAAAATAACACTAGAACATTATCAAGTACTAAAATATGTATCCATGTCTATTAGGAGTCCATAGAATCGACAATATGAGTCACAACATATTGATAATAAAAGTTTCTATAATATATATCATCATGATAACCAAAATATAATAATAATAATGTCCATGTCCCTAATAAACAATATTCATATCATAGTAAAATAAGTGTTAAAGAGGAGTGGGCACTACATCCTCCTCCCTTAGAATTGAATTCCTCTTGGAAGTCACTGGAAAAAATGTGGGAAATGTGTGCATAATGGTGTGTCATCTTCCCATGTAGCTGATGAATCATCATATCAATCCCAAAATATGCACACCTGATCAATCCCCGGCCTTGAATGGGCAAAATCATGTTCTCTAAAATACACATAGCCTCCACAATCACCTATCAATGCTCCTGCACCTACAAATTTGTAATATCCAAGACATGATATGGATTTGGTATATATTTCCAAAAAATAAAAACATTCAAAACATCATGTATGCGAGACGAGCTAGGTGGAAAAGGTAAGAGATAGGCTACAAGACTGATCTACTCCAAGATCTCAAATGGACCCACAAACCACTAATATTACTTAGAGCCTTTTCCATAAGTGAAGGGACGCTTATGAGGTCAAATTCTAAGAAACACCTCCGTACTAACCTTAAAACTTTGGTATTTCCTCCTCTGATCCACATACTGCTTCTATCTATCATGTGCCTCCTGTAACCTTTTCCTGATCAAAGTGACCTATTGCTCCATATCGTGTAACATAGTTGGCCTAATAGTCATGATGTCCTCTAACCTATCCTAACTAAGAGGAGTCATGAACTCTCTTCTATAGAAATCCTGGAAAGGGGCCATGCCGATGGAACTCTGAAAATTTTTATTATAGGTAAAATCTACCAGATATAGATACTCCTCCCATCATGAATGATGATCCATAATGTACATGTAAAAAATATCCTCAAGAATCCAGTTCCCCTGCTTTATCATACCATCTATCTCTGGGTGATAAGTTGTACTAAAATTTATCTTTGTTCCAAGAGGAAACTGTATGGTACTCCAAAAGTACGAAGTGTACAAATGATCATGGTCACATATAATCTTCCATGGAATCCCATTAAGTATCACTATCTCATAAAAGTAGACATGTTTAACTGCATTAGCTATATAAGTGGTCTTAACCAAAGAAACATGTTCCACATTTTTTAATTTATTCAGCAAGACCATGATTGCGTCGTCGTGATAGCTCAGTATAGGTGGCCCAAAACTGAAGTCAATAGAAATGGTGTTCCATTTCCACTCTCATATAGCATGAGGATATAGAAGGATAAGTGGATGCTGATGCTCAACCTTCACTATCTATCACTCCAATCACCAAGACACATAACGAGTTATATCTCTCCGAAGACCTTTCCAATAAATTTTTTTCTCAATGTAGCATGCATCTTCTTCACCCCTTGATGGGATAAATAAGGTGTATGATGAGCCTCTATAATAATGTCCTTACATAAACCACCTTCTCTAGGCACATATATCCAACCTATGTTCCTTAAAATACCATTTGAATCCAAAGATAAACCCCCAAACTTACCTTGAAGGGGTCTATGTTATTCAAAATCTTCTCTAACTAAGAGGTAGAAGCTTTTGTGAGGAAGATGCTATAAGATCTTGGTCCTCAAATATGTATCCACTAATGTGGCCATGACGAGATGCTTTTGAATAATTAAAGTTTCCACAACCAAATTATCCTTCTGCTTCACATGATCAATCTCCATATCATACTCGCATAAAATATTCATCCAACGTTGTTGGTGGACGTTGAGATTGGGATGTGTAAAGAGGTTTTGTAATCTAAAATGGTCTTTCCTAAGCACAAACCTCCTACCTAATAGAAAATATATCCATCTAACCAAAGGATAAACCACTGCTATAAACTCAAGGTCATGATTTAGGTAATTAAGCTCAGAATCCTTGAGTTTACAAGACTCAAATGCAATAGCTTAGCCACCTTGATTCAATAATCCTCCTATCCCTGGCAATAAACCATTTTTACATATAAAGAAGTCTGACTACGGATCTAGAACTACTAGGATAGGTGCTGTAGTAAGGAATTCCTTCAGAGCCTTGAAAGAATACTATCAACTGTTTGACCAAAAAAACATCTTCCCTTTCCGATGTAGGGAAGTGATGGGATGAGAAATATGTGAGAAATCCTAAAAAAACCTCCTATAATATCCTATTAATCCCATGAATTTGCATACCTTGGTCACATTGGTTGGCACCAGAAAATAAATGATAGCTCTAATCTTGGAAGGATCGACTGTGATACCTACCCCATACATAATGTGGCCCAGATACTAAACCTATATTTGAAAGAATGCACACTTCTCTAGGTTAGCATATAGTTGCTACTCTCAAAGACACTTCAAGACCTAGTGAAGGTGATCCTTGTGCTCCTCATGCATGTGTTTCAGTATATCAATATATCATCGAGGAATATGAGCATGAAGTGGTATAAATATTTCTTGAATACAACATTCATAAAAATCATGAACATTGCATGGGCATTTGTCAAATCGAATGGCACAACTATGAACTTGTAGTGGCCATATCTCACGTGAAATACTATCTTGTGAATATATTCCATTGTAATCCTTAGCTAATGATAATGTGAATTGAGATCTGTCTTTGAAAACATAGTAACCCCATTCATCTGATTAAACAAATCATCAATGTGTAGAAGGGGGTAACAATTCTTGATAATTACTTTTTTTAGAATTCACTAATCAATACACAATCGTAGGGATCCATCCTTATTCTTCACAAAAAATATTGGTACACCCTAAGGAGATACACTAGGAAAAATCAGGTTGTTCTCAAGAAGGCCCTCCAACTGGATCTTGAGCTCATAAATCTCAACAATGATCATCATATATGGTGTGTGTGAGATAGGCTCTGATCGAGAAACCAAATATTTATGAAAATATATCTCACTTGGGGGAGTTAGGCCACATAACTCACCTAGAAAGCAATACAAAAACTCCCTTAAAATGTGATGATCATCAAGTGAAGGCATACTAGTCTCATCCTATGACCTTTAACTGATTAAAATAGCATATAACTGACATCCCTTATGCACACACTGATTTAGCTGTATAGTAGATATAGTGCGAATGGAAATAGGCCTCCTAACCCCAACTGTAACAAATTTCACTACCAAATAATATTTATAAGTTGTTACCTCGATGTAGTAATCCACTCTAGTTCTTTGATCTGAAAGCCAATCCCATAAGATCCGAAGGGAAGGATGCCAAGATCTAAGGTTGTTGTGAAGGGTCCTAAGTATACAAAAAACTCCTTCACTAAGTATTTCAATGTGAACTTAAATCCATAAACCATCTCTACGTCACAATTACGACCCTACCTAACTGCCACTAGTATGCATCTCTCTACTAATGATGGGGAAATGAAGTAATCAGATGATCCTGAATGAAACAAGATAGAGATAGAAATACCACTAATACTACATATGGTCTCGATCATGGTTCCCTGATGATCTTATTTATGGTTCTTGACTGGTGCATAAATCCCATGACTACATGGTATTTCACAAAGTTTTAGAAATAGGTCCCTTACCCTTGAGTGATGATATTGTAAACCTCATCCAAATAAAATTTCTTGGTCCCCTACAATGAATATAGATGCCTACAAGTGCTCTAGTCCTCCATATGGACCCTGATGATCTTTCTATAACATTTTGTGGGTAGTGTGGGCGAGATACAACTTACTTAGCTCTAGGTGCTTCCTTTATCCTGATGGGCCCTCTAGCTAGTGACCCCATACTTCTTAATCACTAAGAAGCATATCTCTGTGGAGACCTAAAATGTGGGGAGGTGTACTATTGTTGTTGTTGATGGTTTTACAGTGGCCTGAAGGAAAACTGTGCAGATCCATCTCTACGATGAGGAGGATTGGCTTCCGTCTTTGACTTCCTAACATGTATATGTTGCATGCAGCTCCTTAATCTGTCTCTAGCCTAGTGTGTCTTCCCCCAGTTATCCTCTGTAATATAAGCCTTCTCAATGGCCTCAACTAATGTCTATGGATAATGCATCCACACTGCCCCTCCCAGATCCAAATTCGTGACCCTGATCAACCTGTGCACTCTAACTTGCTAATGCTACATGTACCCAACATAGTGTAACAAGTCCAAGAACCTTATATCATACTCTTTCAGTATCATAGATCATCGAACTCATTTTTCCACTACTAGATGAACTTCCATGAAATATAACTACTCTTGAATCACTCCTCAAAGAGTTCCCATGTCACAGTATTTTAATCCACGTGGAGCTTTTACTCCTATTTCCTCCACCATAATCCTTCCCCATCTCTCAGAATATGAATAGTAACACGAGCTTTCATGGTACTAGTGCATGGGAATATCTTGAAGCATCCGCTCAAGCTAACTAGCCAAGCCTCAACCTGTAATCCTTTTGTCTCCCCGATGTAATGAGGTGGATGAAGCTTTAGTATCTCCCAAATATGGTTGGTAGTTTTCCTCTGTCTATCCTTCGGTCTCTCCACATGGTTGTCTCTCTTTCTAGGGCTCCTAGATCTCTCCCTATGGATCACATCCCTATCTCCATACTTTCTCTATGGTGAATTTGGTCTAACTGGCTCCACATGGGATTTCTCCACCATATGCTCCTCATTGTGCCATGGATAGGCATGAGATTTCCTTTGACGACTCTCTATCCATTTGGTTAGGTCGTCCTCTAAGTGAACCTCCACGTATGGCGGCATTGACCTCTTGTAAGATTTGTATTATATGTGGCACTTGTAGGTTTGAATGAAGGAGAGGAAGGAAGTCGTAAAATCTTATGGAGTCTCTTATGGAGGTTTTTGTTTTGGATCATGCCCTTAAATGGTTTGATAAATGTGGAAACTATTTGTTATTACATGCTTAATGGGAGATCTACCCTACTCTAGTTATGGGTATTGTTTGCCCTAGCTTATCTTGCTTTAAATCTGAATATTTATTGGTTTGTGTGTTTGTGTGTATAACCAAGAGTTCGGCCAAAAACCAGGGCACTGTCCAAATTATGGCTGCATTTTTTTAAGTTTGAGGTTCGAATATATGGGGGGGAACCCCACCCCCCCTTACCCACTATTACAAAAACTATTGGGTCGCGCAGGGCCAATCGGGCCATAACAATTCTTGTAGAATATTTTTTTAATTGTTTTCCTTTTTCATAACCAATATACAACCGATTCCATAATTATTTCAATATTAGTTTTATGTAATAGTATAACATATATCTATATATATATATATAATTTATATAAATATATAATTATATATATATATCTATATATATATATATAATTTATATAAATATATAATTATATATATAGATCTACTTTTTTTTGTTATTTTATTTTCAAAACAATAAGCTTAGGTATATTTATTTGTATAAATAAGTTTATATATATTAGGCTAATTATTTTTGAGAGAATTCCACTAATGAAGGGAAGACAATTTTCTTTTTTAATCAAGGAGTTAGTTGTGTAATAATGTTTCATTTACATCAACAACAGTGTAGCTCAGACAATTTAAGAAAGAGATAAATTTAAACATCAACCAATATATGTATACATTCCTTTTATAAATTAAGAGAGACAAGCCCATTTTATACGAAGAGAAAAATCATATTGAATTTTATTTCTAGTTCAAATAAGGACCATTTCAACTTGGAAATGAATGTTCACTTTAATTTAAATTGCATATTTTAATCAGATACAACAAACAATGAAATGCAACACTCAAACACTTTATTTCCAACCATATGCATCTCTATTGAAAAAAAACCATTTCAGATTTTAATAGCATGCAAAATTGCTCTAAGTTGTAGATTTAACTTAGTACAATGCAAGGAAATAAAACTTCCAATCATGCACATTCCATGGCTTGGAAACTCATAACCAATTTTGAATAAATCATTTACAAGGACTTACCTCTAAAATTCAAGTATGAAAATCCCTCCACTCAAAGGTGGAGATAACATGATAAAATTTACAATAAACTTCACTCCTCTTTTTCTTCTATGCAATGTAACTCTATCCATGGCATTAACTTTGACCATCTTATTTCCTTCATCACCAAATCACCACACCAAGGAAGGGAGCATAGGAAACATTCACCTCTCAATTTTTTTCCAATAAGAATGTGAATCCAACCTTCTCATTCGCCCCTAAGACCCAACAATGGAGAAATAGAGAGTGTTTAAAACCATGTAAAATCTTCATATAGGCTTCAATAATACATATATTTGCACCAACAAAACTAGAAACACATAAACAACCATGATAAAGGTACTAGTCGGCATGTCAGGTCATTAGTGATGAAATTTGAGCAAGAGATATCTATATAAACATAACATACTCACTATTTTATGGGCGAACTATCTTATATTAAGAGTTAGTTATTTACTAAGGGAAAGGACTACATTTCGCCATCATTTACATTTGCATCACACAATCATATGGGGAAAGGGTTGTATTCATTCTATTCCATCCACCATCTACATCTTTACATCTAGTTTTTTCCCCCTAATTTTACGTCATCGACGCTAGGGAACCCTAGGCACACAATTACACACACAAGCACACAAAATTACATTGAGTCTGGAATGTAGTGCAACTCTTAGTTTTAAGTCCACCATTGTGGCAGTTAAGGTCAGTCCAACCCCTTCATATGCATATTTCTCTTTTAAGGATTTGATGCTTTGTATGGGGTTTTACAGGTAGATCTTCATCATTAGTTTACATAGACATAAGCGAAGCCACAATGAAAACTACATGAAAAATATTCAGATATTACGAAGATCTAGTGACTCTATCATATTCAGGTCCTGAGCTTCTCTGTAGACCAGAGTGCTAAGATTACAGACTAAGGTGCCCACAAGCACCCTAGTCGTCTTCCAGGTGCCCTTGTTTGGTCAGATCTTCAGCTACTACAATTTCTTGGGTAGCACCTTCTCACTCTACTTCTTCTGCACGTCATCTTGTTCAGTCCGACATCATAATGAGGTAATTCCTTTTTAGGTTAGTATTTTTCCCTCTTATTTCAATTATTTCATTTCAATTAAATGTCAAATAAAATTATTTAACATTTACATTGAGCTTCATATTGGTTATTTCATTATTGTTACTAGTTTAGATTAACTTAAAATAATAGTACAATATTTCCTTATTTTAGTTAATCACTATCACCTTGATCATTACTGGTTTTCTTCACATTTTTAATATTTGTATGATTATTGGCTATGTATTTTATTTTCTTGTGCTTTCAAATGATATTGAAAATTAAAAACAACCACGATCGTTTACTATCCATTTTTCTAATATTCTATCTACGGGATAAACTACTAACTTCTTTCGTGTAGGACCGCCTTGTTGAGAAATTTATCAAATAGAAAAAAACTTCTAACACTTTTTGTAGGCTTCTCTTGGTTAGAGAATGATCTCAAAACTAATTAAAAACAACAAAAATAAAAAAAATTAGCACAATTAAGGTACACTATTATTTTCTTCTAGTGATTTTCTTTCAACTTGAAAAAAACTCTATTGCTAATAAGTTCGTCATTTGTATTAGCATTTAGAAGAAGTGGATTTCATCACCACCTATTCTACACCAGTGATGTGGAATTCATCACCACGCACCACCAACATTTGTATTTGCACTGCACATTGAGACCCAGTCTCAAAACAACGTTCGGTATCTCCCTCGTCTTTTGTCCCCACTTACAGGTAGTGTTGTTGTGATTGGGACTACTATGAGTAACACCTAAAATAGTTATAACAACAAAGTCTAGGAATCATCCCCATAAATATTTGGGGATTAATAATAACATTGTATGCACCCAAAATTGTATGTGCTACATTATCAGAAAATGGTTACAAAAGTCCCCAATGATTATTCACATCCTTTCAGATATTGTTCGAGCTCCTAAAACTACTTGCATTGCATATTTTTAGCCTAGAAATATTTACTTATCTTATCCACACTTTTTTCAACTTCCCACTTCATTTTCTGCATGTTTTGGTCTTTAGTTCCAGGAGCGCCACCCTGCTTGGGCGGCGGTTCTGAAACTGCCACCCAGGCAGGTTTGGCGGTCCTGCATGCTTTTTCTAGAATCTATCATGTGTATTTTTAACATGCGATGCTTCACTTAACTTAACTTTTGGGATGCGTTTGTGAACCAAATTTCCTAAAAATAGTTTTGATTGCTTGGATTTCCTTCCCTCTTCTATTTTTAAATAGAATTAATTAGTTTGAACTACCTCTTCTTGCCTTGTGCAAGAAGGAACGTCCCAGCCAATTCCTATATATTCCATACTTGTATTCAAGCAAAAGGCCTGAGAATTTTTGTGTATCTTTCATAGTATTCCTACCACAATCATGCTATGAATTACATAGCCAAGGTCAGATCTCTTGTGTTATCTCTCTTCTAAATTATACAACCATTACAAGCATATAAGCTCAAATATAGAGCCAAAGGAGAAGAAAAATATGGGTATCACCTCCTTTTACCTCCCAACTAAAACAAGTTTCCACCCTCCAAGTGCACATCACAAACATGCAAAATATCCTTATCTCTCCCCATTTCAAAATTCACAAAATTAGCAATATTTTCCTTTAATCGCCCCATATGTGGAACACCCTACTCACACTCCCTGCAAAATGTCTCACAACTCCCTCCAATCACCAATGTTCCTATTTTCCTTTTCCCCGCACCTTCCTTAAGGTGAAAATATACCCAATCCCATACATATTCACATACATCCATTCACATTTCAACACAATAGTTAAATAAGGAACATAAAATGAAAGGTATAGAACCTACTTTTCCATTGCAATGACCTTCAATCCTTAAGAAAGAAAAATCAATCTTCTTCCAAGTCTAAGAAAAATCCAAAAACAAGATCCAATATTCCAAGACATGTCCCAAGCTAAATCACCAAAATATGCAAGCGTGTACCAAAAACAAGTAACTCCTAAAATACCAAAATAACTCAAATAAATAGAAAACATGGAGAGGATGGTGAGTTGGATCCATGTAGGATGTCAGATCACTACTCGTCCAATCTACCTCACCAAGTCAAACAAAAATACCAACACTCAAAAATGGGTAGGGTGAGGTTATGACATAGTCAACTTGCACTCAAACCTCTACTCCATGCTTCCAAGGATACAATTAAGAATGTAAGTAAAAAGGATACGTTAATTGCCCATTTTCATTCAAAAAAACATCATGAGGGATAAATTGTGCCCCTTACTTCAGAGGTATGGTTGGTAGGAAGGTTTAAGTGGTATGGCACAAGTTTAACTTGTCCCAAAAGCCTTCAAAAGTGGTTCTAATTTGAAATTTTGGATGAGTACAAAACTCAAACTCGATAAAAAAAATCCATTAAAAATAAATAAGATATCAAGGATTATCTAACCAATTTAATGCCTACAAAGTCACATCCCAACTTAGCATTATCAAAATTCTTGATTACTAAATAAGAGTACATTAACTAAGCAAGAACAAAGTGAGAATACTTTTTAATTAAATAAATCACATACACAACCACATAAATAAATACAAGAATGAAAAAACAACACACACAAACCCTTGGCCACATATGAGGTCATCCGCCATGGAACCTCGTATCAACTTAACAATGAAATAAAAATATGCACAAACAAAATGTTTCTAAGGTGGCCTTGTTGCATACATGTAATATTCATCCATGGTTAGTCTCTTAGCCCCTTCTTATTAATAATGATATAATTTCCTGCAAACAACCAAACAATACCCATTCGGCCTCAAAGCCATCCCAAATACATCAAAAAATAAAAAATATACATATATATCAATTAAGATCATCATATAACATAGCTAAATCATCACCAAGGTTAGGAAATTCTATCGTTTTTTTTACAACTTCTTAACATTTCAATTCTACTCTAATCAATAATTTACAATTATCAATAATAAAAATTCACATTTTATGATAACAATGCAATTCCATACATCTATTGTAACTCATTCCTTCTAGATACTCTTAACAACATATCAGTGATTCCTAATACCATCACATATTAGCAATTTACAATATTAAATAGATCACATCGTTAGTCCAAATACCTTAATATAATCATAACTGTCAAGAGTCCAAAATGTCAGCATATAGAAAAATAATACTAGATCATCATTAAGTACTGAAATATCTATCCATGTTTCCTATGAGTCAATACAATCCACAATATGAGTCACAACATATCGATAATAAAAATTTCTTTAGTATCTATCATCATGCTAACAAAACTATAATAATAATAATGTTCATTTCTCTAATCAACAATAGTTAGATCCTAGTAAAATAAGTGTCCAAGAGGAGTGGGCACTACATACACATATTCATGTTTTCTTTTTACGCTAATGTGTTTATGAGAATGTTGTAAAAAGTTATGATTATGTGAAATTATAGGTACAATACCTAATAACACACATGAAGTCAAAAATATCATAGTGTGGAATAATATTCAATGAAATGAAATAGGATAAACCAAAATTGAACAACCTCTATTTTAAATTGTAGAGTTCACTTTATAGTATAGTGCAGTCCTACCCTAATCAATGTGGTCTTTTCCCTACACATTTAGATGGACAATAGTTGATCATGTGTATTCCATGTTCTTTATCCATTCATATTTATCAACAAAACCATCAATAGTCAACATGAATGAGCTTATTCACCTCTCAAAACCTAACAATCGTACTAATTATTTTAGAACTTTACCATACTTGCAATATTATAGTCTCCATTATATAGTTGTAGCTAGATGTGACCTAAATGAAATAATTTCCTGTAAAATTTAATCAAATATATACAAATTAATTGGATAATGATACTTAATTAACTTTAGGGTTGATACAAAATATCATCCATCCTTCAAATCTATAACTAATCATTTTTATTTTTATTGTTTAATAATTGCAGTGTGTGTTATATCCCTTTTAATTTTGATGTTAAAAATTATATTATTTATAGCCTCCACTAATATTATTTGAACTCATTTTATTTGTTAACAATTTGGATTAGTAATTGATTCCAAGAGAAAAAGAAGGAATGGTCTGATATAAACACACATATATACATGCATATGTAATATAATTTTATATATATGTAGAGATGTACATATACAAAAACAAACACACACACACACACACACACACACACACAGAGAGGGATGCATGTATGTGTGTATGTACATATACATACATACACACACACATACATAGACATAGATACATACATGCATATACATATATATACATACATATATATGTATATATATGTATATATATTATCTATATGTATACACAAACACACACAAAATAATATGAAAATATTTGATTGTAAACTAGAACTTTGTAAATAACACGATATGAACTAGGTATCATTAACATGGATGTCAAAATATTTGATTTACCTTTCAATTGCGCTCAATTTGGTGTACCAATTTTTTAGAAAAATGTTTATAATTTTGGAGTAATATTTTACTCATAAATGATATTTTACAATTCCATATATCAGCGACCATGTTTGACCGACCTCATCTAATATAGAAATTTGTCTATTAAAAACTATCAACATCATTCATATGTACTTTTAGAAGATCGATATTGAAAATGTTATTGGCGTTAAATGACTGGTTAACCAAAACATAAATAAATTCATTGATATAAATTATAAATGAAATTATAGAATCTTCTGTATTTTTAAATACAATTTCAAGAAATGGTTTAAAGGCCATTTAGAATAAATTATTTCTTTAATTTCTTTACAAAAAAAATTGTAATTATTGGAAAGGCTTCAAGGGAAATAACAAAAAATATATTACAATGAAGCTCATAGAGAATTGAAAAACACACACCAAAGTTCCAAATATGATTGACATAAGTAGCACTCAAAAAAGTGAAAACCCATAAGATATAACAATCAAAGGAAAAGTGATCAAGCTAAAGAAGAGGAGTGGGATCTAAGATTCATATGTGTTGGAACTATGAGTTGATTTGAATAAGTTATTTTATTGTTATGTATAACCATCCATTCCTCCTTATTAGAATCATCAACAGAATCAAGGCCACACGAAAGAAGAACATCAATAGAAGTTATATATCCTAACAAAAACTCAGAAGAAGAAGAAGGAGAATCCATTTTCTTAATGAACCCCGTAAGGGCCTATGGGGTTTTATTAAAATAATGTGAAACATTTAGAGGAAAATGAGAAGAATTATCAACCAATAGAGTATATTAAACCTTAGATGTGCACTTTTCAGAGGACGGATAATCAACATGAACTGAAGGGGATTCAATGATAAAGTGAGAAGGGATATAATCCCTCCACCATGCTTAATTAGATATAAAGTGAGAAGGGATATAATCCCTCCACCATGCTTAGTGCGAGATATTTTTTCATAGATTGTTGAAAGGGAAAATGTTGCCAAGTTTTCCATATTCCTCCCGATGAGACACAACATGATGATGAAGATCCTCTTCAAGCTTGAGAACAGGGGTATAGTAAGATTGTTTGAGGCTCTTCTTCACCCTTTGATATTATCTAAAACAACAACAAATTATTTTCAAATAAATGTTGTTTTTCACTCAAGAGCACTAGTTGTAGATTGAGCAACAGGGGCGGAAGCTTGATAATTTTATTAAACTCAATCAACCATTTACACATGAGTGAGATGCAACACTTATAGGTATTGTACAATTGAATACAAACAAGAAACTAATTTACAAAGGTGCAACCATATTCCAGATTACATAAGCTTCCAATATTACATCCGGGGAATTACAACAATAATATTGTTAAAACAACATAACAACATCCATAATGTTTAAATAAAACAAATATGGTTAATAAAACCAAATAACAACGTTATTTAATTAATAAAATTAATTATATAATTAATTATATAATTCATAATTAATTGACCTAACATTTCCCCCCTTAATTTTACATTTCCTCAAGGGATGATGAGAGGAACTCTCTAAACAACCCGAACTTGTCATGTGCAAGTGACTTCATGAAAATATCTAGTTTTTGTTTAGTTGTTGGAAAAAATTGAACCTGTATATTGTGCTTCAACACATGTTAATGTATGAAATGAACCCGTACTTCAATATGTTTTGTTCTTTTATGAAACACTAGATTGTGAAAAAGTTTGAGAACACCTTCATTGTCAACATACCTTGTGGTCAATGTTTCCTGTGGTATTGCAAGTCCTTCTACTATGTGGTATAGCCAAATAGATTCGCAGATAGCTTCTCATACAGAATGATACCTGAATTCTATGGAAGAATGAGAAACAAAGTGTTATTTTTTGCTTCCTGTGATATTTTTCTAGATCCCATAAAGAACACAAATCCTGAGGTTGATTTTATATCATCAATGTTACCTGCATGATCTGAATTTGAATATCTTGACAAAAAGAAGTTTTCATTCTTCTTGCATTCTAGAAAAACATCCAATGATCCTTTGAGATACCTTAAGATGCACCTTGTTTCTTTCTAATGAAAAACTTTGAGTTCCTACATGAACCTGGATAGATAGCTTACTGCAAAGCTGATATCTGGTCTAGTGTAGGTCAGGTAAATGAGACTTTCAATCAACTACCGATAGAGAGTGGCATTTACCTCAGGAGATGGATCTGAATGAGATAACTGTAATCTATTCTCCATAGGTGTAACAATTGGTGTGTAATCCATCATCTTAAATTTCTTGAGCATTTTCTTGGTATATTTCATCTGAGAAACAAAAATGTGATTATCTTTCTTCCATACTTCCAATCCAAGAAAATAGTGCATTAGCCCAAGATTGGTCATGTGAAATGATCGATTAAGATATTTCTTTGTTGCATCGATCATCCTCACTAAACAGACAGTGATGACTAGATCATCAACATAGACAACAACAATCACAATATCCCCCCTTACTTTTTGAGGTAAATATTGGGATCGTATGGATTTCTAACAAATCCATGTTGTACGAGATGCTCATCAATCTTGATGTACCATGCCTGGGGTGCCTGTTTAAGGCCATACAAAGATTTCCTGAGTCTGCATACTTTGTTTCTTGACCAGGTACTACATATCCCTTAGGTTGAGTCATGTAGACTTCTTGTAAATATTTTTTTAGGAAGGCACTTTTAACGTCCATCTGGTGGACTTTCCAGCCAAACTATGTAGCTAGACCAAATATCATTCTGATTGTTTTGATCTTAGCTATGGGAGAAAATGTCTCCTCATAGTCTATGCCCTATTTTTGTGCATACCCCTTTATTACTAGTCTCTCTTTATACTTGTCCACTGTCCCATCTGCTTTGTACTTTATTTTCAATATCCATATACATCCAATGGGTTTCTTTCCCAGTGGAAGATCAACAAAATGCCAAGTGTTATTTGTCATCATTGATTGATATTCAGAATCCATGGCATCTTTCTAGGATTTTGAGTTTAGGGATTCCTGGACTATAGAGGGATAATCAGATTCAATTAATCTACTCATCAAAGAAAAGTTAACTTCTTCTCTTGCTTTACTGCAAGTCTATGGTCCAGGGGTAGATGTATCTAGTGGAGCATCCGTTCTTACATCTCATAATGTGCTAGTACACCACTTGGGCATATGTTGAATTGTTCCCATGGGTCATGGTTATATCTTATCAACACCATCATCCAAATCATCACTTTCATCATCTAAGGGAACATCAGCATAAATTTTGACAAGTGGAGAAAAATCTACATCTGGTGAGTCTGGAGGAGGAGACTCAACTTCCTTCTTCTCAAAAAACTCAACATCGCTGCTGGTGTAGAATTTTCTGGTCTTCAAATCCATCAATTTGTACCCAAGGGTCTCTTCATTGTACCCAATGAAGACAATTTTTTATGAATTCATGTTTAATTTCTTTCTTTTCTGCATAGGTATGTGCATACTTGCTTTGCACCCTAATACTCTAAGGTGCACAATATATGGTTTCCGCTTTGACTATGCTTCTTATGGTGTTACTCCTTCAAGAGCAACTGTGGGTACTATTTTCAACAAATACACTTTTGTCTTTGTTGCTTCTACCCAGAATGTCTTCGCAAGTCCAGGTTCATTGATCATGCATCACACCATTTCCATGATAGTACAAATTCTTATCTTAACAACACCATTCTACTGTGGTGTGTGTGGAGAAGGAATTTGTCGACGAATCCCATGAGTTTGCAGGTAGTATTTGAACTCATTACTGGTGAATTCCCCCCTTGATATGAGTGGAGAGTTCTGATGTGATGACCTGTTTCATTCTCGACTGCTACTTTGAACTTTTTGAAAGTTTCAAAAGCTTCACTTTTCTTGCGAAGACAAAAAATCCACACTTTACTTAAATAGTTGTCAACACAAAGCAAGAACTATTAAAACCCAGAATGACTTGGTTTCATTGGACCGCAAAGATCGGTATGAACTAGGTCAATTTTTCCATGAGCTCAAAATGTACTCTTCTAAAATGAAGCTTTGTGTTGTTTTCCTGCTAGGTACTGAGGACACTTATCTGTATCCTTTTGCAGAGATGATATCCCATGTACCATATTACACTGGCAAAGTGTCTCATGATACTTGAAACTTACATAACTAAATCTCTGATGCTATAACTGTGCTGAGGTGGAGTTCTTAGCCACAAGTTCTTGATCATATCTGTGAATAAAATCAAGTTGGAACATGTGTCCCACATTGGAGGATTTTGCAACTATTTTTGAGCCTCTTGATTTGTCTCGAATCAAACATGTTTTCTTGCCGGAATGACTATCAAAGTCAATTTTTAGGTTGTGATCAAGGATTTGACTTAGAACTGAAAGCAAATTCTTTGTCAACCTAGGGACATATAAGACATCAAATATTTTTTAGTTACATCAACCAAAGGGTAGAGAAATGTTCCCAATCCCCAGAACTGTATATGAAGAATCATCTCTCAATGAAACATGATTTTTTGATGGAATGTCCCTCATTGAAATAAACCAGTCTCTATGGTTTTTCATGTGTTGATTGACCCCAAATCAACATACCAAACATTACTAGATACGTGGATGGCTCACTTGATCGAGCAGTGAACAATTAGTCTTCATTATCTAACTGTTCTTGTTGCTCAACAATATTTCCTTGTTGATGGGGTCTTCTTTTCCTATTCCCCTTTTTGTGCCCGTGATTGTTGTTAGAATTTCCCTTGTGAGATTGTTGTTGTTGAGGTCTAGAGTTGCTTGAAAAAATTTTCTTGTAAGTATTATACCAACAATCTTTCAAATCATGTCCTCTTTTGGAGATTGGACATTACTTCTTCTATTGTTTGTCCCCTTGTTACTGATTGTGATTTTTGGAATTTTGATAGGAATTAGGTTTTCCTTTACCTTTTCATTTCCATTTTTGATGTGTAGAAAGTTCCTGCTCCTCTTCACCATCCTTAGTATGTCTGGTTTTCTTGTGTTGCAGTAAGTTTACCAATTTCTCTAAACTAATGGTCGTATCTGACACGTTTAGTGTTGTAACAAAAATATGGTAAAAATAGGGGAGTGTTCTTAGAACAATGGGAACAAGAGCATCATCTGAGACCACTTCTTTCAAGGATAGAAGTGAATCCCTCAACTCTATAACTCTTCTTAAGAAAGCTTCAATTTTCTCATTCTGCTTGAAATTCAGTGTGTCTAACTGACTCTGGTAATTTAGTATAAAATTCCTATTCATGGCCTTGTATACTATGCTCAACTTATCCCATGCTTCTTTAGCTATTTTGGCATCTCGAATATGGGGTTGCACATCGTCGGACACTCAAAACAAGATGATGAGTTTGGCTTTTTGATCTGCTTTATCAAACTATCCATTGTTGTGTTGTATCAGTAGTTGATCTGGTCAAAGTGCCATTCACAGCATAGGCCAAATATCTCGTCAAACTCAAGTTGTGTCTTGATTTTTGTCTTCCAAGCAGCATAGTTGTTTCCTCTGAGTAATTGTGAATCTGGAAGAAAAAAATTAGGGGGCATTGGTGCCCATTTTGTAGAGATCACTAACAGGGTTTAGCTCTTATCATTCCAGGTATAAGGTATCCCAATCTATATACCGTCAGTCTGATATACCGAACCTTTCTATATATGTTCCCTTCTCGATATACTCGACTGGTAGTACATGGAAGAAGCTCGCCCTTTCTATATACCCGAAGGTACATGAAAGAGGCGTTAACATACGTGAAAGAATTCAATATGTGGTACTAAGACAATACTGAAAGGGGTCTGTGTGATTATTGACACCAGCTCGAAGAAATTATCCTCATACACACGCGTAACTTTGCTATATACTCAAATAATTTATCAGTCCAGATTTATGTCATGCAATCATTCACAGACGGATGGGATGGCTCATAGTGTGTACATTATGACCTTATTACTCCCCGTCAATTTAAAGGGTCGAAGCCCAGATGATGTTGTTGCAGCTATATTAGGCGTTAAGTGTAGTAGTAGTCGCGATGGCTTTACTCTGTAAGTGACTTCCCAGAGGCACCGTATATAATGAACATGTTACGAATGAGATATAGGATCTTGTGAGTGTTACATAACCAATTTTTCACTATTTTTTATTATAACTTCTCTACCAATTTTTGAGCAATTACAAATTTTTGCAGTTGACTATGACAACCTGCATATTAGTACAATACATTGAAGTATACAATTACATTCAAATTTTTTGGAAAAAATTCAATGACAGGAAAAAAAAAATTGTTTTTCGGGGCCCTGGAGGCCTGTCGGAGCCCAATACTTCTTGTTGAGCAAACAACACAGTAAAATACTAGCTCAAAATGAATTTTTTAGGTAGCCCTCCTTTGGGCAAAATGTGCTCAGAAATGCAAAAATATGTAGAGTGGAGAAAAAAAAGTTTTTCCCTAAAATAGGGTTTTTCTCACTAAGTTTAATTAGCTGTAACTAAATTTGAATTTACCACTAAATTTAGTGATTTCACTCAATTTCCCACCAAATTTGGTAGTGGGTGAGAGGAAGGGAATTTGACCCCTTGACTTCTCTTGATGGGAAGCGTCTTACAAAATTTATGCTAGCCACTTGGGCGGCTAAGCTAAACAAGTATGTAGCAAAGAGCAAAATGTAATTAAACACATTCCAAACTGTAAAACCATACCTCTTCAAAAAACCACGGTTTTGGAAAGGTGGTTTTGAGCAAAAATTCCAGCAAAGAGAAAAAATGACAGGCGGGTTTTGGCGAGAATGAAGGCGGTTTTGAGTGTGTATGGCGCCTTAGATAGATTTTTCTTCCTTCCTTTGAGCTTGTAATCTCTTCCTTGGTGAATTCTATCCTCCTCAACCTTAATTGCAATGAATAAAGGTGGTTTTGAGGAATTTGATGGAGGTTTTGAGGAATTTGATGGTGGTATTACATGGGGATGGGACTGGGAAGTTACAAAGACAACTCTGGCTCTCTTTTTCTTGCACAAGCTTCTCCAATGCTCCTCAAATTCTGCTGCAATCCTTCAATATCATTCAACATACTCTGAACACCAAATGTAAATTGAGAAACAGGGGTGGATTCCTGATAAATATGTATTAATCTCAATCAACCAAAAATACAATGGAGTGAGTTACAATTCTTATAGGAATTGAACAACCATAAATGCATAATCAAAGAAACTAGGTTGCACAGGTGCAAACATAAACCTGATTACATAAGCTTCCAATAATACATCCAGAGAAGCACAACAATAATATTTGTTATAACAATTATAACAATTATGCCATATGCGATAAATAAAACACAAATATGGTTTATAAAACCAAATAACAACATTATTTAATTAATAATATGGTTTATGATATAACCATATAACATTATATATTTAATTAATAAAATTAACCTAACACTAGCTTCAATTCCCCTATATTATCCCTTATCTCCACCATCTCCTCCCTTCTCGAATTCCCCTATCTCCTTTTCAATTAGTAATGAGAGTACACATTTATTTTATGATCCACTGAAGTGGATTATATTTTTTAAATATCACATGTTTCTTCTATATACTTCAACATTTTATAAATACATATATTGTGGAGTTTTTATGTACAATATTTAGGAAAAGCTCTTCCAATTACGGTTTCCTATAGTTCATAATCTACCAAATTTTGGATGTATATTAGTAATCGTTGCAGTGATCAAATGTACACATTTCAATTAAAATGTATAGTTAACATTCATGGAATTTTTACTAGCCCATTTTGTGCATTAATCATTATGTTTTATGAGAAAACATTTCATTGAAAGGATTGACATATTTTTCATGAATATACTCTTGTGTTTATGCTACAATCAAAACATTACAAAAACCCTGTGAGGCATTTTCCATATGAGAAATCATATTACACGATGTGAATGCTTCCATAGCTAATAAAATTTAACAAAAAATCCAATTTCAATCATGCTTCATGGATGCATTTCCACTATTATAGATCTATCAAACTATTTTAGCAAAAATTGCAAGAATGTTGGAAAATCTTATGGAATATAGCAATTACATTTCTTACATTATTTTCAACGTATAACACATTAAATTTTCTTAAAGTTGGTGAGATCGTTCATTAATATAATAGAAAGAAAGAAAAAGTCTTCATACTGCACATGTAATGTTTTATCTACAAGTGAAACCAAACTTCAATTTATTCTATATATCCATTACTAAATTGCTTAAAATCAAACCTTGTTAACTAATGAATAATGCATGTCAATAAAATTTGTATAAACAATCTTACTAAAATAATAAAAAATTGTAAATATTATAAAACTATTATTTCACTTATTAATATTTGAACATTGATATTAATAGGATCTTTCCATATATTTGGTGAAATTTTTCCTTTTCCTCTAAAATCATAGTATATAATGTTTGTTGAAAAGAGGAAAGAAAAACAATGATCTTAACTAGATTATAAGAAATGTGGAAAATGTCTTCTAATTAACATAAAAACTAAAGAAAAGATTAATTTAAAGATCACTGGATATTGTAGAAATAAATCGGATAATGATATTCATTAAAAAAAAAAAAAACTTTTAAGAAACATCCTTGAGAAAAAGTCACAAAATTATGATTTAAGAAAAATGAGATGTTAATATTGTCTCCACAAACCAAATTTCTACTCGAGTTTAAGAAAGGATCAATATATTATACTGAAAATAAAGACAATTAAGTAAAAGAACATTCCATTATTTCCACATATTTGTATTTTCATATTATGTTTTTTGGTTTCATCTCCAATGACAAGGAAAAAAATTCCAAGATTAAAAAAAATAAAAAAAATTCTAACAATTGTTAAAATAAATAATTTGTACTACTTATGAGAGATGCATTATGTATGATGTAACATATTCTATTTTCCTCTATATAATTTATTGTTAAATTAAAATTGAGTTGTGAAAAATAATTCATGTGATATGAAATTTTATCTGATTTCTAATTTTTATTTACCAATATTTGTTTTCAATAGATGGAATGGCATAACAGTAAAGATTAATTCTAGTCAGAATATTTATATATTTCACTACATAAACAACTTCTGCATTAGAAGTCTATAATATATATGTAAATTCATTCTCAAGAGTCTCTAAATACAAGGTCTTTTACATCCTACAAAATTAAAGCCAAGTACTAATACACAAAATCACAACTCCAAGAAAATAATTAAATCATAAATATGCACTAGAAATATCAATATATTTATTCGATCTTTACCCAAATATAGAATAAAATTGGTGCACATATTTAGAAAAGACATGAAGATATTTTAGAATGTGTAACGCCCACAAAATTTTCCTACACGCAACCCAAGAACAACTTAGGCCAAACTAGAAAAATTATGGAACAATTGTTTTTTTGTTAAACATACTTGTAAAACATTTGAATTGATGGTTGTCGCATTCTTCTTTCTAAGTTATTTTAAATCAATAATATTAATTTCCTTCTTGATCCCCATTATAATAATATAGTAAAACTCTCAATACCCTTTAATAAACTTAGCTATTCTAAAGCATGGTTTAGGTTTCCTTATATTTTATTTTGATAAACATTTAAATTCCACTATAGTCGAACTTGCACAAATTAATCCCAAGGGTAAAGTGGTCTATTTAATTAAATTAAAAAGTTGTAATATACCCACAAAGGTGTCAAAGTTGACATTAATTTAAAATGTCTCTAATAGACATTTGGGTTAGAAACATAATAACACCCAACCCTTTTACACTTGATTAAGTGGCCCCATTCAAATCCTACCCATGCATTTTAAAATTTGAAATTCTCTCACTCACTTCCTACCTACTTTTGTAAGGATGAATCTCATCTATTGGATGGATTCATTTGGGGACCTTGGATTTGGAAATCCATCTAACTCTAAGTTTGCTTATGAAATGCTTATTTCTCTTTGTTTGGATTATTATTTCTTTATTTTGTTTTGCAGATTAGTGGAGGAGGAGAAAGCCATGAGAGGCCATCTCAATCTCTTTGAGATATGCACATACTTCTTCCTTTTCTTGTTTTATTTACACCCTCACCTAAGGTTCCAATGTATTCATTTATTTTATTTGGCTCATTATTTTAATACTTACCCAAATGAACATATGGGTTTTGCCCCATTTTTGAGGAAAATAGCTAAAAATGGTGATTGTATTTATTTAGGTAGAAGAATATATACATATATATAAGTATATATTTCATAAAAAAATTATTTTAATAAAAAACCGAAATAATAAAATAATATAGTGGTTATTATACATACAAACATAAATACACACACACACACACACACACACACACACATAACGAATTAAAAAGAGTTCAGACACGAATTAGATATTTAATAGCATGCAAACTTTCTCTAAGTTGTAGATTTAACTCAATAAAATTAAAGGAAATACAACTTCAAATCATGGACATTCCATGGCTTGGAAACTCATAACCAATTTTGAATAAATCATTTACAAGGAATTAACTATAACATACAAGTATGAAAATCCTCCCACTCAAAGGTGGAGATAACATGATAAAATTTACAATAAAATTTACTCCTCTTTTTCTTCTATACAATGTAACTATATCCATGGCATTAACTTTGACCATCTTCTTTCTTTCTTCACAAAATCACCATAATAAGGAAGGGAGAATAGGAAACATTCACCTCTCAATCATTTTCCAATAAGAATGTGAATCCAACCTTCTCATTCCCCCCTAAGACCCAACAATGGAGAAAAAGAGAGTGTTTAAAACCATGGAAAATCTTCATATAGGCTTCAATAATACATACATTCACACCAACAAAACTAGCAACACATAAAATGATGATAACACATAGAAAACCATGATAAATTATGCAACCATTACAAGCTTATGCTCGAATATAGAGCCAAAGGAGAAAATAAATATGGGAACCAACTCTTTTTACCTCCCAACTAAAATAGGGGTCCACCCAAAAACCTCCAAGTGCACATCCCAAACATGCAAAATATCCTTATCTCTCCCCATTTCAAAATTCACAAAATTAGCAATATTTTCCTTTAATCGCCCCATATATGGAACACCCTACTCACACTCCCTCCAAAATGTCTCACAACTCCCTTTTATATCCCCAATGGTCCTATTTTCCTTCTCCCCACACCTTCCTTAAGGTAAAAATATACCCAATCCCATACATATTCACATACATTCATTCACATTTCAACACAACAATTAAATAAGGAACATAAAATGAAACGTATAGAACCTACTTTGTCATTGCAATGACCTTCAATCCTTAAGAAATAAACATAAATCTTCTTCCAAATCTAAGCCAAATCCAAAAACAATATCCCATATTCCAAGACAAGTCCCAAGCTAAATCACCAAAATATGCAAGTGTGTACCAAAAACAAGTAACCCCCAAAATACCAAAATAACTCAACTAAATAGAAAATGTGCAAAGGATTGTGAGCTAGATCCATGTAGGATGCCACATCACTACTCATCTAATCTACCTCACCAAGTCAAACAAAAATACAAAGACTCAAAAATGGGTAGGGTGAGGTTATGACATAGTCAACTTGCACTCAAACCTCCACTCCATGCTTCCAAGGACACAATTAAGAATGTAATTAAAAAGGATACATTAAATGCCCCTTTTCATTCAAAAATACATCATGAGGGATAAATTTTTCCCCTTACTTCAGAGGTATGGCTGGTAGGAATGTTTAAGCGGTATGAGACAAGTTTAACGTGTCCCACAAGCCTTCAAAAGTGGTTCCAATTTCAAAAGTTGGATGAGTACACAACTCAAAATCGATAAAAGAAATCCATAAAAAATAAATAAGATACCAAGGACTATCTAACCAATTTAATGCCTAAAAATTCACATCCCAACTTAGCATTATCAAAATGCTTCATTACTAAATAAGAGTACATTAACTAAGAAATAACAAAGTGAGAATACTTTTCAATTAAATAAATCACATACACAACCAAAGAAATAAATAGAAGAGTGAAAAAGCAACACACACAAACCCTTGGCCACATATGAGGTCATCCGCCATGGAACCTCCTATTAACTTAACAATGAAACAAAAATATGATCGAACACAACGTTTCCAAGGTGGCCTTGTTGCATACATATAATATTCCTCCATGGTTAGTCTCCTAGCCCCTTCTTATTTATTATGATATAATTTCCTGCAAACAACCAAACAATACCCATTTTGCCTCAAATCCATATCAAATACATCAAAAAATAAAATATATACATATATAGCAATTAAGATCATCATATAACATAGCTAAATCATCACCAAGGTTAGGAAATTCTATCATTTTTTTACAACTTCTTAACATTTCAATTCTACTCTAATAAATAATTTACAATTATCAATAATAAAAATTCACATTTTATGATAACAATGCAATTCCATACATCTATTGTAACTCATTCCTTCTAGATACTCTTAACAACATATCGGTGATTCCTAATATCATCACATATTAGCAATTTACAATATTAAATAGATCACATCATTACTCCAAATATCTTAATATAATCATAACTGTCAAGAGTCCAAAATGTTAGCATATAGAAAAATAATACTAGATCATCATTAAGTACTGAAATATCTATCCATGTTTCCTATGAGTCCATACAATCCACAATATGAGTCACAACATATCAATAATAAAAATTTATTTACTATCTATCATCATGCTAACAAAACTATAATAATAATAATGTTCATGTCTCTAATCAACAATATTTAAATCCTAGTAAAATAAGTGTCCAATAGGAGTGGGCACTACACACACATATTCATGTTTTATTTTTACGCTAATGTGTTCATGACAATGTTTTAAAAAGTTATGATTATGTGAAATTATAGGTACAATACCTAATAATACACATGAAGTCAAAAATATCATAGTGTGGAATAATATTCAATGAAGTGAAATAGGATAAACCAAAATCAAACAACCTCTATTTTAAAAATTTTAGAGTACACTTTATAGTGTAGTGCGGTCCTACCCTAATCAATGTGGTCTTTTACCTACACATTTAGATGGAAAATAGTTGATCATGCATATTCCATGTTCTTTATCCATTCATATTTATCAATAAAACCATCAATAGTCAACATGAATGAGCTAATTCACCTCTCAAACCCTAACAATCGTACTAATTATTTTAGAACTTTACCATACTTGTAATATTATGGTTTCCATTATATAGTTGTAGCTAAATGTGACCTAAATGAAACAATTTCCTATAAAATTTATTCAAATATATACAAATTAATTGGATAATGATACTTAATTAACTTTAGGGTTGATACAAAATATCATCCATCTTTCAAATCTATAACGAATCATTTTTATTTTTATTGTTTAATAATTGCAGTGTGTGTTATATCCCTTTCAATTTTGGTGTTAAAAATTATATTATTTATATCCTCCACTCATCTCATTTGAATGCATTTTATTTGTTAACAATATGGATTAGTAATTGATTCCAAGATAAAAAGAAGGAATGGTCTGATATAAACACACATATATACATGCATATGTAATATAATTTTATATATATGTAGAGATGTACACACACACACACACACACACACACACCTGTGTGAACATTTACAAACACACACATACACACATATAGAGAGAGAGGGATGCATGTATGTGTGTATTTACATATACATACCTACACACACATACATATACATAGAGACATACATACATATACATATATATATATATATAGATATTTATGTATGTATGTGTATATATACATGCATATATATTATCTATATGTATACACAAACACACAAAAAATAATATGAAAATATTTGATTGTAAACTAGAACTTTGTAAATAACATGATATGAACTAGGTATCATTAACATGGATGTCAAAATATTTGATTTACCTTTCAATTGCGCTCAATTTGGTGTACCAATTTTTTAGAAAAATGTTTATAATTTTGGAGTAATATTTTACTCATAAATGATATTTTACAATTCCATATATCAGCGACCATGTTTGACAAACCTCATCTAATATAGAAATTTGTCTATTAAAAAATATCAACATCATTCATATGTACTTTTAGAAGATCGATATTGAAAATGTTATTGGCGTTAAATGACTGGTTAACCAAAACATAAATAAATTCATTGATATAAATTATAAATGAAATTATAGAATATTCCCTATTTTTAAATACAATTCAAGAAATGGTTTAAAGGCCATTTATAATAAATTATTTCTTTAATTTCTTTACAAAAAAAAAATTGAAATTATTGGAAAGGCTGCAAGGAAAATAATAAAAAATATATTACAATGAAGCTCATAGAGAATTGAAAAACACACACCAAAGTTCCAAATATGATTGACATAAGCAGCACTCAAAAAAGTGAAAACCCATAAGATATAACAATCAAAGGAAAAGCGATCAAGCTAAAGAAGAGGAGTGGGATCTAAGATTCATATGTGTTGGAACTGCGAGTTGATTTGAATAAGTTCTTTTATTGTTATGTATAACCATCCATTCCTCCTTATTAGAATCACCAACAAAATCAAGGCCATATGAAAGAAGAACATCAATAGAAGTTATATATCCTAACAACAACTCAGCAGGAGAAGAAGGAGAATCCATTTTCTTAATGAACCGCATAGGGGCCTATGGGGTTTTATTAAAATAATGTGAAAAATTTAGATTAAAATGAGAAGAATTATCAACCAATAGAGTAGATTAAACCTTAGATGTGCACTTTTCAAAGGATGGATAATCAACATGAACTGAAGGGTATTCAATGATAAAGTGAGAAGGGATATAATCCCTCCACAATGCTTAATTAGCTATGATTTTGGACTTGGATTTCCCAAACTCCTCAATCAAATGTCCTATTTGAAAATATCTATGAAAATTAAAACACAATATTTCATAGTCCAATATTTGAGTCCATACCCTTTCTCCTATTTTCAAATTATTCTTTTCAAGGAGATCAACGGTAATATCCAAATCCACAAAGGTTCGAGCATAATAGGTATGCAACAACTAATAAGTAGCATCATATTATTTATCATAAACTCCCAATTTTTCACCATTGAAACCACATAAAGATTCAGTTCATAGTAACTACAAGGGTAGACTCAAAACCCTAACCCAATTAGGAAACTAATTGAGATAATATTTTCATGGGTCAAATGAATGGTACCAAGTTTTTGTCATGAGACCATGATCTCATAAAACCTAATATACATTATGGATTACATCATGCTCTACACAATTTTAAAAAGGAATAAAACATGACTTATAACAGGGGTATAGTTCAACCTTAACCTCGATTTAAAAGCTCCAATTTTTTTGATCCATTCATGTAGTTGAGAGATATTTTTCCATAGATTGTTGAAATGGAAAATGATGCCAAGTTTTCCATATTCCTCCTCATGACACACAACATAATGATGAAGATCTTCTTCAAGCTTGAGAATAGGGGTATAGTAAGATTGTTTGAGGCTCTTCTTTACCCTTTAATATCCTTTAATATTATTTGAAACAATAACAAAAAATTATTTTCAAATAAATGTTGTTTTTCACTCAAGAATACTACTTATAGATTGAGAAACAGGGGCAGAAGCCTGATAATTGTAGTAAACTCAATCAACCATTTACACAGGAGTGAGCTACAATACTTATAGGTATTGTACAACTGAATACAAACAAGAAACTAAGCTACATAGGTGCAACCATATTCCAGATTACATAAGCCTCCAATATTACATCCAGGGAAGCACACCAATAATATTGTTAAAACAGTATAACAACATCCATAATGTTTAAATAAAAAAAATATGGTTTATAAAACCAAATAAAAACACTATTTAATTAATAAAATTAATTAAATAATTAATTATATAATGCATAATTAATTATCCTAACATCCCCCCCTTAATTTTTCATTGCCTCAAGGGATGACGAGAGGAACTCTCTAAAAAACTCGAACTTGTCATGTGCAAGGGATTTCGTGAAAATATCTACTTTTTGTTCAGCTATTGGACAAAATTGAAGCCGTATATAATGCTTCAACACATGTTCACGTATCAAATGAACTTTTACTTTAATATGTTTTGTTCTTTCATGAAACACTGGATTGTGAACAAGTTTGAGAACACCTTCATTGTCAACATACATGGTAGTCAGTTTTTCCTATGGTATTCCAAGGACTTCTAGTATACGACGTAAGCAAATCGCTTCGCAGACAGCTTTTCCTATAGAACGATACGCGGCTTCTATGGAAGAACGAGAAACAAAGTGTTGTTTCTTGCTTCCCCATGATATTTTTCCAGATCTCATAAAGAACAAAAATCTTGAACTGGATTTTCTGTCATCAATGTTACCTGCATGATCTCAATTTGAATATCCTGACAAGAAGAAGTTTTTCGTTCATCTTGTATTCTAGACCAAGATCCACTGATCCTTTAAGATATCTCAAGATGCACCTTGTTACTTTCCAATGAAAATATTTGGGTTAATACATGAACCTAGGTAGATAGCTTATTACAAAGTTGATATGTAGTCTAGTGTAGGACAGGTAAACGATACTCCCAATCAACTATCGATAGAGAGTGGCATTTACCTCAAGAGATGGATTTGAATGAGATAATTGTAATCTGTTCTCCATAGGTTTATCAATTGGTGTGTAATCCATCAGCCTAAATTTATTGAGCGTTGTCTTGGTATATTTCATCTGATAAGCAAAAATGTGATTCTCTTTCTATCATACTTCCAATCCAAGACAATAGTACATTAGCCTGAGATCGGTCATGCCAAATGATTGATTAAGATCTTTATTTTTTGCATCGATCATCCTCACTAAACTGACAGTGATGACTAGATCATCAACATAGAATACAACAATCACAATTTCCCCCCTTGCTTTTTGAGGTAAAGATTGGGATCATATGGATTTCTGAAAAATCCATGTTGTACGAGATGCTCATCAATCTTGATGTACCATGCATGGGGTACCTGTTTAAGGCCATACAGAGATTTCCTTAGTCTGCATACTTTTTCTTCTTGACCAGGTACAACATATCCCTCAGGTTGAGTCCTGTAGACTTCTTCTTGTAAATATGTGTTTAGGAAGGCACTTTTTATGTCCATCTGGAGGACTTTCCAGCCAAACTGTGCAACTAGAGTAAAGATCATTCTTATTGTTTTTATCTTAGCTGTGGGAGAAAATGTCTCCTCACAGTCTATGCCTTATTTTTTTACACACCCCTTTACTACTAGTCTCTCTTTATACTTGTCCATTGTCCCATCTACTTTGTACTTTGTTTTAAATATCCATCTGCATCTAATGGGTTTCTTTCCTGGTGGAAGATCGGCAAGCTGCCAAGTGTTATTTTTCATCACTGATTGATATTCAGATCCATGACATCTTTTTAATATTTTGACTATAGGTCTTCCTGGACTATAGAGGGCTCATTCGATTCAATTACTCTACTCATCAAAGTAAATTTAACTTCTTCTCTTGCTTTACTGCGAGTCCATGGTCCAAGGGTGGATGTATCCAGTGGAGCATCCATTCTTGCATCTTGTAATGTGCTAGTGCACCACTTGGGAATACGGTGAACTATTCCCATGGTTCATGGTTCTATCTGATCAACACCTCATCCCCATCATCACTTTAATCATCTGAGGGAACATCAGCTTCAATTTTTACAATTGGAGAAAAATCTAGATCTAATGAGTCTGAAGGAGGAGACTAAGCTTCCTTCTTCTCAAAAAACTCAACATCTCTACTGGTGTAGAATTTTCTTGTCTTCAGATCCCTCAATTTGTACCCAAGATTCTCTTCAATGTACCCAATGACAACAAGATTATGTGACTTCATGTCCAATTTCTTTCTTTTCTGCTTGGGTATGTGTATACTTGATTTACACCAAAATAATCTAAGGTGTGCAATAGATGGTTTCTGCTTTGACTATGCTTCTTGTGGTGTTACTCCTTTAAGAGAAACTGTGGGCACTCTGTTCAAAAAATAAACTATTGTTTTTTCTACTTCTACTTAGAATGTCTTTGCAAGTCCAGAGACATCAATCATGCATTGCACCATTTCCATGATAGTACAATTTCTTCTCTCAACAAAACCATTTTGTTGTTGTGTGTGTGGAGGAGGAATTTTTCGATGAATCCCATGAGTTTGTAGGTAGTATTTAAACTCATTACTGGTAAACTCCCCCCCTTGATCTAATTGGAGAGTTCTTATGTGATGACCAATTTCATTCTCGACTGCTAATTTGAACTTTTTGAAAGTTTCAAAAGCTTCACTTTTCTTATGAAGACAAAAAATCCACATTGTCCTTGAATAGTCATCAACACAAAGCATGAAGTATTGGAACCCAGAATTACTTGGTTGCATCAGAACACAAAGATCAGTATGAACTAGGTCAAGTTTTCCATGAGCTCAAAATGTACTCTTCTGAAGTGAAGCTCTATGTTTTTTTCCTGCTGGGTAGTGAGGACACTTGTCCGTATTATTTTGCAGAGATGATATCCCATGTACCATATTACGCTGGAAAAGTGTTTCGAGATACTTGAAACTTACATGACCAAGTATCTGATGCTACAACTATGCTAAGGTGGAGTTCTTAGCCACAAGTGTTTGATGATCTTTGTGAACAAAATCAAGTTGGAACATGTGTCCCACATTAGAGGCTTTTGCAACTATTTTCAAGCCTCTTGATTTCTCTTGAATCAAACATTTGTTCTTGCCGGAATGACTATCAAAGTCAATTTTTAGGTTGTGATCAAGGAGTTAACTAATTGAAATCAAATTCTTTGTCAACCCAGGGACATATAAGACATTAGATAGTCTATAGTTATGTGAACCAAGGGGTAGAGAAATGTTCCCAATCCCCTTAAATATATATGAAGAATCATGTCCCAACGAAACATGATGTTTTGATGGCGTGACCGTCATTGAATAAACCAGTATCTGTGGTCGGTCATGTGTCGAGTGACCCTGAATCAACATACCAAACATCACTAGATGCGTGGATGGTTCACTTGATCAAGTAGTGAACAAGTAGTCTTCATTTTCTGACTGTTCTTCTTGCTCAACAATATTTCCTTGCTGATGGGGTCTTCTTTTCCAGTTCCCCTTTTTCTGATGAGGATTGTTGTTAGAATGTCCCTTGTAAGATTTTTGTTTTTGAGTTCTAGATTTTCTTGATGAACCTTTCTTGTAAGTATTATACCAACAATCTTTTAAATCATGTCCTCTTTTGAAGATTGGACATTGTTTCTTCTATTGTCTTTCCCCTTGGTACTAATTTTGATTTTGGGAATTTTTATAGGAATTAGGTTTTCCTTTACCTTTTCATTTCCATTTTTGATGTGAAGAAAGTTCCTTCTCCTCTTCATCATCCTTGTTATGTATGGTTTCCTCTTATTGTAGTAAGTTCATCAATTTTTCAAAACTAATGGATGTGTCTAACATGTTTAGTGTTGTAACAAAAAAGTTGTAAGAAGACGGGAGTGCTCTCAGAAAAATGGGAACAAGAGCATCATCAAAGACCACTTCTCCCAGGGATAGAAGTGAAGCCATAAAATCTGCAACTCTTCTTAAGAAAGCTTCAATTTTATCATTCTTCTTGAAATTCAGTGTGTGTAACTGACTCTACAAATTTAGTATAAAATTATTGTTCTTGGCCTTGTATACTATGCTCAACTTATCCCATGCTTCTTTGGCTTGCTTTGGCATCTCGAATTTGGGGTTTCACATCGTCAGACACTCCAAACAAGATGATGAGTTTGGCCTTCTAATCTGCTTTATCAAACTGTCATTGTTGTGTTTTATCAGTATTTGATCTAGTCAGAGTACCATTCACATCACGCCAGATCTCTTCACACTCAATTTATGTCTTGATTTTTGTCTTCCATGCAGCCTAGTTGTTTTCAATGAGAAGTTGTGAATCTGGAAGAAAGCATTTGGGTGCATTGGTGCCCATTTTGCTGAAAACACTGACAGGGTTTGGCTCTTATCACTCCAAGTATTAGGTCTCCCAATCTATATACCATCAGTCCAATATACTGAAACTTTCTATATACGTGCCCTTTTGATATACTCGGTGGTACGTGGAAGAATCTCACCCTTTCTATATACCCAGCGGTACGTGAAAGAGGCATTAATGTATGTGAAAGAATTCAATACATGGTACCCAGACAGTACTGAAAGAGTTCTATGTGATTATTGACACTGGCTCAAAGAAATGTCCTCATACATGCACATAACTTTGCTATATACTCAGATAATTTATTAGTCTTGATTTATGTCGTGCAATCATTCATAGACGGATGATATGGCTCATATTGTGTGCACTGTGACCTTATTACTCCCATTTGATTTAAAGGGTCAATGCCCAGATGACATTGTTGCACCTATATTAAGTGTTAAGTGTAGTAGTATTTAATGTGGCTTTACCTATAAGAACTTCCCAGAGGCACTGTATATACCGAACACTGCGAATGAGATCTAGGATCTCGTGAGTGTCACAGTACCAATTTTTTACTATTTTTGATTACAACTTTTTGAATGTTTCTAAGCAGTTACAAAGTTTGTAGTTGACTATGTCAACTTGAAAATTAGTACAATATACTCAAGCATTTAATTACATTCAAAAAATTTAGAAAAAATTAAATGGCAGGAAAATGTTTTTGTTTTGCAGGCACTGGTGGCCTGTGTAGCCCAATACAGCGTGCTGAGCAAAAAATAGTAAACAAATAGCTCAAAATGAATTTTTTAGGTAGCCCTCCTTTGGAAAAATGTGCTCATAATGCAAAAATATGTAGAGTGGAGGAAAAAATATTTTTCCCTAAAATAAGGGTTTTCTCGCTAAACTTAGTTAGTTATAACTAAATTTGAATTTACCACTAAATTTAGTCATTCCACTGAATTTCCCGCCAAATTTGGTAGTGGGTGAGAGAGGGGGATTTGACCCCTTGACCTCTCTTGATGGAAAGTTTCTTACATAAGTTATGTTAGCCACTTGGGCAGCTAAGATAAACAAATATGTATAAAGAGCAAACTATAATTAAACACTTCCAAACTGTAAAACCATACCTCTTTAAAAAACCATGGTTTGGGAAAGGTAGTTTTGAGTAAAAATTCTAACAAAGGTGGTTTTTAGTGTGTATGACATCTTAAATCAATTTTCTTCCTTTCTTTGAGCTTGTAATCTCTTCCTTGGTGTATTCAATCCTCCTCAACCTCAATTGCAACGAATAAAGGTGGTTTTGATGAATTTGATGGTGGTTTTGAGTAATTTTAAGATGGTATTGTAAGGTATGGGGCTCGGAAGTTGCAGATGCAACTTTGGATCTCCTTTTCTTACACAAGCTTCTCCAATGCTCCTTAAACTCTACTGCAATCCTCTAATATCTTTTAACCTTCTATAACACCAATTTTAGATTGAGCAATAAGGGCAGAAGCCTGATTATTATATTAAACTCAATCAACCATTTACACAAGAGTAAACTGCAATACTTATAGGTATTGTACAGTTGAATATAATAAAGAAACTAAGTTGCACAAGTGCAACCATATTCCCGATTACATAAGCTTCCAATATTACATCCGGAGAAGCACAACAATGATATTGTTAAAACAATATAACAATATCCATAATGTTTAAATAAAACAAATATAGTTAATAAAACTAAATAACAACATTATTTAATTAATAACATTAATTACATAATTAATTATATAATGCATAATTAATTAACCTAACACTAGCTTCCTTCCCCTAATATCCCTTATCTCCACCATCTCCTCCCTTCTCGAATTCCCTTATCTCCTTTTCAATTATTAATGAGAGTACACATTTATTTTATGATCCATTAAATTGTATTAAATTTTTTAAATATCACATGTTTCTTCTATATTCTTCAACATTTTGTAAATGTGTATATTGTTGAGTTTTTATGTATAATATTTGGGAAAAAATCTTCCAATTATGGTTTTCTAGAGTTCCTAATCTACCAAATTTTGGATGCATATTAGTAATCGTTGCAGTAATTGAATTTACACATTTCAATTGAAATTTACAGTTAACATTCATGGAATTTTTTACCAGCCCATTTTGTGCAAAAATCATTAGGTTGTATGAGAAAACATTTCATTGAAAAAATTGAAATATGTTTCATGAATATACTCTTGTGTTTATGCTACAACCAAAACATTACAAAAACCGTGTGAGGCATTTTCCATATGAGAACTCATATTACAAGATGTGAATGCTTCTATATAGCAATAAACTTTAATAAAAAATCTAGTTTAAATCATGTTTCATGGATGCATTTCTACTATTATAGATCTTTTAGACTATTTTAGCAAAAGTTACAAGAATGTTGGAAAATCTTGAGGAATATAAAAATTACATTTCTTAAAAAATTTCAACGTATAACACATTACATTTTCTTAAAGTTGGTGAGATCGTTCATTAATAAAATAAAAAGAAAGAAAAAGTCTTCATACTCCACATGTGATTTTGTATCTACAAGTGAAACCAAACTTTAACATATTCTGTATATCCATTATTAAATTGCCTAAAACAAAACCTTATTAACTAATGAATAATGCATGTCAATAAAAGTTGTATAAAAAATCTTACTAAAACAATAAAAAAGAGTAAATATTAAAAAAACTATTATTTAACTTATTAATATGTGAACATTGATATTAATAGGATTTTTCCATATATTTGGGGGAAATTTTTCCTTTTCCTATAAAACCATTGTATATAATGTTTGCTGAAAAGAGGAAAGAAAAAAATGATCTAAACTAGATTATAAGAAATGTGAAAAATATTTTCTAATTAATAGAAAAATTAAAGGAAAAATTAATTTAAAGATTAGTGGATATTGTAGAAATAAATCATATAACGATATTCATTAAAAAGAAATAATAAAAACTTTTAAGAAATATCCAGTACAGAAAAAGTCACAAAATTATGAATTAAGAAAAATGACATGTTAATATTGTCTCCATAAACCAAATTTCTACTCAAGTTTAAGAATGAAAAAGAAAGAAAAATAAGTAAAAGAACATTCCATTGTTTCCACATATCTGTATTTTCATATTATGTTACTTTGTTTCATCTCTAATGAGAGGAAAATAATTTCCAAGATTAGAATTAAAAAAATATTTTAACAATTGTTAAAAAAAATAATTCGTACTACTTCTAAGAGATGCACTGTGTATGATTTAGCATCTTATATTTTTCTCTATAAAATTTATTGTTAAATTAACATTGAGTTGTGCAAAATAATTCATGTGATATGAAATTTTATATGGTTTTTAATTTTTATTTACCAATATTTGTTTTTTTATAGATGTAATGGCGTAACAGTAAAGATTAATTCTAGTCACAATATTTATATATTTCACTACATAAATAATTTCAGCATTGGAAGTGTATAATATATGTGTGAATTCATTCTCAAGAGTCTCTAAATACAAGGTCCTTTCCATCGTACAAAATAAAGCCAAGTATTATACACAAAATCACAACTACAAGAAAATAATTAAATCAGTAATATGCACTAGAAATATCAATATATTTAGTTGATATTTACCCAAATATAGAATAAAATTAGTGCACATATTTAGAAAAACATGAAGATATTTTAGAATGTGTAACGCCAACAAAATTTCCCTGCACGAAACCCAAGAAAAACTCAGGTCAAACTAGAAAAATTATGGAATAATTTTTTTTTTGTTAAACATACTTGCAAAAGATTTGAATTGACGGTTGTCCCATTCTTGTTTCTAAGTTACTTTAAATCAATAATATTAATTTCCTTCTTGATCCCCATTATAATAAAATAATAAAACTCTCAATACCCTTTAATAAACTTAGTTATTCTAAAGCATGGTTTAGGTTCCCATATATTTTATTTTGATAAACATTTAAATTCCACTGATTACCTGACTAACCCCTAACTTAATCCCCAGGGTCCAGTGGTCTATTTAATTAAATTACAAGTTTTAATAATACCCAAAAATCTGTTCAAGTTGACATTAATTCAAGATGTCTCTAGAAAGACCTATGGGTTACATAACGTAATAACACCCAACCGTTTATACTTAATATCATCATAGTGGCCCCACTGTGATGCCTACCCTTGCTATCACCATTGAAATTCTCTCACTCACTTCATGCCTACTTTTGTAGAGATGAATCTCATCCAGTTTGGATGGATTCATTTAGGGACCTTACATTTGATAAGATCCATCTAGATCCTATGTGTACTTATCAAAAATCTTCAGGTGTCCTTACTTATTAGTTTATGCATGTTATCTATTTATCTTTGCATTTTTGTCATTTGTAGATTTATCTAATGGAGGTTGAAATCCATGAAAGGAAGGTAACACTTCCTGGAGCTGAATTTTTTAGGCAGCCCCTGCATATACCATCTAATCCATTTTTATCGTAGTTTTCTCTATTTCACAGGTTATCCAGTTCACAGTGAGGACATTCAATGTGTGCTCATCCATTATATTTGGACCATTATTCTCCCAAGGTACCATAAACCCTTGCATATTTGGAGGTTGTTTTATTTTTCTTGGTTATCATATCTCACTAATATGAACACGGATGAAGAAAAATGTGATCAACATTTCTGACATGCCTAGGTGGAAGACCTATCCCACAATAGTATATAAGTATGTATGGTCTCATTAACTCCTTATCATTATTGGTTATTTTCCTGAAATTGTGTTTTCTTTCATAATGGTTATTATTCTATGCCATATGGATGCATATATGGTTAAACCTTAAAAAAATTGTTGGAACTCGTGTTGTTTAGAGATTTTACATAGACAAGGGTGCCTAGATTGTAGAACAAAGCACCCAAAGGCACACTAGTACCTCTCTATGTTCTCCAGTCTAGCTAGAGGGGGGGTTTTAGATCCATCACCTTTTAGGAATTTTGTACAGTCGTTCCTACTTTTGGATTTTCTAGTCATTACCACTGCGACATAGTTGTGTGAGCGTCTACTATTTATCCGAGTTCTTTCCTCTTCCCTCTTGCATGTTAGGGTTAGAATTGTTCCTATTTACATAGTTGTTTATCTCATTTACATACTTCTTTACTTGCATTTATTTACTTTATTACAATTACTCATAGCTTAGACTAACTATCCCCATATACTACATAGTTAGTTAATTTATAGTTAATCATTTTGGTGAACCCGACTGCTTTCACACTATAGGATCCTCATTTTTATTCTATCATGGGCCATCAAAGTTATTTATCTAATTTTCTTAAGAGATATCCCAATTGTCAGGATATTATACAAACTTAATCCCTAGACTACTAAGTCTTCTTGATGACAATATGCCACCACTACCCAAATTAAGTTCTAAGCTTCATTTTCTATTTGTCGAATGTAGTATCAATGATCCTCCATCTAATCAACCACTATTTAGAATCGATTTTCAATCCTTACATACATTGTTAAAATCAACAGATAAATTTGTATCCATGGAACTCCAATTCCATCACATCTCATAGATTTAAAATTCAACATCTTAAGGATGCTTCCCAATCACATATTTTTTCTCCTTCTCCATCTTATATGCAATCTATGTTTAACCACTGTCATATGATTGAACCTCAAGATACACCATTTCTGGAGCCTCTCATGTCTTGAGCACAATACCATGCCAATGAAATTTTTCCTCACCTCCTTAATCATCAGTTGATCACTCTATCATATATGCAACAAGATTATTCTCCTTATCAGTTAAAGAAAAATATCAAGGTCATCCATAATGTAATTATCATCAGAATCAATGGACATAATGACAATGATTGCCATAATTTGCTTCACATAATAAAAAGTATTAAGTTTTAAGGTCTTATTTAATATAATGCACAACATTCTACTACAAAGGTTACATCCACATGGGCTCCTAGGGCTACTTCCTTCGGTTAGTCATGATCCATGCCTAAGCAACCACCTATCAAAATTAGTTCTCAAACCCCTCCCACTAAGTCTGTCTACTGCATTGCTAAGTATCTTACCCAACCTAAGAAGTCCATCTTTTCTCCACTGAGAGTCACATGTAACTTAGCCTCCTCTCAAGTCTAAGCTTCAAACAATCGCTTTCGTCCCCATAACTAACTCCTCCTCACTAGTAGTCAAGACACATTACAAACTCCACCACGTCATGCTAAAAATTACAATAGTCCAACACATGGTTGTACTTCATATGCATTTTCACTTAATTTCATAAACGAACACACTTTTTGCTTCCTATGTCACATTGGTTTCCACCGCTAAAACGTCCCAAAACTTGGTCTAAGAATGGTAGGTGACTCTTGTCACTCTACCCTCTTGATGCCTCACACTCATATTCTTATGGTTCTTATATGATTGTTGAAGGTTATTTTACCATAAAGAACCTCGTTTATCTCCTTACAATTACCATATTTCTCCATTAGATCACCCTCACTAGTATGCATACACACACTCTATAATACTCTAACACTCCTTATGCATCAAATCAATTAAATGAACATTGATAATGGCTTCAATCACCCTCACCTATATAATTTATCACATAATACACACGTTATCATACGCTTGGGGAACATAGCATCCCACATCCCCTCTAATCTTACTATACTACACATACCTCACTTTTGCATTCTCATACATTGAAATATTGACATAGCCATACACATACTCATTACATACCTGATAGTGTCATTACTACTAGATGACACACTCTTGTGCTTGACCGGTTCACACTCAACTGTCGAGGGATTACTACACATGAACCCCACACACTATAATATAGGTACTACATACTACATATACTAATATATTACATGTCATACCCCATACATTCTACATTTAGTATACATTCATTATGACATATGGCGCATAAGTACATATCAATATATCATCTTAGTCTTCCATCACATAGATAACTCTAGCTATCACATCATCCGATGTAGTTCACATTACTAGTCTATTTACATACATTACATGTCACCCTACACATTCACATTGTTACACATTCTACACATCATGGCCTTTACATCAAAACTTCTCAGTCTAGGGGGATAGCAAGTCCCTCTTTTATCCTTACATGTTACCTATATTATATTCTACATGCTACACTCACTACCCAATGACAAAATTTAGTTCCTCGGTCCATACTTAAGACTAACGAGGGTTTGACAAAATCAAATGGACTTTTACACCCATCATAAATATTATCTATTCAAACTTTCATCATGAAGAACTGAATCCAAGGCTAGTGACATACGCTTTAGGCTAACTACTCAGTTATTCTATCATAGTAGTGGTATACACCCTATAGGTTACATCACCACTCCCTTTTTCATCTTTTAGTGATCATTACATTCTTAGGAATAAGATCCTCACTCCACAGACCATTTAGCTTATAGTGATCATATCATTTAGGATAATTAATCACTTATCACATTAATGATTGAATCTTAGATATAGCAACTTCGGACAATAGAGGAAGATAAAGACACACACACCATCGCTAGGTCACATCTGATTTACTTTTGACTTATAATTACACTTCAAAAGTATCAGAGTCCAACACATTTGCAATGAGCCAAGCTCTTACATTTATAGATTCAGCCAAGAGAGGAGAAGAAGAGAAAAATGAAACTCTGATTACATACACTTCCAGCCACCGAGGGATAAATGCCCCTATCAAATCTACCTACAATTTGTCAAATCTGGTTCTACATGTCCTTCCACAATGTACTGAAGAAGGAAGGATGAAAGATCAGACAAAATTTGATCTAGTTAAAGCAGATCACATATTAATGGCATGAATGATGCTTTCTAGGTTTTCTCTTGAATCAAGCTATTCATCTAGTTCTCCATGTCTATTTGGCATGTTGGAGAAATAAGTATGGAAGATTGGATCAGATCTGGGTAGTTGAAGCAATCAGATCCCATATTAATGGTTTGAAAGACGTTTTCTAGATTTATAACTACCAAACCCTACTGAAAACAATATTTTATGCTTTCATGGTGTAGAGGATACCAAGATTTTTCCAACAATATAAAATTTGTCAAATTTTGAGATCTGGAGAAAAAGTTATACTCATTTGAATATTTGAATCGAACCCGTACAAAAATGGTGAAAATGCATAAATGGATCCATGGGCCCGAAATTGAAATTGTACCTTTAGTGAAAAAGATGCAAAAGTTCCACGCAGCCCCGCAAGCCCGCAACTTCACATTTTGCATTTGAGTCTCACACGTGGTGTTACCTGAGTGGTAACAGAGTCACGGATCACTTTATAATTTTACTTCTTTTAGAAGCGAGGCTCAAAACCTCAAATTTTTCCACCGACCTTCCTCTGTGCATTTTACTTTTTATTACGTGTTTCAACATTTGACTTTTCCCTTTTGGTAATTACAATGTTCAAAACTCAAAAGGCTCGAACGATTTGTTCCATACTTTGACTCTTCATGCTAGGCTCGATATTTGACTTTTTTTGCATGAGTTGTGCCTTGGTTCACTAAGAAACTTCAACTTTACATTTTATGGAAATAACACCAAAACCTCAAAGTCCACTCCCCTTGGTCCCCTTCCCATCTTTGACATTACATGTGGGCACCAACATTTGACTTTTACCTCCATTCACATTGAAGAATTTAATTATTTTCTGATCCGGGACACATTGAGTTAATGCCCATCCTCATTATTGGATTAATCTAATTGTATGTGCCTCTTGAAAGAGAGCCCAAGAGACACATGGCTCCTTCTTCTTCCTCACCTTATTTATTTGTGTTTTGGAGAAGTCCCTTTTGTTTGGCTGGGTCATAGGCCTAACCCCAGACATGTGGAGACTCAGTGGACATTTGAGACCTGCCTCCATATTTTTCTTTTGAAGTTGCGTTGCGCTGGCAGGTGAAGAGTTCCACAAACCCTTCTATACTTATCTGATTAAACCTAGATATCTCGCCTTAATTGCTGGACCTAGGACACGTGGAAAGCTTGGTGCTCATTGGGGGACCATATTTACAATTTGGAAACCTTGAAGGTGTGTTAATTGAGATACATGGAGATCCTATCATCGGTTCTTTTATACTTAGTCCGATTCTTAGGCATGCTACCCAAAAACATACTCCAACGGAGGCCCTAGACAAGTGGAGGGCTGGAGCTAGTTTAGGGGCTCTCTTTGGGTGGCACTTTTGAAGTTACATCGATGAGGCACATGGTGAGTCTGCGCAAAATTAGGATCCTTCTTTGAACATGGCCTTTAGGGTATGTCATTGGGATGCATGGAGGCTTCTTTTGGCACCTTACACTTAGTCGATTTATTAGTTAGCTTTGTCTTTTCAGACTCTAGACATGTGGAGGGCTAGGACTTGTTTCAAGTCTCTGCTTTTGTGTGCCACACCAAAATTGTGCCAAAGAGAAACATCCCTTCCAGTCCACAAATTTGCTAGATATTTATTCCAACCTTTAAAATCAACCTTTTCAAAAGGGACCCAACCAGTCCCCCTCCATTCCTTGCATCTAATCATAGAGATGTCCACGTACTCATTTATGCTTTGGTCCAAAAATTGACATGGAAGATACACTGTCATTTCACGACTGTGGAAAAATATAGAGAGGGAAATACTCCACCATTCACACTCTGAATAACTAAATTTCTCCTAGTGGAAAAAGAACTCTAAACAACACCGAGGCTCAGATACGATCCACTAGAACCTCTAGAGAAAGGATTTGACTTTCATGTAGACATAGAGAGAACCTACAAAACTATTTCTAATATTTAACCATTCCCACATGTTGGGTTTTAGACATGGAACATGGGTTGAAACAACAATTAGGGGACCACAAGATTCCCTCCTCTTTAATGGTGAGAGGTTCAAGATGAGTGATGAGGCTAGTATATGTCTGGATTAATGTATAATATATGATCTCATCATACTCTCCTTTTGATTAAGTTTGATTGAATTGTGTGACTTTTAGTTGATCTTATATGAGTTAGGATGTAACTGTCTTTCTTTTGATTGATTGTGATCCTAATGTTAAAAATATCTGAGAATTACTTAACATAGTGTGTGTTTAAATTCAATTTTGTAATAAAGATAGGTCTAATCAGTCGAGGAAATGAAGCAGGTGGTGTTCAGTATGTTTTTAGCATACATTTGTTCCTACACAAATTATGTTCTAGAACTTCCATAGCTAGTTCCTGGAAATCCATCACACAGTCATCATTTAGTTATGAAATGTTCGGAATTAGTTCTAAAACTCTAGTATTTAGTTCTAAAATTTTCCAAATTAGTTCCGGAACTCCTAGGGATAGCTCTAGAACTCTCACGGTTTTGATCCTTAACAATTTCCTATGGTTCTGGAACTTCTCCAAATTTTCTGAAACCGATGGGAGTTATCTATTTTAAACCAAATCCTGGTAATTTTGCATCTATGACCCTTTCAATCATAAAGGACGAGAAGATTTCTGAACATGCAGATTCAAGGAGAGTTATCCTATAGTTATCTGATCAACCGCAATCTAGCTCATCATCTATTTTGGGCATGATTCAATTTCATCAGAATCATTGAGACAGTTGTGATTGTAAAACATATATAAAAGCAGGCCTGCAGTAGATACATATAAGGAATAGAATAATAGAAGAAATATAATTTGATATGAGATAGAGATAGAATAAAGAAGATAAATAAACTAAGTACTCAGATCAAATACGTTTGTAATACTAAATGTTATATCGATAAAATAGCCATTCTTATTTGAGAGAATTCTTTGTTGTTAAATCTGGATTCGAGGAGGAGAAAGGGCCCATTCCCCTAAGGACCAAGATATTCGTGTATTTGGTATTTATATTTCTTCAGCAAATAGCTTAGATCTGTTAATTCTGTATTGTTTTAATTCTTTCAGTTAAACTTTGTTATGTACTTATTCTTGCAGGTGTTTAGATAGACTCTTATATTTCTTGTGATCATTTTCAAGCATTACAAATTGAGTGTGTTTATTTTCCAACAACAATTGTGTTTCCATTCCACATAGTTTGTTTCCTTTCAGAAAATCTTTTAGTGTGTTTACTTTCAGCAAGTTTTTATAGATTGATTTAAATAAGGTTTTACCAAGAAGTCCTTAAGACATTAATGATATCCCCCAGAAAATACAAAAATAACTACAGTTACTAGATTAGTTAAATTACTCTTGTTGCATATAGCTTTAGACACACCCGTGGTTTTATATGAAATCAACAAGAAGTTGATTAAATGAAGGGAATGATGACACCCATCATTTTGGATCCATTTCTAAGAATCACTAGTTGGAAATTTCTAATTAAGTGTTAGCAAGAGCAAAAAATCATACATCTAGTAGTTGAAGGATCTTCCCTCTTATATCACAAAATATATGATTATACAAAGAGACTCACAGGGTAGATTCCTCCCAAAAACATCTTCACAAGAATTGATAACATCCTCAAGTCAAAGTAAGGAAATTTATCAAGAATTGGAAGCACCATCATCTCTTGTCAGACAAGAAACAGAATTGTCATTTTTGGAATTCTTAGATCAGTCACCTTAAGCGAGTGGAAATTTTAGGAAAATACTTATTACTCAAGATCCATTTAGGGTGATTTTTTATTCTCAATTGAGTAGTCAACCTCCTACTCCTGATTTTTCACCTTCCCCAAGGCATACCACTTACCACATTGATTGGGAGGAAAATTCAGAAAATATTTTTAAAATGGCACGAGAAGCTGAGAGAGAACCTGATAGGACTTTCACCTATCCAATCCAATTGGGAGATGATGATACATTAATGAAAAATATCTCACCTACACATTTTCCCACCTTTAGAGGGATTTCATCTTAAGATCCTGACCAATTTCTATTTGAGTTCAAGGTACTATGTTAGACCTATGATTATAAGATAGATAATAAAAAAATCAAGTTGTTTCCATCCACTTTGAAGGATGCAGCAATGAGGTGGTTCATGGGATTACCATCCAACTCTATTAGCACTTGGGCACAAATGGAGACTGCCTTCCTAGATAAATACCAAGATTATTGTAGAGGGAGAAATAGGAAGGAAGAATTCTTCAAAATCAACCAGGAGAATGATGAAAACATAGAAGACTATTTAGATAGATTCCTCTTTGTTAGCAAAAGATGTGGATTTGTACTTATAGAGGAGTTAAGAAAAACCATTTTTCATAAAGGCTTAGATGATGAATCTAGAGAAGCCCTTAACTTGATAGGAGGTGGATACATTGAACAGATAAGAATGAATGGAATTAAAGATATTTGTAGAAACTATTCTAGAATGAGAGGTGGACCTAGAAAAGGAAAATTAGTGAAAAGTTTGAATGTAGATATGAAAAAACTAATAAATGAGTTAGAAAACTTTAAAATAGACATTTTAGTGTAATTAAACTCTATTACGGATGGATTACAAGCTAAAGAAAATTCCAAAACATAACCATTGGCTATGTATTGCCTTAGATGTAGGAAGAAGCATGCACTTAGAGACTGTCCTTTGGAAAAAATAAAAATGTGTCTTATATGTGAATCTAAAGAACATGATACTAATGTTTGTTCTTTACTTCCTATTATTAAGAATCATCTTAAACAAACCAGTGCCTCATCTACAATTGAACAATTGAATTTTGTTCAGAGACAACCTAACCAGGGATAGTTTATGCCAAGATCAACTCCTAATCCCTGGACGATGCCATGGACTTCTCAGGAAGTACCACAAAATTGGGGACAACCACCTTGGGTACCTCAACCAACTTAGAACCCTCAAGATTGGGAAAATCAAGCTTGGTATGCTCAGGGAGATCAACAACCATGGGTTGGTCAAGGAAATCCTTATGCTTGGTTACAACTTAGATGGAACCCTAGTAATTATTCTCAAGGAAGAACATATTCAAATTAGAATCAACAAGCCATCATGGGATTTCCTGCACAAATTTCTAAAAATGATAATGTGGTCCAAACACAAATGTTTACACAACTAGTAGAAAATCCAAGAAAGAAACAAACAACTCTTGTTTATGGAACAAAACCAGAAAAATTAGTTGATTTACATGTTATGGATTGTAAATATATTCAAACTAGATATGGAAAAATCATTAACAGTCCACCCCTTATAATCACTGAAATGATAGAAGAAAATGAAATACCTAGTGTTGTTGTTCTAAAAGAGGACATAGAAAGAAAAGAAAAAGGATCTAGACAGCAACACTACTCAGACTCCATTTCTAGAAAGATTCAAAGAAGCTATACAAATCAAGAAGTCTGAGTTGGTACATGAACTAAGGAAATTGAATATTGAAATACCACTATTACAAGTAATTAAAGACATTCCAGAATTGAAAAAATTAATCAAAATGTTATGTATGAAAAATCCTGGAAGGAAGAAACAGTACCCCAAGACTATCAAGGTAGATGGGAAACTTGTTGATTTATTGGCAAGAAAACTTTTACTTCCCAAATATGGAGATCCTGGAAGTCCTGTTATTTCTATCTCTATAAGAAATAAGGATTTACATAATGTTTTTGTAGATTTGGGAGTTTTTATCAATGTAATGATAGTGGATACTCTTAAAACATTACCAATAATGGATATAAAACCTACTAATACCATATTGTAGATGGCAGACCAGTCTGTAGCAAAACCAGAAGGAATTGTTAAAGATGTGGCAGTTATGGTGGATTCATGGGAATATCTAGTTGACTTCCTTATACTACAGCCAAAAGGTAAAAAATTGGGTTATCCCCTTATTTTGGGTAGACCATGGTTAGCTACAGTTGTTTCTTTGATAGATTACAGGTCAGGTGATATGAAAATCTCAAATTGTAAGAAGTATACAAAAATTTCCTTATATCCTACTACACGACCTTTTTCTGACAATCACAAACAATTTTGGGTTGATTCTCTTGAAACTGATAAGCAAATTTTTTCTTCTTTGGCTATGATCACATTACAGGATCATGTAAGAGAAGAAGAAGAAATGATTAATCCACCATTAGATGAGAACCTGCTATCCTCGAAGCAATCAAAAATAGTTCCAGGACCTATGAACTTAGTTCCAGAACCCGTGAACTTAGTTCTAGAACTCGTGAAGTTAGTTCTGGAACCCGTGAACTTAGTTCTGGAACTTGCGGCTATAGTTCCGGAACCATCACATTTAGTTCCAGAACCATGACAACAATAGTTCTCTTTGATTGAAAATGATTTCACTCAGGAGGAACAATATTTCTCATGGGGAGAGGATGAATCGGTAGCTTTAGTTTCAAGTACATCAAGAAGTGGTGAAGAATTTCTAGAAAGTAGCAATGATGAATAATTTTTCCTTCAAAGAGATAAGTATCATAATTCTCATTATTGTCCTTTTTCTAGTATTTTGTCTTAAGGAACTTTTGGAGATGTTGCTACATACCATATGTTGTTACCACATGCATGTCCATTAATACTTTAATGAAACCCTTCCCACAAATCATTTCATCACATATTGGAACCAAGCATGTTGAAATTCAACCTGGTAAAACTTTAAACATTAACAGTTAGTTGAAGGATGATGAAGAAGCTAAATTGTTTGATTTTCTAAAAAATCATACTAAATATTTTTCTTGGGATTAAAAAGACATGAATGGGATTCATCCAAGTATCTACACTCATCACATCTATACTGAAAACATTAAACCATTTAGGCAGCCTCAAAGAAGGATTAACCCAACTTTAAGGGATATAGTCAAACAAGAAATTGAAAAACTATTACAAGTAGGTTCCATCTACCCGATCTCAGATAGCCAAAGGGTATATCCTCTTGTAATTGTTCCCAAAAATAATGGAAAATGGATAATATGTGTTGACTATAGGGAACTAAACAAAGCCACAATGAGAGATTATTTTCCCTTACCATTCATAGATCGAGTCCTACATAACCTTTCAGGTAAAAAATACTTTTCTTTCTTGGATGGATTTAGTGGGTACAATCATATCAAAGTTGTTGTTGAAGATCAAGAAAAAACTACATTTACATGTCCACGGGGAACCTTTTCCTATAGGGTGTTACCATTTGGTTTATGCAATGCTCCTGCAACCTTCCAGAGAGTTGTACTTGAAATCTTTGCTGATCTAACGAATGATTGTGTTGAAGTATATATGGATGACTTCACTGTACATAGATATACATTTGAAGATGCTTTGAGAAATCTAGACAGAGTGTTAACAGGATGTGAACAAAACAACCTGTCTCTTAGTGATGAAAAATGTTTGATGATGGTGGATGAGGGGATTGTATTAGAACACCATATTTTAAAGAAAGGAATTCAGATAGATCAAAAAAAAATTAGAATCATTTCAGATTTACCTATTCCTCAGACCCCCACAGATATCAAATCATTTATAGGGCATGTTGGGTACTACAGGCGCTTAATAAAAGATATCAATAAAATTTCTTCCCCCATGTTTAATTTTCTAACCAAGGACTGTGATTTTCTTTGGGATGAAAAGTGTCAGCATGCTTTTGAATAAATTAAAGAGAAATTAATCATTTCCCCAATACTGAGAGGTCCTAATTGGGAAAATCCATTTCATATCCAAATAGATGCCTCAAATTATTTCATTGGTGCAGTATTGGGATAGAAAGATGAGGAAGGAAAGATGTATTCCATTTATTATCTTAGCAAGAATCTTACTCCCACTGAAAAAGAATTTCTTGTTGTGATTTATGCAATCAATAAATTTAGACAATATGTTATAGGGTACAAGATATTTATACCCACATATCATTCAACAATTAAGTATTTAATGAACAAACTAATGGTTGGTGGAAAAATAATTAGATGGTTGTTATTTTTGAAATAATTTGATATTACCATTGTGAAAAATATAGGTAAATCTAATGTGGTAGCTGATTTTTTGTCAAGACTAACCACCACAGGGGAGAAATATCCAGTCAAGGATAAATTTCCAGATGAAAAATTATTTGCAATCTCAGCAAGCACACTATGGTTTTCTGATATGGTAAATTATCTTGTAACAGGGAAGTTTCCTCCTTTCACTAAGAAACAAATAAAGAAGTTAATTAAAACTAGTGCACAATTCAAATGGTTAAATGGAATTTTGTTTAAGTATGGTCCTGATTTTGTCTTGTGCAGGGGTGTAAGAGAGGATGGAATCTTTGACATCCTCAAAGCATGTCATGATGAACCAATTGGAGGACACTATTCAGTGAAAAAAACAACTCATAAGATATTTTGCACTAGTTATTATTGGCCATCTTTGTACAAGGATGTGAAAAGATATATCAAGAGGTGTGATCCTTGTCAAAGGATGGGATAGCCAACTTTCACCAATGAAATGCCTCTTTATCCTGAAGTTGTGGTTGAACCATTTGAGAGATGGGGATTGGATTTTTTTGGTCCCTTTAATCCTCCTTCACAAGGGAAGGAATATATTCTTACGTGTACTGACTATGTGACAAAATGGGAAAAAGTGTAGGAATTGACAAATGCCACTGAAGAAGTAGTTTTTGATTTCCTTTGGAACATAATTATGATAAATTTTTGAGCACCAAGGAGCATAGTTTCATATCAGGGACCACAATTCATGTCTAATATGATCCAAGCTTTCACAAGGTATTACCAAATCAATCATAGGAAGTCATCTCATTACCACCCACAGTAAAATGGACAAGCTGAAGTAACAAACAGAGAATTGGAGAACATCCTTACTAAAACAATTGAAGCTAGGAGAAATGATTGGGTAAAGAGACTACCTGAAGTTTTCTTGGCTTATAATACAACTTGGAGAACTACAACAAAGTTTTAACCATATGAATTAGTATATGGTAAAAATCCCTTGTTTCCTATAGAGTTTGAACTTCAGACATTAAGGATAGCAGTGAAGGTGGGAATTGAGTTGAATGTATCTCAGAAATAAATAATCCTTAAACTCAATGAGTTGGATGAATTAAGGTTGGAAGAACTTCAACAAACAGAGATAATTCAAGAGAAAAGGAAAAAATGGCATGACACACATATCAAGAAAAGGAAATTCAAAGTAGGATATTGGGCATTGTTGTTTGATTCTAAGTACCAATAGTTCAAGGGAAAATTGAGAACCAGATGGTTGGCACCCTATCAGATTGAGTAGATATTTAACAATGGTTCTATTCAGTTACTTCCCATTGAAGGCGGTAGCAGAACACTCTTGGTCAATGGACATAGGATGAAACTCTATAGGAATCCTCCCACTAAGGATTAATTCTTGAGGAATATTAAAGAAGAAAAATAATTTGATCATATGGAAGAACCTAGTTCTTCCAAAATGATCAAATAACCAGATGATAGATCTAGAATAAAGTTAAGAAGATGAAAACCAGCAAATGGCGTTTTCTTCCCCCAAAAAAAAAAATCTCTCAAAGGTCAATTGAAAACAAGAAAATGGTGGTTGACCTCTCTTTTTGGCTAGTTCAAATAAAGGAATTCTTTTGAATTCCAGCTATCTTATCTAATCATGTTTTGTTCCACTTGTAGGAATGACGAGTCATCATAGTAAAATTATTACATCATCAATGATGGTAATTATGTATTTTAACTTATTTAGGGTTGATTAAATGTTTGCACGTGTGATTTGACTTAATTTAAAAGTAGGTATGATGAGTCATCTATTTATACATTATGATTACAAGTGTGTAATCATGAAGATTATTTGGATGGAATAAGTGGCGGCATGGTTATCATTAGTAATCATTATTGCAAAGCTCAAGTGAAATAAGTTTCAGAGATAGTTTGAGGAAGGAGCATCGAATTAAGGCTGTATTCCACAGTAAAGAATAGAGAATTTAGAAGTTCCAAAACTAAGAACTGATGTTCCATAGCTAAGAATAGAGGTTCCGCAGCCAAATTCGTCAGTTCCGCAGCTAAGAAAAAGGGCCTACAACCAATTCGTGCAAAATCAAAAGAGACAGAACTCAAGCCGATGTGGGGATTAAGAAGAAATCTGAACTAGTGGATGATTCCCAATTACTCGCAGACAAAGAAGTGGCATCCATCTTTGAGCATGCAGGATGGATTGAATTCCTGAAGAAATTTTCAAGTCATAATGATGAATTGGTAAGAGAATTCGTCATAAACCTAGAACAATTTAGAACAAAGGTGAGAAATGTATTTATTCCTTTTTCTGTAAATAATGTAAGTAATGTGTCTGGAGTGCTAATTTTGCATGTTCCACAACCTACCAAGGGAACTCTAAAAGAACTGGTTGAAGTATTACTACAAGAAGGAGAAACTAAACCCCAGTACATCTATAATACAAATAAAATCATAAAAGGGGTTAGAAGGGTCATTTTTCCCAAACCTTTTGATAGGGTAGCATTTTGGATAGTATAATATTTAATCTGTGATGGTCAATTTGGGTCTGTGGGACAAGAAGTCCTAAAAATTCTCATATATCTGAAGTATGGAGCCACCAAACCTGAGTACATAATAAATCTTCTAGGGTTTCTTTTTTATTCTATCTAGACCATGGCTCAGAGGTATTCTTGGGGTGTTAGGACAATTAGGCATCATGGTCTAATTCATTTAATATGCCAGCACCATTTTCTGTCAAATAAGATGGAGAATAAATTTGGGACAAGTTTCTTGGCAAGTTTAAGAAAAACCCTAATATTATTAGAAAAATTCTAGCCCCATTCTCTCCTTCAACTAATCTAGAAATTGATGCCCTTACAGAAGGACATAGGGAAATGGAAAGAGAAAATATACCAAAGAGAAGAAGGTTAGTGAGAAAAATCAAAACAGCGGAGCCTTCTGTACCTATAAAGGAAATTCCTTCTTCTGCATCAACTTCAGGGGAGCCAAAATCTGTCTCTGAAGGTGATAGCTCACCCATACAAGAACAAGAAATAATAGTAAGAAGAAGCTCTAGAAGGAAATCCACTGCTAGTCATGATGAACTTTCTTAGAGAAGAAAAATTCATAAGAGGTCAAAGGAAACCCCAGAAGGAAGGAGTGAGTAGGAAAGGATGGAAGAAGAAGATTTTGACATTTTGGGCAGCATGGTCATGACTCCTCCTGATCCAAGTAAAGTTGAAATTAAAAGAGGAGAGTAGATATTTGAAGAGTGAGATTTTCATGAATTCACTAAACCGTCAGCATTGCGACATGAAGATTAAGAGTTAGCATCCACAATAAGAAAAGGAAAATTTAATTTGAAAGAGGAAGAATTCCCAACTCCTCAAATAATTTCATAGGAAGAAGAAAGATGACAAGTTAAACATGTTATATTCTTGTCTAGAGCAAATCTCATTATCAGAGAAAAAGAGGAGGAATTGGATTTCCTCAAGCTCAAACTAGAACAAAGGGAAATGCTCATTGGAGAGTTGATAACCCAGCTTGTATCAAGGACTGAGGAATTATCAACAACCTAAAAATAGCGGATAGAAAAAGAGTAAGAATTTCAGACTTCTAGAAAATAGAGTGTTGTATCCACAGTCTCTGCATAGACTGAGTTGACCTATTTTCCACTTAAACAGCTATGGAATGATACTTGCAGGGAACTTAGAGAAACCAAAACATCAAATGAAGAATTAAAGACCAAGATGGAGGAAGAAATGAAGGAAAGAAAGGAATGGGAAGAAAATTTTTATAAATATGAAGGAAATAAATATAAATGCCTTGCAAAAATTCATATGGTCTGTATTATGAGTGAGAAATTACTTTCCTGTAGGAGGCCCTCTCCTACATATAGTGTGTTTTTAGAAGAGAAATTCATTCGCTGGTAGCTGTCAAGGATTGCATGTGGGATTCCACATGAACTACAAGATGAATCTGAATTCATGATAGCTTAATCTCTCTCCAACCTTGAACAAAAAAATCTTCTATGTGAATTTTATCTTTGCAATTTTATGCTAGGGAAAAACACAGAATTTATGATCAATTTGTATGTAGGGGAGAGCCAGCTCAATGCATTTGTCTCTGTTTTACAAAACCAAATTATATGGAAGGAAAGGGAATCTAAATTTTTATTGAAAGAGAGCTCAACAGGTCTCTGTATGAGAGCTCATTATGGTAAACCCTTTTCCTTCCTCTCACATTTTAGAACTCATGAATTTGATGAGAGATTCAAGACACATTATCCTGCCATTCTGTAAAAAAGTATTGATGCCTTAACCTCCTATGAGGAGGAAAATTTTGACAATATTTATGAACAATGCTCAAAGAGGTGGGAACTCCTTACTGTTTCTTTGAGAAAAAGGAAAGTAATTTCCCCAACAAATCTGATCTAGAGTTTAGAAAGGGAAAAAGCTTTATGCATAATAATTACCCAAGTCAATGAAACCTAGGGGAAAATATGGATGGGAATGCGCATAAGGCCCCCTCTACTTCTCACCCCCATGTCTCCTTGGAATAATAGAGAACCTCAAGACCCTACTGAATTTGAACAGTGGGACAGGAAAATAGGAGCAGGGTACAGTGCATCCAAGTTTAAACATTGGAAACTCCAATTTCAACCATTTGATCTGAGCAATCAAATGGAATGCAAAATTTATAACCCAAATTTTGAAGAATGAAGTTTGTAAAGGGACTTATAAACAAGTAAGTTTAGGGGAAATGACAAGGCTAGAATATGTCTGATTAATATATAATATATGATCTCATATTACTCTCCTTTTTATTAATTTTGATTGCATTGTGTGACTTTTAGTTGATCTGATATGAGTTAGGATGTAATTTTCTATCTTTTGATTGATTGTGATTCTAATGTTAAAAAGCTCTAGAATTCTTGAAAAGTTTTTGTTTGAATTTAGTTTTGTAATAAAACAGGTCTAATCAGTTAAGGAAATGAAGGAAGAAGTGTATAGTATGTTTTCAGCAACATCTGTTCCCACACATCTTAGTTCTGAAACTTCCAAGATAGTTCCGGAACTCTATCACACAATCATCATTTAGTTCTGGAACTTTCGAACTTAGTTCTAGAATGCCAATATTTAGTTCTGGAATTTTCGGACTTAGTTCTGAAACTCCTAGGGATAGCTCCAAAACTCTCATGGTTTTTATCCTTAACAATTTCCTATGGTTCAGGAACTTCTCCGAAGTCCCAGAACCAATGGGAATTATCTATTTTAAACCACATCAAGAGATTTTGCATCTACGACCCTTTTAATCAAGAAGGACGAGAAGATTTCTGAACATAAATCTAGAGTGATTTATCCTACAGCTATTTGATCAACTGCAATTCGGCTCAACATATATTCTGAGAAAGATTCAATTTTATCAAAATCATTGAGACAATTATGATTGTAAAATGTATATAAAATTAGGCCTACAATAGATAGATATAAGGAATAGAAGAATAGAAGAAATAAAATATGATATGAGATAGAGATAGAACAGAGAAGAGAAATAGACTAAGTGCTTAGATCCAATATGTTTGTAATCCCGAATGTTTTATCAATAAAATAGCCTTTTCTATTTGAGAGAATTCTAAGTTGTTAAATCCTGATTCGAGGAGGAGCAAGGTCCCACTCCCCCAAGGACTAGGATATTCGTGTATTTGGTATTTATATTTCTTCAGCAAATAGCTTAGATCTGTTAATTCTGTATTGTTTTAATTCTTTCAGTTAAACTTTGTTGTGTACTTATTCCTATAGGTATTTATATAGATTCTTATATTTCTTGCAATATTTTTCAAGCATTCCAAATTCAGTGTGTTTATTTCCAGAAGAAAGTGTGTTTATTTTCCAATAGCAAGTGTGTTTCCAGTCTACACAGTGTGCTTCCTTTCAGCAAATCTTTCAGTGTGTTTACTTTCAACAAGTTTTTATAGTTTGATTTAAATAAGGTTTTACCAAGAAGTCCTTAAGACATTAAAGAGATCCCCCATAAAATATAAAAATAACTACAATCAACTACTAGATCGGTTAAAGTATTCTTGTTTCATATAGCTTTAGACACGCCCCTGGTTTGATACGACATCAACAAGAAGTTGATTAAATAAAGGGAATGATGACACCCATCAATGAGCACCAGTTTCATCAAAGCACGAATTTTCTCTCTCTCTCTCTATCTCTCTCTCTCTCTTCAGAATTCTCACTCTGCTCAAACATATCTCAAATGCACCAGCTCAAAATTTTTGAAAGCTTGACTTAAAAAGGGAGTGAAATTCTGAGGTTAACAACAACTGGCTCTTTCTGGGGATGACTTGGTTAGAACAGAGGAACAAGACAAGATCAAGAACCATATAAAACTCTTGGAAAGTAGACATGTGCCTTATCCATTGGGAAAATAGAGTCAAAGGTAAAACTAATATAGAAGACAACACACATGGAAAGGAAAGAAACCAAAAAGGAAAGACAAAAACAAACAAAACACTGCACACAATATATACAAAAGGATTGACCAAATCACCTAGGATTTGAACAACTTCAAATATTTCCCACTATAAGGAAGTGGGAGAGAGGATCCATCCATATAATCTGAGTAGAAATAATTTTCTCCTGCAAAGTGTCTGATTTTGAAAGGACCATGCCAAAGAGAATCAAACTTACCATGGCTTCTTCGAGGTTCATGTATTTTGTCCCATAGCAGAACAATGTCTCCCTCTTGAAAATATCTGGGCCTAGCCTTCTTATCAAAAAATGATTTCAACTCCAGTTAATGAGTTGAGATCCTATCAAAAACCTGCATCTTGTCTTGATCCAGCTTCTGAAGGTACACGATTCTCTTGTCTAGGGAACTTATGAAACATGAGTCCTCAATAGCCTTCATTAAGTGCAATGCTGGTAATTCCACTGTTAATGGCAGCTGACCTTCAACACCATACACCACCTAAACTGGAGACATCCCAATTGCTCTTTTGGGAGTATTTATATCTTCCTAGAGGGAATCATAGAGGTTCTTGTGTTAGTTCCTTTGAGATTCACTGAAAAGCTTCCAAACAATGGTTACCAGATTCATATTTATTGATTCTACTTATCCATACCCTTGAGGATAATAATCCGAAGAATGAGCAAGGGAAATTCCATAGCCATAGCATATATCCATCATCTCAGAAGAAGAAAAATTGGAAGCATTATCAGTCACAATCTTTTTTGGTACCCTAAACCTTATCAAGATGTTCTCCTTGATGAAATTACACACCACCTCAGAAGTATTGCTTTTGACTGGAATAGCCTCTACCCACTTTGTGAAGTAATTTGTAGCAATTAGCATGTGAGTATATCCAACACTGGAAGGTGGGTTCAGAGTTTAAATGAATTCTAATTTCCATTGTTGAAAACGTTCATCAATCATTACTAATTTGAGTGGTAAAGCAGCCAAATTAGGTATCCCAACATAAGTCTGACAGGCTTCACACTTACCTACCCCTTTTCATGCATCTCTGAACAATGTAGGCCAATAGTACCCTACACGAAGGATCTTATGGGAAGTGACAGTAGAATAGAATTTCCCTCCATAAGCCTGATCATGAAAACATGAAAACAACCTCTTTTGTTTCTCTTTTTCCACACATTTAAGGAATCTTCCATCAATGCCTCACTTGAACAAATAATTTTCCCATAATACATAATGTCTAGACCTTATCTTAATAGCTCTCTTTTCCTTAGCACTCAAATGGGATGGAAATTCTCCATAAGTAAGAAAATTTTCAATATCAACATATCACTCATCTATTGAACTGGGGAAGAGGACAACATGGACATCAACTACTTTTGTGGACAATTCTTCACCAGCCCCTTCAGCAATAAGCTCACAAAAGAGTTTACCCCAGACTAGATTATTTGGTTTAATATCAAGGTCATATTCTTGGACCTTTTCTACCCAATTTCCTCTCTTAGTTCCAAACTACTGTTGTGTAAGAATATAATTTATTGTTGTATCAGGTACAAACACAACAGAGTGATAATTAAGGATATAAAAACGAAACTGCTTAACAACTTTGACCACTGCAAAAGCATGTTTCTCCATCTAAATATATTTTAATTCATGATATTTCATAGCATAGCTCATGAAGGAAATTGTAAGTCCATGATTCTCAAAATTTTCCTGAGTTATCACACCAGCTAAGGTATTCTCTGGAGCATAGCAATAGATAATAAAATCCTTGCTAAAATCAGGACATGCTAGGATGGGATTTTTAGCAATGGCTTTCTTTATATCTTCAAATGCTTCCTTACCTTTAGAATACCAACCAAAGGGTTTCTTTCCTTTCATAATTTGAGAAATGCTCATAGTCATATCTATAAAATTTGGAATGAATCTCCTCAAGAAATTTATCTTGCCAAAGAAAGAGTGAACACCCTTTTTTCTTGTGGGAAAAGGAATCTGCTAGATTGCTTGAACTCTTTCTGGATCTATCTTAATACCTTTTTTGGAAACAATGTGCCCCAGTGACTTTCCTTCAATAACACAAAATACAGATTTCGTAGGATTGAGAGAAACTCCATGATCTCTGCTTTATTGGAGAATTATTTCCATATGTTCAAGATGATCTGCCCTTGTTTTGGAAAAAACAGTTAAATCATCAAGGTACACAACAATACACCTTCCCTTTAGGCTTCAAAAATTTAAATCCATTGCCCTCTGGAAAGTGGCACTAGCATTGATAAGGCCAAATGGCATTCTCTTGTAGGTAAATGTGCCTCAAGGGGTAGTAAAAGTAGTCTTGTGTTGATCTAGGGTATTGACTTCCACTTGATTGTATCCAGAGAATCCATCTAGCAGAGACAACATCTCATAGCCTGAGACAACTTGTAAAACTTGATCCATCATGGGGAGTGGATAGTTGTCTTTTAGAGAGGCATGATTCAAATTCCTAAAATCCACACAGATGTGAATTTCACCATTATTTTTCCTGATGAGCACAATGTTGCCAATCCATGTTGAATGATGTCTAGGAAAAATAATCTTGGCTTTTAGTAACTTCTGGATCTCTTGAAAAATAGTATCAACAATGTTAGGATTATATTTCCTTTGCTTTTGCTTGAAAGGTTTGATCCCAGGTCTCAGAGGGACATAGTGCTACATCTCCTTTGGTTGAAAAGCCTTATGATCTTCATATGAATAGGAAAGAACATCAAAATTCTTATTTAATAGGCTCACTACTTTCCACTTCTCTTCTTGAGTGCAACATTTTCCAATATTCACAACCTTGGGTTCATCATTGCTTCCAATATTAACCTTCTCATACTCAGTAGATAGTTGAGTTCCTTGAGAAGCTTCAGATTTGATGAACCTATCTTGTTTTTCAAACAGATCTTCTAGGCTCACCAGTCCTTTGGGAATATTGTTACCCTTCAACTTAATACAACCATCCTGATCCATTTCTTCCTTGATTTCTTTTTCATTAGAGGGCACATACTATCTAGGCAGAGTTTCACTTCCTTCAAAATACAATTGATCAAGATTATCTTTAAGCTCCAAGAAAGAGAGCAAGTGTTGATCATCATTGAAAAGCTACTAGTTGTTTGCATTATCTGGTACACTAGGCCTATGAATCATTTCAATGGTAAATTTCTCTTGAGATAAATTTGGATGAAGGATCAACAAAGATTCTAAGACAGGTAGAGAATCAGCTCTAGTATTCTTTTCTCTTGGCATAACTTCAATTGAGAAAGTATCAAGGATTTCGATGGAATCCCAAAAAATATTTCTATAATGTTTCAATCTCCTATTCTTGACTTGGTAAAGATCCCTTACGTGTTTCGCAATCAACACTACATCACCACGAGCACAAATATTCTTTACTCCTTTTTATTTTTCCATGCTCAACCCAAGGATGAGAGCCTCATACTCAACTATGTTATTTGTATTTTCAAAGTGAAGCTTGAAAGAAAATGAATGAATCTTCCCTTCTGGAGAGATTAACACCACACCATCTCCATAACCAGCTAAAGAACAACTTCCATCAAACTCTAGAGTCCAAATGCCATTGGGATCATGAATCACTCCCTTAGGAATATTTATCTCATCCTCTGACATGATCATATAGTTTCCATGCCCTATATATTCATAGAGTATTTGTGATTTTGGATCATCAGTATTTTGCACAATATACTCAGTTTTCTTTTCTGGTAACAACTTATTCATTTTTTCATTGACCAAGATCAAGGCATGAAACCATTCCATCTAAATTCCACCTCCTATCGTTTTACTGAAATTCCTACTCAGCAACATACCATACGAGTGAGGGATATCAGCTACCAAAATAGTTGCTAAGACCCTTTTCTCTGGAAAAGCAACAAAAGCTACTTGTGCATCTTTAATCCTTCCAACCAAAGGCACTTCTCTAATCTCCATGGAATAGTAGGAACCAAAGGCATGTGTTAGAGTCAGCCCCAACACATGAGCTACTTTTACAGGAATTACATTGTCTGATGCTCCTAAGTCTATAACACAATTACTAAGTTTATGGCCAAATATGAGGAGAGTCACATAGAATGGTTCAATTTTCTCATTAGGGGAAGTAACTGCAGCCAAAAGGCTTGGTTAAGGTGAGGAATAGGGAGTGGGTAAAATACCTTTAGAATTATTGGACGAGGATTTGGATTTAGAATTGACAAAGCTTACCAATTTAGTAAAGGCTTTTGGATGGGTTTAGTAAAACTCTACCTCTGAAAGTTGGATTTTGGTCTTTTTGATGTGATCAATAATATCAAAAGACCTGAAGGAGGATGGTTCATCACTACTAGAAATAGGAGAAACTTTTTATTTATCATTTTTAGGAGTTAAAGGACAAAAGTTTTGGAAAGAAAATTAGAAGGAGAAGGATTAGCAATACTCACCTTTTACGTGGAGGTAGTGGGAATAGGGGATCCTCTTGTAACAACCACTAGAATAGTTATAGGAAACTCCTTGAATTTCTTATTAGGATGTATTACCTTTTCTTTTCTATTCGTTTTCTCTCGAGTCATAACAACATATGAATCATTATTCATCTTTGTCACTCTTCCATCATATTCATCTTCATCATCTATACCATCAGCGGTGAGGAAATTAACTTGAGATCCACCAAGCTCTTCTAGTTCTTCATCAACCTTTTCTTCTGGGTCTTCAAAATCTTCATTAAACTCCTCATCATTAGGTTCTTGAACTTCACAAATTGCATTGAATGGAACCTTTATAGGTGGGCCTTCAATAGCAAATTTATTCTAAGGAGGTAACCGGTTCCTAGGCTGAAAATTTCTTCTTGGAATATCTTGATAAGGAGTATGTTGAGCCAACAGCTTTTTGATGGAAATGAGATCATTTGCCAACTTCTACACTAATTTATCTGAATTGGCTCCAGGAGAGGAAGAGGACAATGCTTTAGACTTTTAGGGTTCTCTCTTTAGTTTACCAAACATGATTAAGTTGTCCTCAACCTCGATAGCCAAAAGTTGATCAACATCCAGAGTTACAAGGTTATCTCTCCTTAGTGCATAGCTCACTTCAAGTAACTAAGCATTGAGAAAGAAGAATTTTTGGATTTGATCCACAGGACGAGTGTTCTATGGAATTTTATGAATGAGATTGTTGAATTTGGCCACAAATTCTCTCATGCTCTCATATGGCTCCTTCTTGATATGAGAAATTTGAGCCAAAGAGCATGCACATCTTCAGCAGGTTTGAAACGTTGCTCAAACTGAGTTGTCAAGGCGGTCTAATCAATAACTGACCCATCAAGAAGATGATAGAACCAATCAGTAGCATTATCCTACAATGTCTCTACAAAGATCCTGACGAAAATGTATTCATGCTCAATCCCAATAATCCCACATGTAACACTGAAGGTTGAAATGTGTTCATCTGGGTGTACCTTCCCATCATCTCTAAATTTAGGAAAACCTTTCCTACTACTCCTAGGTAACTCATGCAATGGTTGAGGAAGAGAAAGAGGCCCAATTCATTGTCCCCAAGGTAGAGGCACTGCCATTTGTGGGAAGATTGTCTGAAGGGGAACTAAGACACCAGCAAGTATCAGAGAAAGAATATTAGGAATGATTTGTTCTAGAGGAATGTTATTCTTGGAGTTTCAGTCCTTAACAGGGGTTGTGCTTGAAGAACGAGTTCCTTTGTTCCTTCTTTCTAGAAGAAGAGGGAAGTTTTTTTTCTCTAGAAGTTTAAAATGAGGATCATCGACCCCAAGATATTTCTTCCCATGGGTATATCATATATTTTCTAGATCAAAAATTATCTTTAAGTTGTTATTTTAAAAGGGATATGTTTGAAACAAAATCCCCAATGGAGTTTCCAAAACCTGTTGGGTTTTAAAATGGTACTTTGATTGAAACCAACAGTTAGGGGACACCAAGTACCTCCTCTTTATGGGAGAGGTTCCCTTTGTTGGTATCCAAATTTTTTCTCCTTTTAAAGTCAAGAAGCAACACAGATTTAATGGAGATCTTAGAGGCAGTCAGATCATGAATATATGTCATTTTGTAGCCGGGGAGAAAATCTGACTGTCCCTTTGTTACTTGGATTTATGGAGAGATGGATAACACCTTAAAAGGATATGATCTTATCTAAACTATTTTAGGTTGTGCCTTTCAACCCATGTAAGAGAACCTATTTTGTAACCTCTGTTATATGAAAGGAGATACATGTAACTTTCTTTTGCATAAAGTTTATAGAGAAGACCTTGGGGAAAATATGATCAACACACCAAATCTGACTCTCACGAGTTATCACTTCGATATTATGGAGATATTTTCACAACAAGGCAAAGGTTACTAAAGACATTTGAGACCCTGATTGCATCTGCATGTTCTGGTAACAGAGATTATGGATTTGTGTGCATACAGGATAAACAAGGGGTAGTATAGGTAGGATTGGTTGTTGTTAAATGAATTTTTTGTGGGAGGTGGGGCAAAGTGAAACTAGATTCACTAGATCCTTGAGGAGCCTTATAAAATGGAATTTCAGACCAACAGAATGCCACAGAATAGCTAAAATGTTTCTTCAACTAGAATATGTGCTTCAATGGAGGCCTAAATTAGCACTCTTTCACACAATCCTTGAGATACTATCATGAAGGATTGAGTTAGAAAACCCAAAAAAGCATCAATATTTGAGACAAATCATGCCGAAGGTACACCCAAAGGATTACAAACAATCTATGTCAACATATTAGAGAAAATTGATTTTAAATTATTTATTTCAATCCCAGATGAAAGATCTTCTGAGAAATGAAATTACAAATGCCACTCTTCTGAGAAATGAAATTACAAATGCCACTAAACTGTCACAAGGATTGGGACCTGTGTGATTGAACCAAATTTGATACAAGTTTACAACAAGAAACAAGAAAAACTTCTTTCATACATTCATAAATAAAACCAACACATATTGCTTAAGACAACACAGAATAACTCAAATTTGATTAAGTCTATTAGCATGGGAAAGATTCTAGAATAGTCTTAGAGCTTTTCAATGGCTGTACACTTGCAACAACCTTGATACAATAAAACTTATTATAAACAGAGATAACCTAGTTTCTCATATCGATTCTTAAAAAGACAGGCTTTGTCAAATTTTCCTCTTGGGAGTTTTCTTCGACCTCTAACACTCCAACGTCCAACTTTATCATCAGTGCTCCTTTTGCATGGGTGAAAAATTAATTACCATTTATAATTACTTACAATAGAGCCCCTTCCCCCCCCCCAAAGAAAGTACATTTACTATGTAAATGTAAATAGTACCAGTGCTCACCATGATTCTTAGTCATGATTCTCAGTTAATAAGTTAGAATAATACAAACAAGTCTCCAGGTGCTCGAGGGGGTAGATCTCATTGAATATCTGGTGAGACATTCAACTCCTCCCTATGGGTAGATCACTCTTTCTTCAATTTTCCAACCACAAATGTTGTTGTAAGGATTGTTATTTTACATCCCCTAATCTATCAAATCTGGAGTGCTCCTTGAAATAATGAATTAATTAAAATATAATATAGAGTTGTTGATTTCAATTATTGTCTATGTAGCTATTTCATGGATTCTTTGTATTAAATCAGATTAATTTCTACATTTGGTACCAGAGCAGGTTAAATCTGTCTCGAAGATGATCTCATAACTTGTGTTTCGCGATCTGGGTTTCTCCAAAAATTTTCGTGTGGAACGATCTATTATACAAGCAGCTACAGTAAAAATTTCAACAAAACCCAGTTCGTAGTTTGGGAGAAACGTGCAATTTAATATACAGCACATTGATCACTGTTGTTTTTTGAAGAAATCAGAGAATCAGAGGTAATTCAAATCTGCATTCAATTTTTTTTTTTGGATATTTAGATTCAGAAAAATAGATACACCATTAGATAAATTTAATGGGTTTAAATTCCATACATGGAGAGTAAAAATTCAGATGCAGTTAATGAATAAAAATCTATGGAGGATAGTAGATGGAAATGAAAAAGTACCTACAGATGTAAACAAAATTGTAGAATGGGAAACTAGAGATGAACAAATAACAAATGAAATTGACTGTAATTATGAAGAATTTCTATACTAAGTTGATTTACTGGAGGATGGAGGAAAACGGAGGTTGGAGGTCATTCAGCGACCTCTCGTCAGTTGCCAACGACGGGGCCGCATATCAGCTTTGGTGACAGGTGTGTGTGCAGTTTGATATTAGTGCTTCCAGTGTGGTGTGCCTCAGTTTGCAGTGATCCTGTTTTTAATAAGTGGAAATTTCACATTGAGGGGGGGGAACATGTTCCAATGTTCCATTTCCAGTATGTCAGATTTTTCTATGTATGTATGAGCAACAGATTTCAGTAGGATTTCTCCAAGTGCAGCAGGTTGTTGGTGTCCTCAAAAACCATCTGTTGTGTGGTTGTTGGTTCACTTCTTTCCTTGAAACCATCCAGATCATGAAACGTAGTAGCACGTTACATCATCTTAGGAAATATATATTAGTGCTCCATTTGTATGGGTGAATAATAATTACAATAAACTCATTGATGAGAGGTTAACTAGTATGGTTTTAAAAGCAGGATTTTTATTTTACATCCATTAGCTATTTCTCTTTGAAATGTGGCTACCATTCTCTACATATTCTTCATCTTATCAACACCAAAAGGGCATCTAGAAAATAAAGTTACACATCTTGATAGACATACTCGTTGATGTAGAAAAAACAGCATCCCCAATGTGGAGCATTAGGCATCTTTACACAGACATAGGTCCCCCAAGGAGTAGTGAAGGATATCTTGATCCTTTATGATTCCTTCACCACAACTTGGTTATAACCAAAGAAACCATCCAAGGTGGAAAGTAACTCAAAACCGGTCACTAACTGCAGCATGTTCTCCATATTTGGTAAAGGATAATTATCCATCATTGATGCTCTGTTTAGATTCCTGAAATCCAAACACAAACTGATTTCACCATTTTTCTTTCTCACTGGCACTAGGTTTGCAACCCAAGAGGAATACCTTGTGGGCTAGATAATCCCTCCATCCCTTATCTTCTTCAGTTCTTCTTGCATTCTAAGGGATAAGAGTGGATTGATGGGCCTCTAATTCTACCTCAATGACTTTTCATTAGATTCCAAGGGAATATCATGTTGAAACAGGTCCTCTCTATATGCTTTTAATTCATAATAGCTCCAAGACATGCCATCCTGATACTTTTTCAACAATTGGATGTATGACTTCTTCTCCTCCTTGCTGAGATTGCTACCTAACTAGATTTTCCTTGGCTTCTCCTTTGTACCATGAGCATGCTCCTCAATATCCCTTGAGTCTGTCATGCATTTATTAATAATGCGATCAGTATTATCAAAATTGGACTCAAGAAAAACCATCCCTCTAGGGATGGTATTGTTATTTAATTGGATGATATCCTTGCCAAACAAGGTTTCCTTTCCCTCTATTATACATACCATTGGCTACAAATAAATGCACTGATAAAAAAACTCTCTTTTTTTCTACAAACATCTTCTAATATGAGCATCATCATCAAAAACCTACCAATGTTTAATGTTGTCAGGGACAAAAGGTCTTGTCAATACCTCAACCTCATATTCAAAATATGGGGACATTATACAATTGTCAAACCAAGACCCCAACACTGCAAGCTTTTCTGCCAAATCATTGAACTTCCTATCATGATGCACTATGTTGAATGAGTTAAACATCTCAATGAAGTCCCAAACCTCATGCTTATACAGTCTCATTCGTTGATCTTTGTGGCATACAACTTTCTGACTTGTTTCATAATTAATTATGAGTCTCCTTTGACAATGATGTCCTTGAGATCATATTTCCAAGAAATTCTTAAACCCAACAATAGTACCTCATACTCAGCAATGTTTTTGGTGCACTAAAAGTTGATTTTGAATGAAAAACTAAATTTTTCTTGACCTGGAGAAAGCAAAAAAACACCAGCACCATTCCCAAACCTAGAGCAAGATCCATCAAACAATAGATTCCAGGGAGAGCCTGTTTGCTCAAGGCATTTGCATTCCTAAATATTGTGTTCCTTTCCATCAAAAAATCCCACAAATTTATCAGGATCAACATTTGCGTACAATACTTCATAGGACGCATTGTTGGGATCCTCAATAAGGTGCAACATTTTCTTTTCTCCATACAACCTGACAAGGCTACACTCAACTGGGACAGTAGCATAAGACATGTCTATTTGGACACTCCCACCAACACTTGCAACCCATTTTCTTGACAGCAACATACCCCACTTAGCTAGGTAATCAACTATGACAATATCAAGTTTTAAATTATTACCTGGGTAAGATGTAAACTGCACCACTAGACCCTTCACACATCCCACTATTGGCACTTACCTAGATTTCATGGAAGTGCACTTCCCATATCTTGCTATCACTTTGATGTTTAGTTCATTCGTGACTTTTAAAGGCATCACATTCCATGATGTCCCTGAGTCAAACATGCAATTGTGCAGCAGCATATCCTTAATGATCAAAGTAGTGAAGAATGGATCAACATTCATCTGAGAATCCACCAAGGATGTTCCTAAATAAAACTCAGGTGGTTCATCTAGCTCTTCTGATGCTAGTGGTGCTTCTGGTTCTTCAATGACTGGTGGGTTCTCCACAATGTTTATGTTTCTACTTAGGGTAATCTTTTCTTCTTTCAACCCCAAGTATTCAAATGCTCTCTTTTTGTGCTCAAGAATCCTAAGCAACTCAAAAATTGGAACAGAGACTTTGATTTGACTTAAAACTTGGGAAATATCATATGGGACATTCTTTGGCAAGGTAACATTGGAAGGAAAATAAACACACTCATTAGGTGGTACAAGATTTTTGACAACTTGGGCAAGGGGAAGGGTATGATTCTTGTTTGGAACTGCAGGGATTTTGGCAAGTGCATCTTTCTTAGGAGCCTCTTTAGGGATGTTTGAAAGTAAAGGAGATTTTGGCTTCACTTGAGGCCCTACCCCTTTGACAACCTTACTTCTTCTGTTATATTCCTTCTCTTGAGCAACAACTACATTCATTAAGAACTTCATGTCTTCCTCAGATGGGATTCCTCCATCATACTTCTTTATCATTAAAGCCCTTAAATATTCAAATTTGTTATTGGGAAATTAAAAATATTGTACATTATCTACTTCTAAAGTATGAGAGAGAGAGAGAATAGGTACCCTATGAATGCAATCCCAAAAGGTGGCAGCATTTCGGTTACTTATCACCTCAGTTGAAGTTACCCCTTGTTGTGAGCTAGTGGAGTAACCCATCATGCGGACATAATCATCATTATCATCAGCTTCTTCTTGTTGTTGTTGATCTTCTTCACAAGGAGCATGAGGCATGAAACATCTATCACACCAATCAATGACATTTGTTTCTTTTACCACATCAACTCTAGTAGCCAAAGGATCAGGCACCATTCTATTTTCTCTACCTTGGGGCTGCCTATCTACAAATCCAATAGGTCATTTGCCTCTGTCATTAGTTATTTGATGATTTATGAACCTGTCTTGGCCTTGCTGCTTGTGTTGACCTTGTGAGCTCTACCCAATTCCCTTTTCAACTCAGGCTAGCTTGTAGGAGATATCCTTGACAGCCCCTGCCAATTTTTTCACAACTTCTTCCAAATCTGCAGCTTTGCTTTTTTGGGGATTTTCTGGGTTAACCATATTTACACCTTCCCTCTGTGGAGTTTTTCCAATTGCCTTGATATTGTTCTCTATTTTCAAATCCATGGTGAAGGCCTGCCTCAAATTTGTGGGGTTTTAGTCTCTTAAATAATATGTAGCCTTTTTATTAAATGCATTAGTATATTTGATCAAACATGATTCATCGCAAGGCCTTATCCTAACAAGAAATCTCCTCAAGGTTTTATTAAACCTTATGTTAAAATCATGTACTGACTCATTAGTATTCTTTTTGATGTTTTCAAATTCTGTCAAAAGAAACCTAGGGTCTGTTCTATCACCATACTAGAATCTGAATGCATTTCTCATCTCAGTCCAAGAGTCAATAGAGTTATCTGGCAATGCTTTATACCATTCCCTAGCATCATCTTCCAAGGTATGGATAAATATATTGATATAGACATCTTCATGCTCAATCTCAAAATATTTCATCATATTGATCAAAAGCTTTAGATGTTGATCACTAGTAATAGCATTGTTTCCTTGTAACTTTGGCATTTTGTTCCTTACATCTTAAGGCACTGCTTTTAGATATCCATCCATCCCCAAAAATTTTATAGGTCCAAAGGTGTTTACAACAAAAGAGGGTCTGGGTGGGGGTAAGGCCATGTTCCTTTGAAGAGGTGACACTAGAGGGGTGACAAATTGATGAGGGGCTGAAAGACCTTGGAACACAGGAGTATAATTTTCAAAATGGAAATCCCCCAAAGGCCTTGTCTCTTGGAAATTTCTATCAGCCTCAAATAAGATAGGTGTAGAGTGTGAAGAAAACCTTTCAAAATCAAATGAAGGCCCCTCTTCAGCTAGAGAATTCAATTCCATAAAGAGGATACCTAATTAAGAGTCACTTGAATGGCAGTCTTCAATGATAGGCTAATCAATTTCATTAATGGAGATCCCTCTTCTTTTCTACTAATCTCCAACAGCTCTCAAGGCTTTTCTTCCTTATGATTTTGCTTTCCCTAGCTCTGGAAACAATGTCCTAGTAGGATCCCTAGCAAAGAAATATCTTCTTCCTTCTAGCTTTGTAAATATTAGTGATAAGTTTGACTTTGAAAAATTTTTAAGACACTGGTACTCGTTAAGAATTAGATCAACAGGGATTTTCCACTAAGGATTTCAACCTTAGTTGTGAAAACGCACTAAAATATACTTTGTCAGCACTTATAAACTAGAGATGGAAGCTCTGACTTTCCTTTACCAAGATTTATCAGTGAATACCAATGAAAAACTTATAGAGATTGGAAAAGTTACATACAACACTCGTAACTTGAAACTTCATACAGGAACAAACACAGGATAATATTTAAAATAGATTTATGGCACTTTAGAGCATACAAGAAATGTTTACCAGGGTCTAAAAATGAACTGCAATCACAATGTCCCTGATAATGGTGCCACTAATGTTGGTACCCAAATTTGTTCTCCTTTTTAAGCCAAGCAACAACACAGATTTAACTGAGAGCTTAGAGGCATCCAAATCATGAATATATGTCGTTTTGTAGCCGGGGAGGAAATCTGACTATCCCTTTATTACTTGTATTTTTTGAGAGATGGATAGTACCTTAAAAGCATATGATCTTATCCTAACTATTCTAGGTTGTGCCTTATAACCTAGGTAAGAAAACCTATTTTGTAACCTCTATTATATGGAAGGAGATACAGGTACCTTTCTTTTGCATAAATTTTATAGAGAAGACCTTGGGAAAAATATGATCAAAATGCCAAATCTGACTCTCACGAGTTGTCACTTTCAGATTATGGAGATATTTTCACAACAAGGAAAAGGTTACTAAAGACATTTGAGACCCTGATTATATCTGCATGTTCTGGTAACAGAGATTATGCATTTGTATGCATATAGGAAAAATAAGGGTAGTATAGGTAAGATTGGTTGTTGTTAAATGAATTTTTGGTGGGAGGTGGGGCAGAGTGAAACTAGATTCACCAAATCCTTTAGGAACCTTACAAAATGGAAGGTCAGACCAACAGAATGCCACAGAATAGCTAAAATGTTTCTTCAACTAGAATATGTGCTTCAATGGAGGCCCAAATTAGCACTCTTTCACACAATCTTTGAGATTCTATCATGAAGTCTCAAGTTAGAAAACCCAAAAAAGCATCAAGATTTGATTCAAATCACACCTAAGGTACACCCAAAGGCTTATAGACAATCTCTGTCAACATATGAGATAAAAGTGATTTTAAATTGTTTATTTCAATCCCAGATGAAAGCTCTTTTGAGAAATGAAATTATAGATGCCACTAAACTATCACAAGGATTGAGGCCTATGTGATTGAACCAAATTTGATACAAGTTTGCAACAGAAACAAGAAAAATTGATTGCATACATTTAGAAATAAAACCAACACATTTTGCTCAAGACAACGCAGAAAAACCTGAATTTGATTAAGTCTATTAGGAGGGGAAAGTTTTTAGAACAGTCTCAGAGCTTGTCAATGGTTGTACACTTACAACCACCTTGACACAATAAAACTTAATACAAAAAAGAGATAACCTAGTTTCTTAGATGGATTCTCAAAAAGAAAGGCGTTGTCAAATTTTCCTCTTGGGAGTTTTCTTTGACCTCTAACACTCCAAGCTCCAACTTCTCAACCCTTTTGCATGAAAAATTTGTGTCATTTATAATACTTGCAATAGAACCCCTCCCCCCAAAAGACAAAAAATTTAAATGCACCAATTCTTACCATGATTCTTTCGTGATTCTCATAATCAAATATGCAAAAAGTCTCTAGGTGCTCGAGGGGGAAGATCTCATCGAATATCTCCCACATTCAACTCCTCCCTCTGGTAGATCACTCTTTCTTCAATTTCTAAACCACTTCCACCCCTAATCTATCAAATCTAGCTCCTTTCATGCTTGGGAGAATAAAAAAGGAAAAGATGATTAAGCACGATAGTCAGACCCTTTTAATGGAAAAGAAACCCTCCAAATCTTCTCACCAAACTTAGATATCAAAATTAACTCCCCTCTTTGTTTGGCGTGTAGAAAATACCAAGAAATCATGTAGAATCGCACTTCCAAATGTATTTCAGAAAAATGGGGGGAAAATCATATTCAGACTCTCAGTTGTCATTGATATTTACTTTGAATTTGGGCCATTCACGTGGCCAATTCAAACTTTAGAACAGACCCGAGAGCTTCCTTTGACTTTTTACAACCTTTTTGCAAAATGACAAAAAATTCCATTTTTCTCCACACCTCTGCCCTTGAGAAACAAGCCTGACACATGTCCAAATGTGGTTTGAGCAGAACTATAGCCAAATTCTACCATTTTACTCTCTTTTTGGAAAAGGGAAAATTTTCCAAGTTTTCCCCACTACTCTACCCTTGAGAAATGAGCTCTGACATGTGGGTCCAAATGTGATTCAAGTGGAACCGTGCTCCCATTTTCAATTTTAACACTCTTTTCCCTCAAAGGGAAAATTTTCCAAATTTCCCCTGAAGAGTCCACAGCTCCACCATTTAACTGGAGTAAAGCTTTGACTATTTCCTTTATTGGGGTTGTAGGACCATTTTGATGATTTTAATCTTTTGAAGCTTAGGGGAAAAAACATCCAGAGTTACCCCCAATGGTCCATCTCCTCGCCACCTCTTTGAATTTTCAAAATGGAACACGTCACAATGGTGAACCTGTTCCGAAATGGTTTTCCCCAAAATTTGATACCCTGAACAAGCGCGAAGGCTTGTCACATGTCCTACTCCGAGGTAAAATCCTTGTTTGAAAGGCTTGAAAAGTCTCAGCGAATAGGCACCATGTAAGTCAAGACCTCGAGGTAGTCATCCTTTGGCACTTCTTGAAAAGTCGAAGCAAAAATGCCAGTCCCTGAGCATGTGTAGTTCCTCCACATGTCCTCCATGACGCTACTTCAAAATGGTACCCCAAGTTTAGAGACCCTCGAATGAGCGCAGAGCTCCCCACGTGTTTCTGTCCCGACAAACTATATCCAGCTACATAAAAATTTGTCTAAGTCTGGGGGAAGTAGCGGAAACCTCCACGTGTTCTCTTGGCGCTACTCCAAGGCAAAACCCACAAGTAGATACCTCAAATGAGCACCATGTTCCTCCAGGTGGACATATGTCAAGTTGAGGTGATCCCATAAAACTTTTTTAAAGAAAGACTAAGTATGAGCCAAGTCCAACCTGTCAGGTACCACATCCGGCACTATAGATGTAAGGATGTAAATTTCACAGGGAGAAACTCCTCGTGCAAACTGATTATTTACTAATGAAACAATCCTTCAAGTTTGGTGGATGTAATTTCTGGAAGGACAAAGACATTTACAACATAACACAAGAATACCATCGACTATGTTTCTCAGAGATGGACATCCATGAAAAATCTTAAATATCAAAGTAAATTAGGGCATATTAATATGAAATTGAAGACAAATCTCACCCATGAGAGTACTAAAAACAAGGTGTTACCTGACTTCACTTGCCTTTCACCAAGACTATGGGAGAAACTTTAGAATTATACACCTCTTCCAGATGGAAAAAAGAAACAAGGACCTTTAAACTGATGGACCCATACATGATCTTTGACCCAGGAACTTCCTACAATATTTCAACAACTACTTCCTTCTATGCTGAACATGAGGGAAGGAGAAAATGAAAGAGGCTGTAAATCAATAAATTTTCAATAGCAACTTCCAGTGATTATCCATCTTGATCTCTAAGACCCTTATTGATAAGACAATCAGCAAAGCTTCTATGCGAATGTACAGTATTCCATACCTTAACTCTAGACTTGTGACATCTTGAAGCTTATGCTTTTAAGATAAGATAAAACCTTATCATTTTACATGGGTTCCACATTTTTAGACTTTTTACAAATAAAATACACAAAATATTTATGACCTCACTCCTTGTCCTTATTACCAATATAATATTTCTAATTCCTAATCATGTAGACCCTACTTCTCTAATTACCCAAACTTTGACATTTTAACATTACCGGACCACTTACGACAAATATTTACTTTTTACAATATTCCTATTGTACTTTGACTGTTACCGTACTCCACATTATTGGCGGCACCGTACTGACGGCGCTGTTATCTTCTATCAGACGCTACTACTAATTATAACTTAACAACATCCTATTCCTAATACATAGATGAATCCAAAAGAGGAGAAGAAGAGATGAAATAAAATATGATTTGGTGCCAAACCAAAAACTATCAATGCCCCTACAAATCTACCTAAAATCTGTTAAATCCGGTTCTGCATGTCTTTGGTGTGCTGAAGAAGGAAGGATGAGAGATCAAACCAAATTTCATCTAGTTGAAGAAGTTCGATCACATATTAATGGCATGAAAGATGTGTTCCAGGTTTTCACCTAAATCAAGATATCGAGCCGGTTCTCCATGTCTGTTTGGTGTGTTGGATAAGGAAGTATGGAAGACCAGATCAGATCTAGGTAGTTGAAGTAATCAGATGCCATATTAATGGCTTCAAAGATGTTTTCCATATTTCTTACCACAAAACCCTTATGAAAAAAATGTTTTATGCTTCCATGGAGTAGAGGAGACCAATATCTTTCTAACAGTATAAAATTTGTCCAATTTTGAGCACTGGAGAGAAATTTATGCTCATTTAAATATTTGAATTGAACACATACAAAAATGGTGAAAATGCAAAAATGGATCCACGGTCCTGAAATTTAAATTGCACCTTTAGTGCAAAAGATGCAAAAGTGCAAAATTTCCCCATAGCCCCGTAAGCCTGTAACTTCACATTTTCCATTTGGGTCTGGCACATGGTGTTACCTAAGTGGTAACGGAGTCGCAACTCACTTTATAATTTTACTTCTTTAAGAAACAAGGCTCAAAACCTCAAAGTTCTTCCTCGACCCGCCTCTCCACTTTGACATTTGATTCAGGCTCAACATTTGAATTTTCCCTCTTGGAAACAAGGTTCAAAATCTCAAAAGGCTCCGATGATCCACTTCCCCACTTTGATTATTCATGCTGGCTCGATATTTGACTCTTTTCCTTGGCATGAGTGGGGGCGCGGTTCACTTTTTTACTTTACACCTTTTATGGAAACAAGGATTAAAAATCTCAAATTCCTCCACCAGCCCACCTTATCACTTTGAATTTTGATGCGAGCTCAACATTTGACTTTTTTCCTTCATTTAGAAAATGATTTATGTCCGATCTGGGACACGTGGAGGGTTCCCACTCATTTGTAGACTCTCTTTGTATTTTCCTCTTGAAAGAGAACTAAAGAGATACTTGGCTCCTTCCTCTACCTCACCTTATTTATTTGTGTTTTGGTGAAGTCCCCTTTGTTTGGCAGGGTCATAGGCCTGACCCTAGACACATGGAGGCTCAATGCACATTTGGGACCTGCCTCCGAATTTTGCGTTTGAAGTTACTTCGTGCTGAAACGTGGAAGCTTCTGCAAACCCTTCTATATTTAGCTGATTCTACAACTGACTTTGTCTCCTTTCCAGACTTGGGACACATGGAAATCTGGTGCTCATTTGGGGGACTACCTTTGGCTTCGACCCTTGAAGGTGTGCCGATGAGACACATGGAGATTCCCACCAGTTATTTTATACTTATTCGATTCGAGCCTACTTCCCATTTGACTGCTATCATACCCTAGACATGTGGAGGGATGTCACTAGTTCAGGGGCTCTCTTTGGGCTATGCTTTTGAAGTTGCACTTATGAGGCATGTGGTGAGTCTGTGTAAACATAGGATCCAAATTTGAACATGGCCTTTGTAGGTACGCCGTCGGGATGCGTGGAGGATTCCACCAGCACCTTATACTTAGTTGATTTATCAGTTGCATTTGTCTTTTCAAACTCCAGACAGGAGGAGGATTGGTGCTCATTTGGAGTCTCCACTTTTTTGTGCCACACCAAAAGTGCGCCAAAAATACACGTGGTGCCATCCACCGATCTGCTTACACTTAGCCAATTTTGGCATTGATTGAACATTGCCTTTCTTCATACACAACCAAATTTCCAAAAGTAACCCAATGACCCGCCTTCTCACATCTAATCAGAGATGTCGAAGTACTCATGGGCGCTTGGTCCAAAAATTAACAGGGAAGATACACCCATCACTCAAGATTGTGGAAAAATACATAGAGGGAAAACTCCACCATTTACACCTGAATAACACCTTGCTCCTCATGGAAAGGAGAACTATAAACAACACCAGACTCGATACGATCCATGGTCATAGAGAAAGGATTTGATAATTTCATTCAAATGAAGGAAATAATTCCAAGCATCCAGATGGGAAGATAGAAATCATCAAACCATGCGAATTGTAAGATTTCAACAGGGTGAGATTGCAAATGAGCACTAATTTCATCAAAGCATGAATTTTTTCTCTCTCTCTCTCTAGAATTCTTACTTGCTCAAACATCTCTCAAAGGCACCAACTCAAAATTTTTGAAATCTTGACTTAATAAATGGGTGGTTGATAAGAATGAAAATCCTCTTACACACACCACTCCAACCCACTCCCTTTAAAGAAAAAAATTAAACACATGTAAGGAAGTGCAATAAAATCTTACCTTTTACCTTAAGAAACACATGATGGGGTTTAGTTTTAACCCCCCCAATCCATAGGTAGGATTGGTATGAGAAATTAAGAGGTGTGGGACAAGTTTAACTTGTCCCAAAAGCCTCCAAAAATATCCCTTAAGCCCAAATGCGAGTTTCCCAAGTAGGGTGGAGTGTACAACACTCAAAATCACATAAACTCAACTAATAAGCACAAGGACCAAAGACCCAACTACTCCAATAAGTGAATCTATTTTGTCACATCCAAAATTCACCTTAATAATATGATTAGTTCACTTAATTAAGACACCTAAAGCAATTAATGATAAAATGGAATTACATCACAAATTAAATCACATACACTAAATTTAAATAAAAGAAAGTAAAATAACTATACACAAACCCTTAGTCACAATTGGAGGTAATCCCCCCCAAGGGGAGCCCCTAAAAAAAATCAAACACACACAACATAAGACAAGTTTCCATGGTGACCATTGTTGTATCCATCCAATATTCCGATGTTGTTGGTCTCCAATCCCCCTTTGATTGTTGTGATATATTTACCTACAAAACTACACAATACCTCCTTTGGCCTCGTGGCCACATCAAAACATCCAAGATAAAATATACGCATATAATTCAACAATCATCTATATATAAATTAAATAATCATCTAGACAAAAATATTATCATTTTAAAATTCCAACAACATCTCAATTCTATATTTTATCAATACTAAAAAGATCACAAGATTAGTTCAACTATTAAATCCTACTCAATAGAACGAGAATGAGGAGTTTCATAATATATAAATACGTCAACAACACATCATCATCAATATAAAATGTCTCTCTTAAAATCCACACAATCATACTATGAATCGAAATCCAACAATAGTCCAAGTATCTCTATCGTCTAACATCATGCTAAGCCAAAATGATACAATAATATCCATGTATATAGTCAACAGTAATCAAAATCAAAATATAATGAGTGTCAAAGGGAAGTGGGCACTACACCCCCCTCCCCTTAGACTTGAATTCCTCCTGGAAGTTACTGAGATAGGTGTCGAAACTAGACTCATAGCAATGGAGTATCCTCTCATGTATTAGTAGTCTCATCATACATGTCCCATTGGACTCGAACCTAGTCAATCTCTCTGCCTTGAAGGCCTAGGGTCTTGCACTCTAAAATAAGGATGGGCTCCACCATCACCTACCCCTGATCTTGCACCTGCAATGAGGTCCAATCTAACACATGATAAGGATCTATAATATACCTCCTATGTAAACAAATATGAAATACATCATGGATGTGAGATAATTTGGGTGACAATGCTAGATGATAGGCCAAAGGACCGATATACTCCAAGGTCTCAATGGGACACAAAAATCTAGGAGCAAGATTAAATCCTTTTTTGTAACGGATAGGTCTCTTATGAGGCCTGACATGAAGGAACACCTTCATGCACACCTCAAAACTATGATCTATCCTATGTTGATCCACATACTTCTTCTTCCTGTCCTGAGCCTTCTACAATCTCTACGTAATCATAACAACCTGCTACTACATATCATGTAGTAAAGCTGGCACAAGAGAAACCCTGTCCTCCAACCTTTCCCAACTCAGTGGTGTGTTTCACTCTCTACCATACAATTCCTGAAAAGGATCCATGCCTATCGAACTCTAATAACTATTATTGTAGGAAAACTCCACCAAATACAAGTAATCCTACCACCTTAACTGATGATCCGTAACGTACATCCTAAGCACATCCTCCAAGATCTGATTCACCCATTTAGTCTGTTAATCTATCTCAAGGTGATAAGCTGTATTGAATTTGATCTTCATCCCAAGAGCATAATGCATGGTATTCCAGAAGTGAGAAGTGTAAAAAGGATTGCAGTCACAAATTATCTTCCACATAACCCCATGCAATCTGACAATCTCATTAAGGTATACTCGCTCCACTGCACTAGCTATGTAGGCTATCTTCACCAGATAAAAGTGGGCCAGTTTCATCAATTTATCCACCGTGACCATGATGGCATCGTGGTGATATCTCAACGTCCGTAACCCTGCTATGAAGTCCATTGAAATGGTGTCCCATTTCCACTCTAGTATAGTGTGAGGGAAGAGAAGGCTAGCTGGATGCTGAAGCTCGACCTTCACCTTCTAACACTCCAAACAGCATGACATAAACTGAGCTATGTCTCCCCATAGTCCCCTCCAATGGTATATCTATCTCAAGGTGGCATGCATATTCTTCACCATGTGATGAGATGAATAAGGTGCTTGATGAGCCTCTCTGAAAATGTCCTGTCTCAAACCTCCATCTCTAGGGACATATATCCAACCTATGTTCCTAAGAATGCCATCTACCTCTAATTAAAATACTTCAAATATCCCCTTAAGGGGTCTCTGAGACTCAATCTCTGATCTGGCTGTAAGGTAGAAGCTCTCATGAGGAAGCTGCTGCAAAATCCTATTCCGTAAATATATACCCACTAAAGTAGCCATAGCCACATGTCTCTGTCTACTCAGGGCATCTGCAATCACATTATCCTTCCCATTTGTATGCTATATCTCCATGTTATACTCACAAATAAAATCCATCCAACGCCGCTGATGAGTGTTGAGATTGGGCTATGTGAAGAGGTGGTGAAGACTCAAGTGATCAGTTTTGAGTATAAATCTCTAGCCAAGGATAAAGTGTCTCCACCGAACTAAGGCATGAACAACTGCTACAATCTCAATATCACGAGTCGTGTAATTGAGCTCATAATCTTTGAGTTTGTGAGACTCAAAATAAACCACTCGTCCCTCTTGTATCAATACACCTCCTAAACCTTCCAAAGAAGAATCTATGTAAACGAAGAACTGACGATGAGGGTCTAGAACTATAAAAATAGGCATTTTTGTGATCCATTCCTTTAGTGTCCTGAAGGCCTGCTCAGGAAATTCTTCCCTTTCCACTGAAGGGAGGTGATGGGGTGAGTAACTCGAGAAAATTCCTCTTCAAATCTCCTATAGTATCTTTCCAAACCCATGAATATACGCACCTCAGTCACACTACTGGGTACTGGCCAATCCATAATAGCTCAAATCTTGGAAGGATCAACTGCAATACCTTCCCCAAAAATTATGTGGCCTAAATACTACACCTATGTCTGAAAGAACGCACACTTCTCTAGGTTCCCATAAAGTTGATACTCATGAAGAAACTGACGAACCTGACAAAGGTGCCCCTCATTCTCATCACACATACTTGAGTATATCATAATGTTGTCAAGAAAAATGAGCACGAAGAGATCCAAAAAAATTTGGAATACCCCATTCATCAATCTCATGAACACTGTGGGGGCATTCGTTAAATCAAAAGGCACTACTATAAACTCAGAGTGGCCATATCTCATATGAAAGGTAGTCTTATGGATATCTACCTCTGTGATCCTCAACTGATGATTTCTTAACTTAAGATCTATCTTAGAAAATATTGTGCCCCCCTTCATCTGATCAAATAAATCATCAATACGTGGAAGGGGGTAATGATTCTTGATCGTTAATTTATTCAGATGGTGATAATCAGTAAACAAACACAAAGATTTGTCCTTCTTCTTAACAAAAATTCACTAGTGCATCCCAAGGGGATACACTAGGATGGATTAGGCCTTTCACCAAGAAGGCAATCGAGCTGCAACTTGAGCTCACAGAGCTTAAGGGTAGTCATCCGATATGGTGCTCGTGAGATAGGCTCTACTCCCGGAACCAAATCTATGTGAAAATATATCTCACGTGGGGGAGGTAAACCCGGCATATCCCCTAAAAAGACATCAGAAAACACTTTCAAGATGTGATGGTCATCTAGAGATGGCCTAATAGACTCATTCTCAGATCTGTCACTAACAGTGATAGCATACAGCTGAAAACCTCATTGGACACACTGCTTAAGCTTCATAAAGGAAATGGTGTGAATAGAAATGGGCTACCTAACTCCTATTATCGTTGACTTAACCCCCAAATCCTCTCTACATAATATTATCTTATGGTAACCGTCCACTCTAGCTCTATGTGCAAACAACCATTCCATGCCTAAGATGACTTCATACGAACCCAACGTAAGGATACACATATCAGAGGTAGTGGTGAAGGGTCCTAAATCCACTATGCACTCCTTAACTAAGGAGTCTACAGAGATTTTGTCTCCAGAAGCCATCTTGACATCCCAAATTTTTCCATGTCTAACTACCACCAGCCTGTAATTCTCTACTAAAGATGGTGCAATAAAAAAATTAGACAAACTAGAATCAAACAGAACGGAGGTAGGAATACCACCAATGATACTTGTAGTCTTTATCATAGTGTTTTGATCTTTTTTTTGTACAATTAGAGATCAAAACAGATAAGGGTGTAGGTTTTAGGAGGAATACCTATTGTTTGGTGATGGGTAGAAGGTAGAATGCACGCATGTTGATTTCTGATCTTGGTCGATTGGGTGAACTCCATTTTGGCTAGGAAGGACTACCATGTAATAGAAAACAAGACCAAAAGAGAGATTTAAACAGTATATGGTAGTGGACTACCTAGCATATGCTAGATCCGGGAAGTGTGATACTTCTTAGAGGGATGTCAATCCACTATTTTATTAATTAATATTAAATAACTGAAACATGTAAATAAAAGAATCTAGTGCTAGTGTTTTGATTTGGGTGCCTTAGATTACTATCAATGTTGATCTAGTTAAATAATAAAACTATGCAGGTAAAGAGGTCTTCAAGTAAGGTCATGGATACTTCAAGTGGTCTATAGGTCACATAAAAGGTATTGTTCGGGATGGGTAGGGTATTTTAGGTTGTTTAGGTAAGAAGGTAAGTTTTTGGTCTGCACTGTGTTATCAGACACAGAGACCGAAATTGGTCTATTTGACCAATTCCAGTTGAGACTAGACAGATGTTGGTTAAAGGTGACCAATATCGGTCACTGTAGAAGTGATAGAGGTTTGGGTAAACAATGTTTGTGTTCTACTCTGTCTCATAACAGAAAGATGGAAGGGTATCGGTGAGGTTCAGAAGAGTGGTAGGTCTAGGATAGGTGTTTTGGGGGTAATGGGGGAGGTTTTGGGTATGTTTGGGTAGAAGGTGGGGAGATGAAAAACAACATGGTAACCGACGGTGGCCAAGTTCAACCTACCACGATCATAGTTAACCGACAACTTTCACTGTAATCTGGTTAGAGTTTGAAAGTGGAGGTTGGCGTGTTGTTTTTGTTCGGACATAGAGTTATCAAGAACTGGTATGAGATTATTAGGGTCTTGTAGACGGATACGGGTTGAGAAAGTAGGGTTTTGGGAGAGTAGGTGATGATTTACGGAGTAGGAGAGAGTTTTTTCTCTTAGGGGAGGAAAGTAGAGAAACAAAGCATGAAAACACCAGTGAAGGATGAAGGGATCCACTTACTCAAATTCCAACACATGTAGAACTTTGACAAGATGATGAAGAGAAGTGACGAGTGTTGGTGAAGTTTGGAAGGTGGTTGGAGAGCTCCTACTTGAGCTCCTTATGGCTTCAGGTTCCTTCAGTGGTCGATCTCACAAAGGTTCTTATGAATGCTTCCACCTCTGGTCTCAACTTGGAGTTTTGATGGCTCTACTGTGTTCCAACGAATTTCCAACGAGAATGCCAATGGAGAATCTAAATGCTAGTGCCCAAGAGAAATGCCAAATGAACCAACCAACCAACATAAATGTCAACCAACCCCTTGGAAAGGTCTTGAACTGAGCATTTACAGGTGATCGACACTGGTTATGTTGGGGGGTTTGTTTTTTCAAAAGTGGGTAATATGCCTTCTCCACTTGATTTTGAGTGGAATGGCACATGCGTCCTCCACCCTTAGAATGGGGAATAGGACAAAGAGGTGTCCTATGAGTGGGGTGGCCACTATTAGGGCTTCTAGAAGAGTTTGAGCTAGGTATGGGCAAGGTGCTCAAGTGGAATGGTGAGGTGGAGGAGCAAGTGGGGTACTGTAAGGGTGATGTGTAGGGGAAAGTGGGGTGAGAGAATGATGAGGTGGTTGGGTGAAGTGGCCAGTCTAGTGGCAAGGTGAGGTGGCCTGATGAGTGGGTAAAAGGGGGAATTTAATTTATTGATGTTAATTCAATGTTTGGGTGTATGAATGTTGATCAGATAAAAAAATTAGCAGAACTCACACACAGATTCCATGCCAAAAAATAGGATGGGATTGAAGGTGTGAAGGAATAGGAAGGCGTCGCGTGTGGAGGTGTAGAGTTAGACTTTCTGGACTTAGCCGATTTTGTAGATCAAGTCTATTTTCAGAGGCTGGCATGCAGAACACACAAAGTGATGCCGAGACTTGCGCGCCATGATTTGTCTATATTTTTAGGATCATATTGAATCACTCTTGCATGGAAGTAACCCAAGAATAGATTCATCACTCTAGTGAACTGTAAGTGATCTATAGATAGCATACTTGCATGTATGGCTATAATTGTAAATGACGCGTGGCTATTATTAGCGTGAGACCTAATTTTGGCATATTTATTCGTGAAGTGAAAGTTCCCCACCCTATATATATTAGAAAAATCACCTAGTTGATATACTATGTTGAAGGGTTAGAGATTCATGAGTGCATGACACTGGATAATTGTAACAGATCCATGCGCGCATGACTATTTTTGTATCAAGCCTTTGTATTGTTGTCATGTTTAATATATGAAGAATAGTGGCCAAACCAAAGTGTATTATATGTGCTATCATTACATGCTATTGATTTCTTGATGATTTATACTTAAATGCATTCCTTTATAGATCTCATTTGGTATAACTGTGTAATGATGGATTATTTTCTAACTATATGTCCTTATCAAATCACCATGCTACCATCCTGCTACAACAACCCTAAAGAGGGACTTGGTACCTTAGCATGCTTTGGGTGAGTGCTTAGCCTATGCTGAGTGATGTGCCAGTGCGACTAGGTGTTATCTAAGAATTTGAGGCTGCATCATTGGTTCTGTTGCCAGGACCTCTTTTTTAGTTTTTTTTCAGGATGGTTTGTGATGAAGACACACTGGCTAACTTTGGTGAGCATTAAAGATTGGATTCATGATCTGGAGGAAGAATACGCATGAAGGTTTAGCACTGGATCCAGATTTAATGCACGTACTTTGGTAGAGAAGAATTTGTACGATAGTTTGTACGAAAGCTTCTTTACTATCTTTCCCATATAATTATATGAGTATTTCAATGCATATGCATCTAAGTAGGATTGGAGGTATCGTACACTTGTTTGGAAACAGGAGGAATTTAAAACACTATGTGATGCTGAATTGATCTGGACTCATGTGGTAGATACCTAGTTTTTTGGTGTTCTAAACAACTATATTCTAGAGTATTCAATTTCGACTTATTCGTGTGTAGTAGATACCTAGGATACCGTATTCTAGAGTATTCAATAGGGTATACTAGAGTGATGTATTTTCAAGGTATTCTGTTGGAGATCAAGATACTGATGATAATGTTGAACTTGGAAGATAAGCCCATGGAAAGTTAAAAATATCCACGCGTGGGGGTAGGAACAGGATTGGTAAAAGATGGCAGACCTAGCAGCATCACGGAAGAGGGAAGAGAGGTGGCTGAAATATTATGAGGCATGCGAGAGGGAATTAAGGAAGAAGTAAGAAGTTGCAGAATAGATGGCGTTGTGGAGAGAGATGGCTCGTGAAGGATTTGAGGCTCATGAGGATGAAGAAGAGCTAGAGCATCAGGAACTCCCCCATTTAGGAAATAATGACAAAGAACCCTCTTCGGCCTCACATGGAAGTGCACCAGTAGATATGACCTGGGCCGCAGGCACGCATCTACGCAAATGATCAGGAGATCATTTTTGAAAGTTCTCTAAACATCCCTAAATGGTATTAGTGTAGAATATCATCTCAAGAGTTTTCTAACGACTATGAGGACGCGATAAACAGACATCGGGAGCTCTAGTTATGTCCAGTCAAAGTTTGGTTAAGAGGAAAGTCAACTATGGTCAACTGGTCAATATTGGACCAATCGCACTACGACATGTGGAAAAAAGGCATTGGCGAAATTGGAGGGGTTTTAACCATCAGTTGTCGACAATCATGGAATGGAATGGCATGTCGAAACAAGAGTCTTAACTTTTGTTATGGAGGGGAGCGCGGTCGCCGTGTGGACTATGGTATTATCGCCGACGTGGTGGGTCCACAAGCCACCACGTGGCTTTCCACCACCACTCGTCAAATTCATTCAATTTTCAAATCGCAGGTCGACTTTCATATGGTTCGAATTTCTATTTACTTGGTAATTCCACTTACACACCAATTTCCAAATGCCATGCAAACCACATATATTAATGTTCAAACATTAGTATTCAAATTTCCACTTACCTAGTTAAACCGCCACATGCTAAGTCCATTTGTGAAGGAGGGAAGAGGTTGTGGGGGCATGTAAATCCATGCGTGCAAAACCATGTGGTGATCAAGGTGGGGGCGGTTATACTCACGTGGTCTTTTGACCACTTTACATGCGTGTAAAAGGCTTAATAAAGCCTAAGGTATTATCAACCCACAAAATGTGGGATATACCCACTTACCTAATCTGCCACTTTGGGATATAATCCCATTAAAAAATGCAAATCGGCTAAAATGGGTATTAATACCATTTCCTATGCAATCCGTCAATTTGGAATTTTTATCCCAAATTTCATATACGGGTTTAGGCTAATATTAGCCTAGGATTATATGCAAATTCATTAGTCAAGGACCCTAAAAATGTATAAATAGGGTACCTATTTCATTGTAATGGCAGACACACTCTAAGGTTAGTATTTGTTAAGCTTATTGTGGACACACATGCTAAGCTTATTATTTGTTAAGCTTATTATGGAGGCACACCCGAGCTTATTATTTGTTAAGCTTATTTGTGAGATGTGTCTACAAATATTGTTTATTGGCCTATTATTTTAGGTAATAGTAGAAAAAATATTTGTGATTAGAAGTAAATTATAAACTACGAAATAGGCCCATTGAGCCACACCAATTACTTGCAAATCCTGGATTGTCGACCGGAGTGCTAGCGTCACATTGATAGCGTTGGGAAGGCTGATCGAAGCTGAAGGAGATTGTGCATCAGGAAGGTGAAGAACAATTCGACTAATCATTGGAAGTTTTCGAATAACTGGTGTACTAATAGGCAAGTAAAATTCCATTAGGTTTTCTTGTGAAAGTACTATTGTAACTTACAAGTTTTGACTAGTGGAACGGTTCGACCACGAACCTGGAGATGTAGGTAATTGCCAAACTCCATAATCAATCTGTGTGCAATTTTCTTAAATGTCTTACATTTTATTTTAAAATTGATTACTTAAAAGGAGAAAATTGTTGGCAAATAATTAAAGCCTACAAGGGTCTGAGATCAGGTAGTAATAACTTGATTATTTTCAGATCAAGTTTGGTATCAGAGCTGGTAATCGACACCTGCAAAATTGCTAATCTCCGAAGCAAGTTTGGTATCAGAGTTGGTTTAGCTCCATATTTGTTTTTCAGTAAATCTTATTAACAGAGTGATTGCTTCAAGATTGGTGCAGTTGGTTCAATTTGTGTGAACATGGTATAAGTGCACTATGGGCAAGATGTTTAAATAGGAAAATATCGAGGAAATTGAAGCTTATAATCACCAGATCCAGGAAGATAACTCTCTCTTGTGATCCATGTATTACTCCTTGGAAGAGGATTATGATCATTTGAAATCAGAATTGCAAACCAAGGATGATCTCTTGGCAAGGTTGCAATGTGGTGATCAGAGAAAGGAAATACTTTCAACTTCAGATGCAGAGGCCATGATAGATGATTGCACTATAATTTGTTCACCACATGAATCTTCTTCTTCCTCCCATTCAGTTTTAGATTCAAGTAATGAAGTCCTTGGTTTGTTTGAAAAGCATACTAGAGGCATTGGATCCAAATTACTAGATCAAATGGGATTTGATGGAAGAGGCCTTGGTAAAAATGGCCAAGGTATTGCTAACCCAATACAGGTCGAGGATCATCCTCATTTTACAGGTTTGGGTTATCGTAGTGTGGGAATGGAAATTGGAGAATGCTCCAAGAACGCTGATGGGAGACAAGCTTCTGAAAGCAAAGTGAATACCCCACTAGTCTTGCAAGAAGATTCTGAGCAAGAAAGTTGTTCTTCATCGTCACAGGCAAGATGTGGTAAGAGAAATCAACGAAGAGGTAATGATATTCCACCTCCATTTTCTTACCATAATCATAAGCACAGTAAAACTTCTGATCCACTTTTCCAGCTTAAGAAGTATGGTTATGATTTTCAGAAGATGTGGAATGCCTTTCCATGTACTTTTTGTGGATTACATAATCATTCAGTGGCCATATGCTGGAAGAGAAGGAAACTGATGAAGAAGTTGATTCCGTTCATTAGGAACATGGAAAATCAAAAAGACCAATCTCATCATGCAGAGTAGAGAAATGGCAGAAAGAATTCCTCATCCCAAAAAAAGGAGATTAAGAGGAATTTTTGTGCTCATTGCCAGAGGAATGGGCAGCGAGTGGAAAATTGCTGGAAACTGCATCCATCTCGCCATCAGAGTAATGGCAAGCCAAAGATGGAATGGAGGCCTATTGTAGAGGAAAAGGAGGTTTCTACTTCACCACCAGTTGACAATTCAACCCAGGACCAGGTAATACCTAAAAGTGAAAGTCCTTTAAAATGGGTAAGTCAACAATTTTTTAATTATATATTACATAATTCAGATTGATGAATAGTATGCAATATTCTTTTGGAGATCACATATTGTGCGAAAATGCTGAGAGAAAGGTTTATAATACTCAGTTGATTTTCTTACTTAGAAAATTTATTTAATGCTCCAAATAGATCTCCTAATAAGCTTGTGAGTACCTATTACAGCTTGGATACAGGACTTGACTCATAAAGCTCGGAGATTGATCTGCCATTTGTGCAGACAATAGAGTTCACAGAGTTTAGCTCGGAACTTCATTCTCCATAGAGGCATTGTGACTACATAGTAGAATGGTAGCTAAATCACTATTGGCATTGATGTCGAGTCAAAACTTCATCCTGTGTAGAGGCATTATGACCGTGCAGCAGAATGGTGCCTAATATTAGTATGTCAACAAGAGGAGCTCTCAAAGGATTAACTCGGAACATCATTCGGTGTCAAGGCATTGCAACCACACATACGAATGGTAGCCAATCAACAGACTTAGCATCATGCATTGGAGGCTCGAGGTATTGCAAGAGGCTTAGCATCATGCATTAGAGGCGTTGAGGTTTGTAATAGACTTAGCATCGTGCATCAAAGGTCTGTAAAGGGACAAGGCATTGTCCATCACCAAAATCGGATCAATCATAACTCTACGTAACATGGATTTCCTTCAAACGAGTTTGGATTCTTTGGAACCAACTCAGAGCTAGGAGTTGTGTTATAGAGTCAAAGAATATCCTTGTTGGCAGCTATCAAGAAGCTTCACACTGCACAGAAGGATCACTGAGGTTTCATTCAAAAACTTAGCACCATAAAGCGGAGGCATGGAGGTCTTCTTCGGATATCAGAGTGGCATAGCGGAAGTGTCGTGGGCCCATAACCCACAGGTCCAAGGATCGGAGAAGAGTTTTCGAAGTGAGAAGGTTAGAGGAGAAGACCCAAGGGTCTACTACAGCAGCACTTCCAAGGTGGCAGCAGAGTTTTTCAGATTCAGGAAAGTATGGAAGATTTTTGGGACAAAAAGCCTTTCTCAGTGGGGAGGTGTGATCAGGGGATCATTTTTGAAATTTCCCTAAACATCCCTAAATGGTGTCAGTGTAGAATATCATCTTGAGAGATTTCCAACGACTATGAGAATGCGATAAACGGACATCGGGAGCTTTAGTTATGTCCAGTCAAAGTTCGGTCAAAAGGAAAGTCAACTATGGTCAACTGGTCAATAATGGACCAATCACACTATGACACGTGGCAAAAAGGCATTGGAAAAATTGGAGGGGTTTGAACCATCAGTCATTGACAATCATGGAATGGAATGGCGTGTCGAAACAAGAGGCTCAACATTTGTTACAGAGAGGAGCTTGGCCGTCGTGTTGACTATGGTATTATCGCCGACATGGTGGGTCCACAAGCCACCACGTGGCTTTCCACCACTCGTCGAATTCATTCAATTTTCCAATTGTAGGTCAACAGGTGGTCTTATTCGCCATATTTCATGTGGGTCTAATTTCTATTTACTTTGTAAGTCCACTTACACACCGATTTCCAAATGCCACGCAAACCACATATATTAATGTTCAAACATTAGTATTCAAATTTCCACTTACCCAATTAAACCGCCACATGATAATTCCATTTTTGAAGGAGGGAAGTGGTGGTGGGGGATTGCAAATCCATGCATGGAAAACCACGTGGTGATCAAGGTGGGGGCGGTTATGCTCACGTGGTCTTTTGACCACTTTACATGTGTGTAAAAGGCTTAATAAAGCCTAAGGTATTATCAACCCACAAAATGTGGGATATACCCACTTACCTAATCTACCACTTTGGGATATAATCCCATTAAAAAATGTAAATCGGCTAAAATTGGTATTAATCCCATTTCCTATGCAATCCGTCAATTTGGAATTTTTATTCCAAATTTCATGTACGGGTTTAGGCTAATATTAGCCTAGGATTATATGCAAATGCATTATTCAAGGACCCTAAAAATGTATAAATAGGGTACCTATTTCATTGTAATGATAGACACACTCTAAGCTTATTATTTGCTAAGCTTATTGTGGACGCACACCCTAAGCTTATTATTTGTTAAGCTTATTGTGGAGACACACCCAAGCTTATTATTTGATAAGCTTATTTGTGAGATGTCTCAACAAATATTGTTTATTGTCCTATTATTTTAGGTAATAGTAGATGAAATATTTGTGATTGGGAGTAAATTATAAACTACCAAATAGGCCCATTGAGCCACACCAATTACTTGCAAATCCTAGATTGTCGACCGGAGTGCTAGCATTGCATTGATAGCATCGGGAAGGCTGATCGAAGCCGAAGGAGATTGTGCATCAGGAAGGTGAAGAATAATTTGACTGATCATTGGAATTTTTCGAAGAACTGGTGTACTGATAGGAAAGTAAAATTCCATTAGGTTTTCTTGTGAAAGTTATATTGTAACTTACAAGTTTTGACTAGTGGAACGGTTCGACCACGAACCCGAAGATGTAGGCAATTGCTGAACTTCGTAATCAATCTATGTGCAATTTTCTTACATGTCTTGCATTTTTTTTTAAAATTGATTACTTAAAAGGAGAAAATTGTCAAAAAATAATTAAAGCCTACAAGGGTCCGATATCAGGTAGTAATAACTTGATTATTTTCAGATCAGCAAACCTACTGACCTAGACCTTGCGCTTGGTTTTCCAGTTTCTAGTACAATAGGTAAATAAATTTTTCATTTAGGAAGTGAAAAAGTAAAAACAAGTCAGACAGCAAGTACATCAATGGCAGCATAGACAGATTCGTTATTTTTTTGGGATACGTTTTCAATCTCATCATTTGCATAGAATATGAGCAAGCTGAATGTGGGATTCACCTCTAGAACTAGGACTACTTCATAAACTGTCGGGGTCCAGAATAGTACCACTATCGGGACACAAGGGAGTGCATCCACAGGCTCTATTCCAACTTCAGAAGGAGGATCAGAAGGTATGGTCAGTTCTAGTTCTAGTGGTTCAGGTGGTTTTGGAGGTAGAGGAAACCAAGGAGGTTCTGGGTCGGGTGGTCACGACCCGTAGCAACCCCAGAACATTTATATGGAGATGTCTCTTTGTCTCCTAGAGTACAGAGGTATCGAGGATGTTGTTGAACATATTCATATGTGTGAAATATTGTGGCATGAAAAAGGTATTACAGCTTCTAAGCACAAGGCAAGTCAATTTGCTACTACGTTAAAGGCGCGCACACATAGCTGGTATAGGAAGTTTGATACCAATCAAACTTGTATTGATTATTCAGCATTGAAAGATGCTTTCTTAAACTAGTTCCATATCCCAAAGTTTGAGTAGAAGAGTATAAGCACACTTAAGGATTTAAAGCAAGGCACTACTAAAAGTGTACGTGAGTATGATGCCCGTTTTAAAACACTTATATACAAAATCTCATATGATATACATGCAAGTTAGCATGCACAATGGTTTTTCGGGGGATTGATTACTCCATTTTTAAGAGGACTATCACATAAGACTTATACCGACCCACGTGAAGCATTGGAAGAAACTCTACACCCTGAGGTAGTTGGGAGTATTGACACTGGAGTTAGTCCATTCTTGGAGGCTCAGATAGCAACTATGGAAAAATAGTTAGAGAAATTATCAGCAAACTCAACTCATGAGATGCGCTCAAGAATTTGGTGTATAGATTGTGAAGTGGAAGGCCACACCAAGGATACTTTCCCTCAATAATATGTATGTTCACTGCTATTAGACTATGATATTTTCCATTTGAATCATGATGTTAATCACTTCCCCTTACTACAACACACGATCATAAAAAATGTATCCTCTTTTTGTAAAATTTGTAGCTCCATGACCAATGATACTGACGATTGTAGATTGATTGGCCAGATCCATGATGCCATTGATATTGGGGTATGATAGGTGATTGTGGCTGATAGTTCTAAAGGAAGGAATGAACATCAGAATAGGGATTATAATCAAACACACTATGATAGGAATGACGGAAGATATGAAGGAGGTCATGGAAGAGGATGAGGATATCGAGGTAGATATGGAGGACGAGGCCGAGGTGGGGGAAGAGTTGAATTCCCTCGAGGAACTTACTATACATGCGGCTCACCTGAGCATTATAGGCACAAATTCCCATCGAATATTTCCTGTTCATTTTCTGGAAAGGGGTATAGTTATAAGGAGTGTCTGGACTTTTATGAGCATCTCAATAAGCATCACAAGCAAGAAAACAAACGTGTAGGGACGGTTAAAATCCAACGCGTGCTAGAGAATTAGTGGATTCCCAAGTTAACACCAAAACCCAAGGTAGTAATAGTCAAGATAACCACATGAGCTGAGGCAGCATGCACAAAAGAGGTATTACAACATAAGCCAACAATCACAAGGGAGGAGGTTTTGCATGCTAGGTATCCAGATCCAACTCATGAGAAAGAAGTCTATCAGGAAACTATAGAAGTTCTTAGAAACCTTCAAGGTGAAATACATGTTTGAAAGAGCAGTCTCGGAAGTTGGAGAATAAGGATACACAAAATGCCCCATCTAATATTGATGACATAAGAGAGTTATGTAGAATGTTGTGCTAGGAGAATATTATTCCTTTATTGGGAAATTGGTTGAAGGGGAATACTCCGTGTGCGAGAACTGAGACTGGAAGACAAATATTGCATTGACTATAACAAGGAGATCACTTTGAATGTTGTTTTGGATGGTTGGTTGTTGAGAAATTATTTGATTGACACGGGTGTGGAAGTGAATGTACTTACATTGGATGCATGGGTACAAATGGGTAGATCTCCATTGTATCCATCATCTAATGTATTGTTAATGGAAAATAGAACAAAATCTACTCCCATAGGAGTTTTGAAGGATGCATCTATCACTATACAAGCGGCCAAGTTCACAAGAGACTTCGAAGTTTTAGCACTTTTGGAAGTAGATAGCTTCCTAGCTTTACTTGGGTGCCCTTGGTGTTACGAAAACAATGTTGATTTGAGGTTTAAGAAGGGGTATATCAAATTTGAGAATAAGGAGGAAAGGGTCATAATACCGTTGACAGATGGAAAATCCATACCATATGTGGAACCTTTGAGGGAAGAGGACTTGAACAAAATTTATATACGAGCTATTCGGGACCTAGAGGTCAATGAGCCATCTAAGGAAGGAATCCTTCATTGGGAAGATTCTCAATCAATCAACAATAATACTAGTATTTCTTGTGATAATTGGGCTCGTGGTAATTATGAACTGGTGGGGTGCAAAGTTAAGCATGTGGTTACTTGTAGAAAGGGTTTTCATTCTGTCTGATGTATAGGTCACTTATTACCCCGATATACTAGATCCGAAGATCTGGCTGGATTCTTGCAGTGCATAGAGGCAAACTAGGCTGACTAGATTAAAAGACGAGATATGTTGCCATATAATTTCCTCAGGACAACAGAACACTGGTGGGTGGTTCACAGGGATAATCTCTTGGAATGGGGAGAGATTGGGACCGCCTTATCAACCAGGTTTTCAGGAAGTAATGTACCTACAAATATTTTCCCTTATCATGGTGATCAACCTGTTCAGCATCATATCCAGCAGTGTGAGAGAGTCTGGATTGCAGGACAAGAAGCATTACCACCCTCACTTTGGGTGCATCGGTTTTATTCTACTCTAAAAGGTAACACGCGTGCTTGGTATGTATATGCTGAATTACATCATGACACTAGCAATTGGTAGAATTTGACTGCAGGGATGATCCAAACTTTTCACTTCTTCTCATCTACACCACCAGTTAACAAGGCTTTAAGCTTTATCAAGCACTTAACCATGGGAGACAGTGGGAAAGCGGAAGAACTTATTTAGGAATTATTTGGTGAGACAGAGACAGGGGTGTGTTTTGAGGAAGAAGTAGATGATACCATACTACTTGAGCTTGCTTCTCTGGAAAAATACAAGGGGAAGTTGGTTTGCATAATTGATTATGAGAAACTTGAGAACTTGGAAGTTGATCATTCACATGGAGCACGTGAGGTGATAGACAGTGCGGATGGAGATACACATGCATATCATGAACCTATGAAGACAACAAAAAAAAATATTGGCACAGAAGTTGAACCTAAGGAAGTGATAATTAGGGATTACTGGTCAGAGTCAGAAGTTGTAGAGATCATAGAGTTACTTTGAGACTATGAGGACTTATTCCCAAGAGTATACCATGAACTTAAAAGTGTGCATAAATCACTTAGAGAAATGAAGATAAAGCTTAAGGAAGGTGCGTGCCCTGTTAGGAAGAGACCTTATCGAATGAATCCCAATTTACGTGAGAAATTAAAGGAAGAAATTGACAAGATGTTGAAATATGGGATCATTCGACGATTGGATGAGTCAGAATGGGACAGTCCTATGGTGATAATTATAAAAAAGGATGGTAGGACTCAAATTTGTGTTGATTATAGAGAGTTGAATGCAGCATGTGTTACAAATCCTTTCCCTACACCATTCACAGAGGAAATATTAGAAGGAGTGGCTAAGTGTGAGATATATTCATTTACAGATGGATTCTTAGGGTATCATCAGGTTAGGATTACCCCAGAAGATCAAGAAAAGACCACCTTCAGTACTTAATGGGGAAGCTTTGCCTATACTGTGATGCCCTTTGGATTGAAGAATGCACCAACTGTATTCTCATGGATAGTGGTGCAAGCATTCAACTATTTTATTCACAACTTCTTGTAGGTCTATCTTGATGATTGGACTGTTTATGGCCTAATTAAGGATCATTGTGACAATATGTGCTTGATGTTTAAAATATGTAGACAGTTGAGTATCTCATTGAATATCAATAAGTGCATCTTTACTACTCCCTTAGGCATACTTTTAGGACACATAATCTGCAAGGAAGGGTTATTGGTTGATCCAGCTAAAGTTGCGGTCATTTTAGGCTTGAAAGCGCCCACCAGTCAGAGTGAGGTGCGTGGATTTTTGGGTCATATAGGGTATTACATGAAGTTTATAAAATGGTATGCCAAAGTTACCGCACCCTTGGAATAATTACTCAAGGGGAAAGGTACATTCTATTGGGGGGAGTCACAACAACGCGCATTTGAGATACTGAAGAAGAAACTTACTACCACACGTATCTTGCACTTTACTTCATGGGATAAACATTTTCATGTTCACATGGATGCCCCTAACATGGCCATTGGTGTTGTCTTACCTCAACCTAGAGAAGGTATAGTTGATCATCCCATTTGTTTTGCTAGTAAGAAGTTGACCCCTGCAAAACAGAATTATACCACTATAGAGTGTGAGGCTTTGTTCATGATATATGCCTTGCAAAAATTTTGACAGTATCCGTTGGCCATACCTTTTGAATTTTATACAGATCATATGAGATTGAAGTGTTTGGTGAACAAGCCCATCTTACAGGGGTGCATATGTAGATGGGTTCTCTTATTTTAAGAGTTTGACTTTACAGTTCTGGTAAAACTAGGGAAAAGTAATTCTAGACCGGATCACTTGTCTAGAGTTCAATCAGGTGAAGAAGCACAAACAAAAGAAGATACCATGCCTGATGCACAGTTGTATAGGTTACAACATGCGCCAATATAATTAGAGGACATTGTTGTCTTCTTAAGGACAGGGATGGCACTAGAAGTCATGAGGTCCTTAGAGAAAAAGCAACTTGCTATATGCGTGGCACCATTCATGTTAATCAGTGATGACTTATAAAAGTTAGGAAGAGATGAGGTGTTATGTTGTTGTGTATTAGAGCACAAACGAAAGGATATAATGGAGGAAGCCCATGGTGGTATTGTAGGTGGCCACTATGCAAGTGATGCTACAATGCGAAAGATCCTACTTGTTTGTTTTTGGTGGGAAACATTGTATAAGGATTGTAAGGAGTATTATAAGGCATGTGACCATATTAAGCATCTAGGTCAACCAAGACAGAGGGATGAGATGCCTCTACGACCAATCACAAGTGTATAACCCTTTGAGAAATGGGTGATAAACTTTTTAGGGCCTATTTCACTAGCTGTGCGTAGGACTGGATCGCACTATATCATTACTTGTATAGATTATCTTATGATATGGGCAGAAGAAACACCTAAGAAGGACTGTACAGTGGCTATATAAGCAAGGTTTTTATTGGAAAATGTTCTTATTAGGTATGGTTGTCCTTTAAGTTTAACCAGTGATAGGGGAACCCATTTTTTAAATGAGACAATCCGAATTCTATTAGATGAGTTTATGGCTGCCCACCACAAGACTACACCCTATCACCCTCAGGAAAATAGAACTACTGAGGCTTTCTACAAGATTTTGAGCAACACATTGACCAAGATTTGTGATGTGGGATGAAAATATTGGGATGAAAAAGTATCTGCTATTCTTTGGGACTACTGAACAACATATACGAGATTGAACAAAGCCACACCTTTTCAGTTGGTGTTGGGCACGGAAGCTATTCTTCCTATAGAATTTATGTTACCTTCTTTGTGCATTGCGTGTGCTGGAGGTCTAGATGATGAGCAAGATTTGGAAGAATAGATTGAGAACATGGTTCAACTGTATGAGCACTAGGCCATAGCACGATGGAGTAAAAAACAAGAGAAAGAGCACCAGAAAGTATGGCATTATAGGCATATTAGGGATAAGAAAATTATGGTCGAAAAAATGGTACTTCTGTATGACTCTAAGTTTTTGTGCCATCCAGGGAAGCTCAAGGTGCATTGGTTGGAGCCGTATGTTATAACTCACATACTTGAGTCAAGTGCTTGCCAATTAGAAGTAATTGATGGAACATGGCTACCCAGTTACTTTAACAGGAGTAGGTAAAATCCCTACTATAAATAAGTCTTCTTGGTGTTTGTAATAAGGTAGTGTTTCCCGATAGATTAGGTTTCCCTTTCTGCATTTCCTTAATGTGTTTCTTTCATCGTCACTATGCTTTGTCAATTTAGTTCTTGTTTTTGTGTAATAAGTGCACTTGCACACGTGAAGCTAGCTACAATATGAAGCATGTTGATGCGCTGAGGACTGCACATAATTTTAGTATGGGGTGGATTGTTAGTGACTCCCAAGTATAATGTTGTTAAGATTGGAAGGTATAATGTTGTGGATATTGACGAAGTAAGCTGCTAAAGGTGATTTACAAAGGATTTATTCTCAAACATAACCAAGGATGGAGATGAATGAAGGAAAAGTATAATGTGAGGTAAGCGACAACCATGATAACTACCAGGAGAAGGTGGAGTGACGAGGTACTCGGGCACTAGAGCATGCACTGAAGTGAATTCTGTGACCAGAAGTTAGGAAGGCACGCTAGAAGGTTATAGCTGTGGTGCGAAGATGTACTACATGGAAATGACAAAAATGATCAATAAATGAGAAATATTTGGTAGGTGGAGAAGTAATTAATGCATTAAAAATTTAAAATCTATATAAGGATGGGATATGAATTCATTTCTACCCTTGCAACTACGTGAATTTGAGGAAGAGCTAAGTGTGAAGAGTTGAGTAAACGATTCAAGGTGCGAAGAGGGAAAAACCAGGTGTCAAAGGCAGATTTGTGTATTGGAGAAGCTTGTATCCCCATAGGAGAAGGGTTTGAATGAATCAGATTGATAGAGCAAAGCTAGGGAACATGATTTCCTGATTATAATTTAGGGCATGATTGAATCGGGTTAGGGTTTGAAGTAAACCATTAAAGATTTACAGAATAAGGTGTAGAAACACAACACAAAGGGAAGAATGGCTCCAAATATGGAACCAATAGTAGCAAAAGGAAAGAAGAAGGTAGTAGTGGAAGAGGAGGAAGAGATAACTCTTGAGAGAAATTTTTTAGAGATGTAGTACCGTGAAGGAGTAATTGTGGGCCAGGAATGGGATTCCCACATACGAAAGAGAAAAATAAGCGAGTACAACCACCGATACAACGAAAATCAGAAGAAGTTGGATGATTTATTTAACTCTCGAACAGACAGGTGAACTGGTGATGGGATGCCGATATATGATGACACAGGGGAGAATTTACTGAAAAGGATTGGTGTTTACCAATTATATGAGATCCCATACTTCAGGAAATATGCACCATTATACAGGTGGCTGATGAGTCGAGTCCATGAGGACTTATTCTATTTTGTAGGGTGAAGGGTAATACTAACACCCATTTTAATTACCATGTTAACAGGTTTAAAGGTGACGGTGAGGACATCAAAAATGACCTAACTGACAAGGTTTCTGTATTGGAAACACACAAATCACTAGGATACCAGAAAGGACCATGCGGAATGGATAGACAAATTACATGATTGTCCAGTAGTAAAAGCAGCAGTGCACCTGGTTACAAAATTGAATGACCAAGATCGTTGGTCACAAGTAAACTCAATGTGGGTGCATGTGGTAAAGCGCATGTCAGAAGGGGTTATTTACAACATTCCTGGCTTTATTGTAGAAAAAATAGTAGAGGAAGCATGCACAGGAAGTAAGATAATTTTTGGTTTTGTCTTACTTTCTTTATTATTCATGAAGATTGGAGTACCAGATGGCCCGAAAGAAAATTTATGGGAATACCCCATGAATAACAAGTCTCCAGCTGAAAGATTTAGCAAGTATCTATGGAAGGGGTCTATGATAGATGGGGTAAAGGAGAGAGAAAATATGTGGTATGATAGGCTGTAAGTAGCTTTTTAAGAGGAGTGGAACATACCAAATGAGTTTCCCTCAGTATTGGGGAAGCAGGTTAAGTTTTCTATTCACCATCACTTTTTTACTACAAGTTTTCCAATGGTGGATGGATCATGGAGCCCCTGGTGCAAACTACCATACACATTCACATTAAGGTATTTTCAAGCTTCTATTCATTCATTCACTGATACAAGGAGGTTAGTATTTAATGTAAACAAGGTGGATTGCGAATACCACACCTTGCGAAATAAGTATGGATATCCAGGGAAGAATTCTTACAACGAGAGTATTATCTTCGAGATTTTGAGTATCAAACCAGAAACACTTTTTTTTGGGGATATCGGGGCTGTGCTCATATATCTCCAACTTAAACCAAATATGGAAAATAATAAGTATGTAGAGAATGAGTTCATGCTCCCAGGACCACCAAAGGGGAATCATACTATGGAAAACATCCCAGCACCTAGGCCTTCTACACCCATGCAGGATGACGAGGAAGAGGATAAACAACATGAGGATAGTGGTGGTTTGGTGTGCAGGAGGAAGAAACCATCTAGTGGATAAGAGGAGGAGCGTGTGACAGCTTCACAAGGAGAAGAAAAATTTGATGTAGTGCAGGGTGACCAAAGGTTCAGAAAGGTGTTCAAGAACACAAGATCGCAAGGAGAATCCCATCAGACAACAAGGAAGTCACCACGACTCTCACTGGTACAGGAACTTGAGGAGAAGAAGAGAAGAAGAAATCTCAAGCTAGATGAAGAAGTGGAAGAGTCTGAGAAGAAAGTGCTTCCATCTCCAATTCATCATAGGGAAGAAGAGAATCCTCAGAATGAGGAGGAGGAAAAACTGAATGGAGAGGAAGAAAGGTTGCAATGAGAATCTACACAAGGTAAGGATGAGGATACAGCCAATATTCCTAACCTTGATGTCTCTATTCCAAAAGGGCCAAGGTCCTGTCAGACAAGTGAGAACGTAAGGGTACAAATAATGGGGTATGTAGAGGACCAAGAGATGATTGTTCGCACTCGGTTCCAGAGCACTGTCGCAAAAAATTATTTATTCGGATGGGTGCTTATAGATGAGAACAAGGCAACATTACAAACACAAAAGCAACTTTCATGGTCGATGCATACACATATGGATGAACCAGATTTTGATGTCTGTGAAGAATCATGTGTGTCTAAATGGTTGAAGAATTTTGATGTTTGGAAAATGACAATTAAACCAACTGTTATGATGGATGAGCAGGTAAGCAATGCCTTGGTGAAAGTATCTGTTGAGGTAGCTAGAAGAAACATTGAAAAATCTACTACAAATAAAGCACTGACAGAGGAGCTAAAATCAAAGGATGTGGAAATAGCACATTTAGTGTAGGAGAGTGATCTAAGAAAAATGAAAAATGAGATTTTAGTTAGTATGGCAGAGGAAATTGGAGATGATATACTAAAGGTACACTCACATTTGGAATTAAAGGTACCAAAATAATTTCCTTCTCCAATGCACTATGTAAGAACAATGATAAAAATAGTATTAGAGAATTAAAAGGTGCGTATACCAGAGCAACCCATGGACCCAGTAGAAGAGGTAGAAAAAGCATAGGCTACAGTAGCAAGGAATATTGCTACATATGAGGGCCTACTATAAGCACTATGAGAGGAGATGAAGAAATCCGATCATGCCTTAATGATATGCACAGCTCTAGATACACTAATATGGGTAAAAACACTAGTAGAAGACAATGAGGTGAAAAAGGCCATGAAGGATGACACACTAGGCCACGCTGAACGACTAACTATGGTAAAGTAGAAGCATGAGTCATTGGCCGTGGCACAGGCACCGCATAAAGAGAGGTTATATTAACTTGGAAAACTCATTTCTTAGAAGATGGATGTGCTGGAAGTGATGCATACATCTATGTCAAGCATAATGCTTGTAATAAAGAATGAGCAAGGAAAACTAACTCAGGATGAGCTGGAATCTATCATTGTGGATGTTCTAGAGAAACCAGAAAAGGCATTAACAGAGTGGGAGAACTTAGAATCAGACATTAAAGAGGAGTATCTAGAGATGATACTTTAGAAATAAATGGAGGAGCTTGAAGCATGAATAATTATTTGATTCTTTAATTCTTTTCTAATTTTTGTGTAAGACTTATTCAGAATTCTGTATTTCAACTATTTTTAACTCATTTGTGGACATCACCATTATCAGGGTGAAAATGAGATTAGTGTGGGGTAAAATTGATCAGATAAAACACTTAGTAGAACTCACACAGAGAGTCCGCTCTGAAAAATAGGATGGGATCGAAGGCACGAAGGAATAGGAAGGTGTCGCATGCGGAGGTGCAGAGTCAGACTTTCGGGACTTAGCCAATTTTGTAGATCAATTCTATTTTCAGAGGCTGGCATGCGGAACACACAAAGTGATGCCAAGACTTTCATGCCATGCTTTGTCTATATTTTGAGGATCATATCGAAGCACTCTTGTATGGAAGTAATCCAAGAATAGATTCATCACTCTAGTTAACTGTAAGTGATCTATAGATAGCATACTTGTATGTATGGTTATAATTGTAAATGGCACGTGAATATTATTAGCATGTGACATAATTTTGGCATATTTAGTGGTGAAGGGAAACTTTCCCACCCTATATATATTAGATGAATCACCTAGTTGATATACCATGTTGAAGGGTTAGAGATTCATGAGTGCATGAGACTAGATAATTGTAACAGATCCATGCACGCATGATTATTATTGTATCAAGCCTCTGTATTGTTTTCATGTTTAATATATGAAGAATATTGGCCAAACCAGAGTGTCTTATATGTGTTATCATTGCATGCTATTGATTTCTTGATGATTTATACTTAAATACATGCCTTTATAGATCTGGTTCAATATAACTGTGTAATGATGGATTAGTTTCTAACTATATGTATTTAACACTTCACCATGCTACCATCCTGCTATAACAACCCTAAAGAGGGACCTAGTACCTTGGAATGCTTTGGGTGAGCACTCAGCCTATGCTGACTGATGTGCCAGTGTGACTTGGTGTTATCTAAGAATTCTATGCTGCATCATTAGTTCCGTTTCCGGGACCTCTTTTTCAGTTGTTTTCAGGATGGTTCATGATAAAGACATACCAGCTAACTTTGGTGAGCATTGAAGAGTGGATTCACAATCTAGAGGAAGAATACGCATGAAGGTTTAGCACTAGATCCAGATTTAAGGAACACACTTGGGTAGAGTAGAATTTGTATGATAGTTTATACGAAATATTCTTTATTATCTTTCCCATAGAATTATATGAGTAGTTGACTGCATATGGGTCTAAGAGGGATTGGAGGTATCACACACTTGTTTGGACACAGGAGTAATTTCAAACACTATGTTATGCTGACTTGATCTGGACGCACGCGGTAGATACCTAGTTTCGCGGTGTTCTAAATAGCTATATTCTGAAGTATTAAATTTTGACTTATTCATGTGCGGTAGATACCTAGGATACTGTATTCTAGATTATTCAATAGGGTATTGTACGCTTATAAAGTGAAAAGTGAGCATGGGAATCTACAGGTAACTCTTCCGCGTACCTGACCTCCCGAGGTCGTGCCGAGACAGCTGGTGGGGATGGAATATGTGTGGGATGCAGATAAACTAGTTAGGCAATCTAATGTCTTCAATACGCACTAGTGGAATTTGCGAATCTAAAGCAAAGAAGACCCTTCTAACCTGAACTGGTGTGATAGATCGATCGGCAAGGATGAATGCTTGAAGGCTCCAATCAATATCGAGCTCTGGCGTGATTCGATCCATGGGTTGTGGAATACGTAGAAAACGACCTGGGATAGTTTCGTGTACGTCTCCAGATAAGGTCATATGGTGGGTAATAAATACAATCGACTCCACGGATGATTCTCTGGCCTAGTCTAGAATTCTCTAGCTTTATTAGCCGCTATATCTAGTCAGGATAGTTGTTCAATGATGGTAGGTGGAAGTGGATTAGATCTAAACACTAATGTGCGTAGGCCAGTGTCTATGTCTGTTTGAATTATGGATTCATTAGGCTGTGGGATTTGTGGATCACAACCGTAGACTCTTGGTTTTTGTGGTCCTGCTTATGGTCATGTACGAAATCAGTCCCTGATCCCTAATATCCAATAATCGTATGCTTTCTCAGCTTCTATATTTAGGAACAATAACTGCGCGATCTTCTCAGAATATCTTACAGGAGTTCGTTCAACCTGGATTCTTAAACTAGTATCTATGTCTGTGAGAATGTCTCCTGCATCTGGCTGTGGGACCAAAGGATCACAACCAAAGGTTTGTTCTCTTTTGAACCCTTCTACAGTCATGTGAATGTTTTCCAAGGGTAATCTGTAGTTCGGTTGATTTGACCAAAATGTATATGCTTGGTCGTCTTCTATATTTAATCCTCTCAACTGAGAGCTAATCAGTCGTAAATCTGTTGATGTTTGGAAGACTTGTATTCTAAGGTTCTGGTCTATATAAACTATTGCTATGATGAGGTTGGGTTGAGGCATGATTGCCTCAAATACGTATTCCCTAGGCTCCCGGGGTCCTGTGATTGTCATACAAAACAAAATGTAAATCTAACTGCAACAAAAAAAAATTTAACTATCTAAAACGTATATGACTTCTATTTTTCTAAGAAACTTTCTAAGAATTTAAGAAAAGAAGCTATTTAAATGTATCTAGAAATAACAACTAAATAACAATTTAAAACAAACAAAATAACCGAGTGTAGTTATTTGTCTGTGCAATTTGTAGGTCTATTCTAAACAATAAAATAGCTTGCTTAATCTATTTGCAAGATTCTCGATCCTACCTCAGAAGTGAGGAGTGAATCATAGTTTCTTAGAAACTATCAATCCCCACAGCTTCCCTGGCAATATCGAGAATAGAATTTACTAAAATGAAGCAATTAACTACTCTATTTGATATGATTCTAACTAGAACTTTGAAAGCTAGAACCTGGATTCCGCAAAACAGTGGTGAATCCGATGGTATGTGTGATCTTGTCCCCTCAGTGTGATCTCCTCGTTCTTTCATGTTCACGTGAATCCAGAAAAGCGTGTAATGCTAGCATCAACGGAAGTATATTTTGGGACAAAGGCAGCTCAGAAGGCAGACTAAATATAATGCGAGTAGGAGAGAGATAGCGCAAGAGTACAGAGCTTGGCTTATGCAATTCCTAGCGGGATTTATTGCGAGTCATGCAACATAAAGCGTCCAGAACCTGAAACTATCCTGTTGGAGGAGAAAAACCTGCAACTTTAATGGCTTCCTAAGCTATTCTACTCCAATGGATTGGATAAAACAACAATATTGTTTACACAAGCTGGATATGTGGCTTACCAACAGCTGAACAATGCTAACTAAGCATGCAAAGGATTAAAACTATGGCTTCTAAACAGAATAAAATACTAAACTATGAAAATGAGAGCATGAAATTGAATGAGGGGCAGACCATTTGTTTGATCACAAGCCATTTATTTATAGCTTTTCATTCACCCAAAAATCAAAACCAAAATGAACTCTAAAACTATAAACAATGGCCAAACACTATTCCAGGGGACCAAAAACATAAATGCAAGCCCAAGTCGGCAAGGAAAGCTGGTAAAACGTTTATTTTTACGTGAGTCACGTTAAAATGCTTTCTGGAAAACACGTAAAGGACCACCAATCTGAGCAGGGTGGCTGTTACAGGACCGCCGCCCTGATCAGGGCAGCAGTTTCATCACTGAAGAGAAAAAGGCCAAGAAAAGAGGGGAAAAAGGAAAAACAAAGGATGCGGGGGCTAAGCGGGGCATGCGGGATGTTAACGCACACTCGAGAGCTTTTCTGGATTCTGAACACCTTGCGAGGAGACATGTATCATCATTGGGGCACTTGTTACATTGTTCCGGTAGTACAGTAACTTACAATTTTGGGTACATACATATTGCCCCCTCGGAGAAGCATTTTAGCAATGAAGAGGCGTAAAATGGTGGGTCCGAGTATGGCAGTCCCGAAATGGGAAGTTAGAAGTTATACATGACATTTCCGTGTGTTGAAATGACGCCATCAAAAATTCCCGCTACCTGCAAAATGAAGAGAGAACTCAAGTGCAGATAGATACAATAGTTCAAAAAATAAACGCTAAGAATAACAGGGAATGAGAATGTACCATTTGTGCGGGGATAGGAACTTACCTCCATCAGTGCTCCAAACCTGTGAAAAATTCATTTTAAAATGAAACAGAGTGCCATATATACGAAAGTGGGCCCATTTTCCTATTCATTTGTGTGAGTCGATTTGGTTGATTTTGAGCTCTGGGACCCACGATGACAGTTTCTTGCATGAGTAGAGTCGAAACGTCCGCAACGAGATCGTGATCATGCCTCCACGTGCGGAACACTGACCTCAGTGATCACATGTTAGTTTTCTTCAGTTTATTGTTTTTCCCCCCCTTAATTTTGAAATGCTAAATACTCTGCAATGGGGGTGTCATTTTTGAAAATGCTAGTGTTAAAAGTTCCACCTAGGGGGGCACCTGCTGGGTAGGCTCTTTTTTTAAGTCAAATGGCCATTTTTTTCACTTTTTAGACCTTTTTAGTTTAAAAACCCGCGTGGGTTTTCAAACCACGAATGCCGCCTTGGCCAGGGTGGCGGTTACATGATCACCGCCCTGCTTAGGGCGGCGGTTACACGACCGCCGCCCTTAAGGCGGAAGTTACAAAACCACCTCCCTGCTCAGGGCGGCGGTTTTGCACAAAATGCAAAAGGAACCTCTTTTTGAGATTGTGTTTGTATTTTTAGCATTTCTACGTGTTTTTATGACTTTCTCAGTATTAAATGGATGCTAACTTGCTTTGTTTTGTGTGTTTTTGGGTGTATACAGGCGAGAGAGTAGTACATCTAATGGAGTAGAGAGAGGGAGTGTGATTGGCTCCCAGGGGTATTAGATGCCCTTTCATAGGATGAGGAGGACACACTTTAGAGGGCTGGCATATTGCGCATATCGCGTGTGCCCCATGTTGTACCATCTAGTCACATCCTTTGTGACTTATTCTCTTACTGGGATGTAGATCAGAACATCTTCCGATTGCCAGGGGTCCGTGGCGAGTGGACCATTACATTGGAGGACGTCTACCGTATTCTGGGGATCCCGATCATCGGGAGGCGACTCACTTTGGAGACAGCAGGCTAACGAGCATAGATTGCACAGTGGGCGACTTATATGGGAGATGCAGCCATCTCCACAAGGTCGAAGAAGGGGGTGAGAGTTCGATCCATTCCTTTTTTTCCTATCCCTGTATTTTGACAGGCCATCATGGGGATCCTTGCCTCGAGATTGATCGGGGACAAGGGAGGGGACACATTGTTATACTGCTGGGCCCCCATTATTGCACTGATAGAGGGGAACGGTCGGATATACACTTGGGGAGCAGACATTCTTGGGACCACCTAACACGATCTATACACGGTGGTCCATTTACAGGGACAGTCATTGAGCCACCCAACTCTAGTCATGAGTTGGGTTTATGAGCATTTCATCCCCTATGGCAGGGGTGTGGAGGTGGCAGATCCTGGAGCTGTTAGGGAAGCCAGATGGACAGATATGTCGGTGCTTAGAGCACCTCATCAGCTAGTTTCCTCCCTAACTACTGCCGATATGGAGGCGACACTATACCAGACCATGGCCGGCATATGGGGCGAGGAGGCCCTTACCTTGATCTCCTACTCCACCACAGGGCAGCTTATTGATAGGGTGGGATGAGTGGAGGTGCACCCCTTTGGCCGGGTTCCTCAGCAGTTTGGCCTGCCATATATGGGTATGCTTCCCCTAGTGGCGCTAGTTTATAGATCAGTTCATGAGGCCAGAGGGGGGCCTAGAGGCCGAGGATGGATAATGATTACTCTTGGCATTCCCATTGCAGCCAGGAGGATAGTTCATGCTAGAGGGAGAGCCAGTGCACCTTAGGCACCTTTACTTCAGATTGCCACGGGTCCTGCCCACAGCAGTGATGACCCTATAGAGGTAGACTCCGACTCTGAGGAGTTTACGGGGGGAGAGACAGAGGACAGTGATCTTGAGTGGCATGACATCTTCGGAGGGGTCGCGTAGGGATTGAGAGGCCACTTGGCTCTCGTGTATTTTGTATTATATTTTTTTGTATATCACGAGCTCTTTGAGCATTTTGACCATGCTTAGTGCATGATGACATTGTATATAAACGTTGATCATTTATATATACGTATTCATTTTGGATCAAAATCTTGGCACTCATGGTTTCCTTTCTATTCCCAACTTTTCTATGTATACTACGATGTATGTTTATATGCTTTTTAGAATGTATGCAATGGAGAACAAATGATGCAAAAGTTTGTTTCCTTTTGTGTATTTCATGATGCTGATATATGTAGATGTAATGTGATTTTGAATCTTAGCTTTTGTAAGCAATTTTGGATACCTCATGTTTGTTTTGCTGAGTGATGAATATAACCAGTATGATGAACAGATTAACTTTCCCCACTCCTAACTCCACGTAACTAGTAAGATGCGAGGGCTCATCACTGAGAGCTAGAAAGGGCACAAGTTATGAGGTGTAGCTGAAATGATAGTGATGAAAGACAGACAAATCTTTGGTGGAACCAAATAGGAAACTACAAGCTTACTCTACCCGAGTGACTTCATAGTTTAGAATGCAACTTACTTTGTAGTTTATCTAGACTTAGATCCATAGATGGCCACATAGTAGACAAAATCTGTTTTTTTAGATTTTTAATTCTCTTGGACTTTTGAACATCTGATTCATTTGTTTTTGACTCAAAGTTTCAAAGTTTGAATTGTTTGTGTATGACCTTTTACATTTATTTGTCAAGAGGACCCCCTACACTTTGCCCCACGCTACTAGTAAGAAGCGTGGGTTTATCACCGTGGGCAAGGCATAGGCGAGTAAGGGCATTTCCATCCTTTCCCAACCCTACGTCACTAGTAAGAGACGCAAGCTCATCACTGAAGGTTGGTGGGGCAAGGAAATGTGTAAAATTAAAATTTTCTGTTTAATCACTTTTTGACTTGTTTTCTTGAGTAAAATGTCAATATGTGCTTATTTCCAAAGAGATATACATATGGGATAGATGTGACACCATGAAGCTTCTAGAACAGACCATAGGCAAGAAACCTATCCTAAGAAGAAATCAAAGCGAGAATAAACTTGCAGATCTTGGTATGGTTACCGTTAAGACTCCGTCATGTCTGAATTTATTTGATAAAATGATTCTAAGATAATTTGATGATATCATGAAGATGGAGAGGTATGATTAAAGATTTTTATGCCAACAACATCACGAGTTTGTAATTAATTGCTTTGAGAATAGATTCCTTGATCACAATTTATGTGAGAAACAAGTGGACAAAATGATCTTAATCTATATGAAGATGCAATGTAGGTAGTTATATAAGTAGTGCTAGCTGCTTATGCATAGAACCACTTGAGGTGCAGGGAATTGACTATTTCACCAAATTCCTCACCTTCTAGCTTACATAAGAGGTAAGCACCGTTTCCATAGTCCTTCATGACTCGGTATGGGCCCAACCATTTGGGCCAGAATTTCCTTCCTTCACCAGTCTTCTTGTCGATCCGGCTGTCTAGCCTTAGAACTAGATCACCTTCGTATATGTCACGTTCATAGACCTTCTTGTTATAATGCCGGAACATTCGGTCATGATAAGATCTATACCACTGTTCAGCATCTAACCTAGTTTCATCTAGGCTTTCTAGTTGGGAAAGATGTGCTTCTCTGTAAGCGTCTTCATCCAGAATCCCTTGTAATGAAATGCGGAGACTGGGTATTTCGACCTCAAGTGGGAGAACTAACTCTACCCCAAATACTAGCGAGAAAGGAGTTGCTCCTGTTGGTGTTCTTATTGAGGTTCAGTGGGCCCATAAGGCCGGATATAACTTCAAGTGCCAATCTCGTTTGTTTTCTTTTACCGTTTTAAGGAGAATGTCTTTCAGTGTCTTGTTTGTCGCTTCAGCCTATCCGTTGGCTTGAGGGTAATACAAGGAAGTCGTATGATGGCTTATCTTAAATTTATTGCATAGTACGCGAACCTCTTCATTCTTAAAAGAAGTTCCATTATCGGAGATAATGATTTGCGGGATACCATACCTATAAATGATTTGGTTCAAAATGAACTTGGTGATTACAGAACCAGGTACAATAGTAAGAGGCATAGCCTCTACCCACTTGGTAAAATATTCAGTGGCCGTGATTATGAAATTATGGCCGTCTGTGGATGAGGGAGAGAATTTCCCTATTAAGTCTAGACCCCATGTAGAAAAGGGCCATAGTAGCGATTGGTTGCAAAGCTTGTGCCGGCATGTGGATCTCATGGGAGAATTCTTGCAACTTATGACACCTGCATACAAACTCTATCGCGTCATGTTCTAGAGTGGGCCAGAAATAGCCCATTCGATGTATTTTTCGAGCGGTGGCATGGCCACCGAAGTGGCCTCCACATATTTCACTGTGAGATTCAAGGAGAATCTTCTTGGATTCTTTTGTGTCAACACATCTTAGGAGCATTCCATCGAATGCTTTTCGATAGAGCACCTACTCTATAATGACGTATTTAGCTACGATAATGCGTAACCGCCTTCTTTGTTGTGGTGTAACTCCTTCTGGGTACGTATGGTCCATGATATAATTAATAATATCAGTGTACCAAAGACACTCAGAGATAGAGGGTCAGGTTTCGATGTAGTATACGCACTCATCTGAAAAGTCTAAATCTACTAAATCACCTCCATCTAATGGGTTTTCAGCTAACCAATCCGCAATGATTTTTCCCTTAACCGACTTCTGATTTACAAATGTTAATTTGAATTCTCCCATTAAAGTTATAAAACGTCCAGCCTTTTTAGATAAGGATCCTTGTGTGAGGAAAGTTCGTAAGTGGTCTGTTTTTACCATGACCCTCGTTTCTTGATTCAACATATAGTGTCTTAAGCGTTTAGTAGCAAAGACTATGGCAAGGCATTCTCTTCCTGCCTGTGTATAACGTGTTTCATAGTCAAGTAATGTTTGAATAATGAAATAAATCACACGTTCCCTCTTGTCATCATCCTCTTGGGCCAACATACAAGCTAACGAGACATTGGTAGCCCGTGAATATAGAATTAACGGGCGATCTAGCTTTGGTGGCATTAGCGTAGGTGGTGATAATAGGAAACGCTTAACTGCATCAAAGGCTTCATTGCAGTCTTTGGTCCAATCAATGCTATAGTATTTCTTGATTAAATTGTTGATTGGATGAATGGCGAAGCTTAAGTCTAGGTATAAATATTTGGATTGCACCTAACTTTCTAAGAAATTACCTGATTCCAAATTCATTCCGAAGGTGGAACCATTTTGAGGATAACCTGAATTTTGGTTGGGTCAACATCTATTCATCGTGATGATATGATGTAACCTAGGAGCTTTCCTCCTGTTACACCAAAGACGCATTTCTCTAGATTTAGTGTGACTCTGTATTCTATTAAGATGTGAAAGAATGACGTGGAGTACTTCCGGATGGTCACAACGCTTCTTGGTCTTAGCCAACAAGTCATCTACATAGGATTCCATGATTTTATGAATTAAATCGTGGAATATATATGTCATAGCTCGCTGGTACATAGCACCAGCGTTCTTGAGGCCAAATGGCATAACAACATAATAATAGGTTCCCCAAGGAGTTATAAACATGGTTTTAGATTGATCTTGCTCAGATATTCTGATTTGATTATATCCCGAAAATCCATCCATGAGAGACAAAAGTTCAAACCTAGCTGTTGCATCAACAATGAAATCAATAGATGGCAATGGGAAGTCGTCCTTAGGACATGCTTTGTTGATGTCTTGGAAATCTATGCAGATGTGTATCTTTCCATTCTTCTTGAGAACGGGAACGATGTTAGATACCCATTGGGAGTAGTCGACTGGTTTGATGAATCCTACCTGGAGGAGTTTTATTACCTCCTCTTTTACCATGAGAGATACCTTGGGTTTCATGGGTCTCGATTTTTGTTTAACTAGTTTTGCATCTAACTTAGTGATGAGGTTTTATACCACAATGTGGGGTGCGATTCCTGTCATCTCCTTATAATTAAATGCAAACACCTTTTGATGTTCTTCGAGGATCCGAGTATGTATTTCTACTTCTTCTGGGGTTAACAAGGATCCTAGTTTCAAAATTCTTCGGTTAATCTTCGGTTCCGATGTTGACATCGATTGTTTCTTCGATCAAAGAAGCGTTACCCTCTTCAAACTCAGGCGGTGCTGGAGGATAAATCCAAATCATCCCCATTTTCTACTGCGTATATGCTAGGTTCCACTTGTGAGGGAAAACTCCATCATGGGATTTCCGAAATAGGAAGACGAATGTGGAATTAAGGACAAATCTATCATATGATAGGAGAGATGTAATGCTGCATAGGTGTTTAAGTGATTCCAAAGTGGCCATATTACTATCAACATGGTCTGGGGCGGTAGATTCACTTCCGCTTGAAAGGGGATTTGTCGTTGTTCTTATCAATGGTTCATTACGAATGGACACCATGAAATGGGTGTCTTCTAACTCATTGCTTGGAGTAAAACGTGATGCTGAAGTTACTATTGAATCGGTGAGAAGATTTTTCTCTCGTGGGATTGCTTCAATGGATATGAAGTTAAACGCCCTTGCTCAAATCTAATGCAGCATTCTTTGTAAAGTTGCAAGTGTTTGGCTCAGGTTTCGTATACTTCAGAAACTTGATTTGTTACTAACTGCGAGTCTCCTAAGACTCTGATGTTATCAACACCAATTCTTTTGGCTAAGGTGAGGCCAAGGAGCAGGGCTTCGTATTTAGCGGCATTTTTTGTGCATTCAAAATTTACCTTAAAGGGAAATGGCAAGACTTTCTCTTTTGGCGAAGTAAGAATTATACCTGCCCCTGCACTCCATAACGACATTTAGCTCCATCAAAATGGAGAGTCCAATACTTAGCTGGGAGTATGGATGTTGGGGTATCTGCTGTGTTTGCGCACTCCACTTCTACCATGCAGAGATCTTCTGATGGAAGGGAACCAACACCTAGTGAATATCCTATGCCTACTGAATCAAATGGTAGGAACATTGGTAAATCTTGTTCTATTAACTCAATGATTTTTGCAGTAATCCCTAATGATACCGTTTCTTTAGTGTTAGCCTTATCTTTGGGGGTTAGGGTTGTTTTAGCTATGCTCACAGTTTCAAGATCTATTGTAGGTACCAAATTTTCTTTTGCTTTTGTGTCGGTAGGTTTATTAAGTTGATTTTTTGGGAGTTAAAACTCCGAATGCGTACGCCTGGTCTTCTTCTTTAAATTCGGCTAGGTGTACATCGAAATGGTTTTGTATCACCTTTGGCTACATGAATACCTTTCCTAAATGTAAAAAACTTACTTCTTGAAATAGCGTAGAAGGGATTTCCTTCATGCGGTGTATCCATGGTCGGCCGAGGATCATATTATAGTTAGTTTCCCGATCTATAATATAGAACTCAGTCAAAATGGTTTTGGGGTCCTAAGGTGACCAGTAATATTATAGTTCCAATAGAGGTGGCTTTAAGGCTATCATAGCCTCTTAGTGTGTTTCGAGTTGTGGAACAATTGGTTTCTCCATACCCTAAGTTTTTGAAGAAAAGAGAAGGGGACTATGTTAACCCACTGCCCCATCGTCAACCATTTCCCATTTTATGTAGTTATTATAAACCCATACTTGTAAGTGTAAGGCTGGATCGCCTCGGTGTGTGATCTCAGCGTTTGTTGGCATTTTACTTATTTCGAATATGAATTTGACATCCCTATCCGCCTATCCCGGAGGATGAACATCAACATTCTATATGATTTACCTATGTTTCAGGAGGTGGAGTGATGTTAATTAAATGACCTAAACCCGATGCTTCTAAAAGAGCAGCCCTGTGGGTAGGAGAGTTCTTTAGTAAGTCTAAAAATGAAATATGTGAGAAGGTTTTTGTTAGATCATTAATTACATCATAAGCACCCATAGGCTTTGCTACGATTTGTTGGACTGTTATCCATTTTTGGTAGGTGGTTTGGACTTAGCTGAGAGAAATACTCTTGTGTCCTTATTATAGCTTCGATGGGTAATTCAATGCATCTAACTCTACTAATTCTAACTACCTTAGGTCGTCGGCTGACTTCCCCAGTTGCGGTGCAACTAATAGATTTAGCGAAGTCGAGGCTTCATGATCATTGTTTCCTGTCATTTCTCCCTTGTTTTTCCCAGTTGGATTTAGTCTGTTATTATCATGATTTGGGAGTGGATCGTTAAAGATCTTGAGGGGAGCGTTCTGAGGAGAAACTGCCCCCTGTGAGCGTGCTTGGTGGTGGCGACACGGGATCTGCGAAAAACAAATCTGTGAAGAACTGTCTTTGTTCTTCTGGAAAATGTTGCATGAATTTATTGTAGTCACGGCACGTTCTAGTATCATGACCTCGAATCTTGTGGAAACCATAATATGAATTGGGATTGTATTTCTTGTTTTGTTGGTTTGGTGTATATTGTGGCCTAAAATTCTGATCAAACTGTTGCCTATTAGGATTAAAGTTTTGCATTTGTTGTTTCTGGCTTTGGTTTTGATAACCAAATGAGTTTTGGCTTGGCCCTTGTATGGGATTTCTCCGTTGTTGTTGTTGTTGTGGATGGTTAAAATCCACTGTATTGATTGTCGGGGTAAAGTTGTTGTTTCGTTGGTTGTTTGTTTGTGATGGAGTATTGACAACATTTACCTTCTTGGGCTGGTCGGTTACTCCATCTGTTGTTACACCCCGATTTTTGTTAAGGATTTTGGGTCCTTGATTGACGTTTGTGGTAGTGGGATAATTTGTAGTGTTCTGATTGGGAGTGATTAACCTCCCGTTTGCTCCATATGTTTTACGGCCACTATCTATCGCTTCTTGATCTATTCGAAGAGTGCTCTCAAGTACTTCATCGTAAGTTTTTAGCGGGAACTTCTGGACTTCTTCTTTCACCTCTCTGCTGAGAGAATGAAATAATAAATCTCATAGTTCCATCTGATCCATATTTGGAGTGCTTGCTGAAGAATAAAGAACTGTACGCCACCTCTGGATGAAATGGGCGACAGATTCGTTGTGTTCTTGTTTGATGTGCAAGAATTCCCTGATTCCTGTTCTTAACAGTTTGTTCATGTCGAATGCCTTAATGAACTCTGATACGAGTTGTTTAAATGAATGGATGGAAGCCTCAGGTATTCTATAATACCAGTCGAGAGCAATGCCTTCCAAGGTTTTGGGGAATATTTTAGCAACAACCCCATCCCAAGGGAGTAGTTCGCGTATGGCTGTAGCGTAAGCTTTGATATGCGCATTTGGATCTCCCTCACCTTTGTACTTGGGTAAATCGGGAAGGGGTCTTGGAAGCATGACGCTTCATATGGTGAAGTCTAAGGGCTCTTTCAGATATTCTGAATAAATCCCTATCGCATAGGTTTCGACCATTGATGGTGGTTGTTGAGGGAGTGGTGGTGGGATGGGTTGTTGATACGGCGTAGCGTATGCATTGGCAGGGGCATAGGGAAGTCCCTGTGTTTGATAAAACATGCTGGGAGAGGAAAACATATCTCCTTGAGGTGATTTGGAGTACATGTTTAAGTACGACGGGGTATTGCCTAGGAATGGATTGTTTGATAGTAGACCGGGAGGAATGGTGTTAGAGATGATGGGCCTTATTGGCGTTTTTTGTGGATACTGAGGAGGCATGCCTAATGTGCCTACTCCTATGAGGAGATCTACTTGGCCAGGGTGGTATGGAGGATTGGAACTTCCTGTTTGCATGAACTGAGAATTTTGACTTTCTTGAGCAAGTTCTAACCCTCTCACTTTTTCTACTAATGTTGAAATGACTTCATTTGGTGAAGTCACGGTGCTTTGCCTTAGCGAGCATTTGTTGTATACCCTGGTGTTGTATAGACATGTGATATCCTGATATGAACTGATCGTTGTCTTGCTAAGTTTCTCCGAGAGTATTTCCTATATACATTGGCATAGAGGTATTTTCTTGAAAAGAGACCTCGGGTTGTGGTTGTAAACCTCATACAGGCGGATACATACCTTCAAGAACATTGGTCACGTTTCTTGGCATAACGTGCTGAATATTCATCGTCTAAGACCTTGGTATGAATCTGATTGTTTACTAATTTTTGGTCTAAGCAATACTTGAGGAGATGAACCAGATTCTCCATTGAACATCATATTGTTTGAGCCGGAAGGCTCTGTTTGTTGCGTTTGAGCAAGTTGTTCCAACTCCTTCTAGTTTGGAAGAACGGGATATATCTGATCCTTGGAGTTTGTGTTGATAAATGATTAGTTGAATAGTTATCACCCCACATTAAGAGCGAAGGTGATGATTATCTATTATGTTGGGCGTAGTATGCCTCAAGTCCCAAGAGGGGTCTGCCATATGCATCAAATCCCGATATATTCGAAGGGTATATGAATACCCACAGAATGATGGGAAGGAGTGAAGGTGAAAGTTAATGAGGTGGAGAAGATGAAAAGTATACTAATCTTGGAAGAACACATAATAATATGACTCCAGGAGAGACAGTAGGAAGTTCACGTCAGCTAAACTAATTTTTTTTGTTTCACGTCGGTTTCACCAATTTTGTTGGTGAATCTGATGTGAAGGCTAATGAGGTACAGAAGGTGAAACAGTTGTTTGTTTCACGTTGGGTTCACCAATTTTTGTTGGTGAATCTGATGTGAAAAGTTAATGAGGTAAAGAAGGTGAAATAGTTGTTTGTTTCACGTCGGGTTCACCAATTTTGTTGGTGAAGCTGATGTGAAGGTGAATGAGGTACAAAAGGTGAAATAGTTATTTGTTTCACGTTGGGTGCACCCAATTTTGTACGCTGGAAAAGCGAAAAGTGAGCGTGGGAATCTATAAGTAACTCTTCCCCGTACCCGACCTCTCGAGGTCGTGCCAGAGATAGCCGGTGGGTAAGGAATATGTGTACGAGAGTGCGGATAAGCTATTTTGGTAATCTAATGTCTTCGACACGCACCAATGGAATTTGCGAGTCTAAGGCAAAGAAGACATTTCTAACTTGGATTGGTGTGATAGATTGATCAGCAAGGATGACTACTCAAAGGCTCCAATCAATATCGAGCTCTGGCGTGATTCAATCTATAGGTTGTGGAATACGTGGAAAATGACCCCGGGATAGTTTCGTGTATTTCTCCGGATAGGGTCATATGGTGGATAGTGAATATAGTTGTCTCTATGGATGATTTTCCGGCTTAGTCCAAAATTCGCTAGCTTTGTTAGTTGCTATGCATTTAGCAAGGATAATTGTTTGATGATGATAGGCAGAAGTGGAGTAGATCTGGAATACTAGTGTGTGTAGGCCAATATCTATGTCTAATTCGACCTATGGATTTTGCTAGGGTTGCAGGATTTGTGGGTCACAACCATAGATTCGCGGATGTTGTGGACCTGCTATGGTCATAGTACGGAATCAATCGTTAATCCCTAGTATCCAGTAATCATACGCTTTCTCAGCTTCTATGTTTAGGACTCAATAACTATGTGATTTTCTCATAATATCTCACAGGCGTTCGTACAACCTGGATCCTTAAACTAGTATCTATGTCTGAGAGAGTGTCTCCTGCATCTAGCTGTGGGACCAAAGGATCACAACCTAAGGTTTTGTTCCCTTTCCAATTCTCTCTACAGTCATGTGAATGTATACCTAGGGTAATTTGTAGTTCAGTTGATTTGACCAAAATGTAAATGCTTGGTCGTCTTCTCTATTTAACCCACTCAATTGAGTAATTGATCAGTCTTTCAAGCTGTACCGTTGTTCGGAAGACTTGAATCCTAAGATTTTGATCTATGTCAGTTATCACTGTGACGAGATTGGGTTGAGGCACGATTGGCTCGAATACGTATTCTCTGGGCTCCCGGGGTCCCGTGATTGTCATACAAAACAAAATGTAAATCTAACTGTAACAAAACAAATTTTAACTACGTAGAATAAATCTAAAACGTATATGACTTCTATTTTTAAAAGAAACTTTCTAATAATTTAAGAAAATCAGCTATTTAAACGTATCTAGAAATAACAACTAAATAACAATTTAACACAAACAAAATACCCGAGTGTAGTTATTTGTTTGTGCAATTTGTAGATCTATTCTAAACAATAAAATAACTCATCTTAATCTATTTGTAAGATTATCAATCCTACCTCAAAAGTGAGGAGTGAATCATAGTTTCTCATAAACTATCAATCCTCACAGCTTCCCTGGCAATATCGAGAATAGAATTAACTAAAATAAAGTAACTATCTACTCTATTTTATATGATTCTAACTAAAAATTTGAAAGCTTAGAACCTGGATTCCACAGAACAGTGGCGAATCCGATGGTGTGTGTGATCTTGTCCCCTCAATGTGATCTCCTCGTTCTTTCATGTTCACATGGATCCAGAAAATTGTGTAATGCTAGCATCAACAGAAGTAGATATTGGGATAAAGGCAGCTCAGAATACAGACCGAATACAATGCGAGTAGGAGAGGGATAGCGCAAGAGTACATAGCTTGGCTTATGTAATTCCTAGCGGGATTTATTGTGAGTCATGCAACATGAAGCATTTAGAACCTGAAACTATCCTATTTGAGGAGCAAAACCTGCAACTCTAATGGCTTCCTAAGCTATTCTACTCCAATGGATTGGATGAAATAACAACACTGTTTGCACAAGATCGATTTGTGGCTTACCAACAGTGAAACAATGCTAAGTGAGCATGCAATGAAGTAAAATATGAAATATAAGCAAACTAAAAGACTGAAATGAGGAAATGAGAGGTGAAAGAGGGGCCTGAAGTAATGACAGCGCTTGCACAAGATGGATATGTGGCTTACCAACTGCAAAACAATGCTAAATAAGCATACATTGAAAGAAACTAAACTATGAATCCTAATAAAAGTACTGAACTACTGAAATGAGAAGATGGAGCAAGAATGAGTGGCATATTGCTTGAGCACAAACCATCTATTTATAGCTTTTGCATTTACCCAAAGGTCAAAAGCCAAATAGAACTCTTAAACTATAAACAATGGCAAAACACTATTCCAGGGAACCATAACCATAAATACAAGCTCATGGCAGTAAAAGAAAGCTAGGTAAATCGTTGATTTATACATGAGTCACGTGTGAAAATAGCCTTCTGGAAAAATGCGTAAAGGACCGTCACTTTGATCAGGGCGGCGGTTACAGGACCACCGCCTTGTTTAGGGCAGCGGTCACGAGACTGCGGCCCAGTCAGGGTGGTGGTTTCATAGAGCTAAAGAGAGACCAAGAAGAAGAGGGGAAAAAGGAAAAACATAAGGCACACAGGGGCTAAGCAGGGCATGCGGGATGTTAATGCATACTTGGAGAGCTTTTTCCAGATCCCGAACACCTTGCGAGGAAACATGTATCATCCTTGGGGCACTTGTTACATTGTTCCGGCAGTGCAGTACCCCAAAATTTTGGGTACATACATATTGCACCCTCAGAGAAGCGTTTTAGCCATGAAGAGGCATAAAACGGTGGGTTCGAGTATGGTGGTCCCGAAATGGGAAGTCAGAAGCTATACCTAATACGTCCGTGTGCCGAAATGACGCCGTCTAAAATTCTCGCTACCTGCAAAATGAAAAGAGAACTCAAGTGCAGATAGATACAATAATTTGTAAAACAAACACTAAAATAATAGGGAATAAGAACGTACCATTTGTGTGGGGATAGGGACTTACCTCCGTTGGCGCTCCAAAACCTGTGAAAAAGGCATTTAAAATGAATCAGAGTGCTATATATATGAAAGTGGGCCCATTTTCCTATTCATTTGCGTGAGTTGATTTGGTTGATTTTGAGCTCTGGGACCCACGGTGACAGGTTCTTGCGTGAGTAGAGTCGAAACATCCGTAGCAAGATAGTGATCATGCCTCGACGTGCGGAACATCTGACCTCAGCGATCACAGGTTAGTTTTCTTCAGTTTATTGTTTTTTCCCCCTTAATTTTGAAATGCTAAATACTCTACAATGGGGGGGTCATTTTTGAAAATGCTAGTGTTAAAAGGTCCACCTAGGGGGGTGCCTACTGGGTAGGCTCTTTTTTTAAGTTAAATGGCCGTTTCTTGCACTTTTTAGGCCTTTTTAGGTTAAAAACCCACGTGGGTTTTTGGACCACGAACGCCGCCCTGGCCAGGGCGGCGGTTACATGATCGCCTGCCGCTGCTATTCAGGGCGGCGGTTACATGACCGCCGCCCTTTAAGGCGGCGGTTACAAAACTGCCTCCCTACTCAGTGCGGCGGTTTTGCACAGAATGCAAAAGGAACCTATTTTTGAGATTGTGTTTGTATTTTTAGCATTTCTACGTGTTTTTATGACTTTCTCAGTATTACCTCGGATGCTAACTTGCTTTGTTTTGTGTGTTTTTGGGTGTATGCAGGCGAGAGAGGAGTACATCCGATGGAGCAGAGAGAGGGAGTGTGATTGGCTCCCAGGGGTATTAGATGCCCTTTCACAGGATGAGGAGGACACACTTCAGAGGGCTGGCATACTGCGCATATCACGCGTGCCCCATGTTGCACCATCTAGTCACATCCTTTGTGACTTATTCTCTTACTAGGATGCAGATCGGAACACCTTCCGATTGCCAGGGGTCCGTGGCGAGTGGACCATTACATTGGAGGACGTCTACCGCATTCTGGGGGTCCCGATCATCGGGAGGCGACTCACTTTGGAGACAGCAGGCTCACGGGCACAGATTGCACAGTGGGCGACTTATATGGGAGATGCAGCCATCTCCACGGGGTCGAAGAAGGGGGTGAGAGTTTGATCCATTCCTTCTTTGCCTATCCCCGTATTTTGACAGGCCATCATGGGGATCCTTGCCTCGAGATTGATCAGGGACAAGGGAGGGGACACATTATTATACTGCTGGGCCCCCATTATTGCACAGATAGAGGGGCACGGTTGGATATACGCTTGGGGAGTAGACATTCTTGGGACCACCTACCACGATCTATACAGGGTGGTCCATTTACAGGGGCAGTCATTGAGCCACCCGAATCTAGTCATGAGTTGGGTTTATGAGCATTTCATCCCCTATGGCAGGGGTGTGGAGGTGGCAGATCTTGGAGCTGTTAGGGCAGCCAGATGGACAGATATGTCGGTGCTTAGAGCACCTCATCAGCCAGTTGCCTCCTCTAACTACTACCGATATGGAGGCGACACCATACCAGACCATGGCCGGCATATGGGGTGAGGAGGCCCTTACCTTGATCTCCTGCTCCACCACAGGGCAGCTTATTGATAGGGGGGGACGAGTGGAGGTGCACCCTTTTGGCCGGGTTCCTCAGCAGTTTGGCCTGCCATATACGGGTATGCTTCCCCTAGTGGCGCCAGTTTACAGATCAGTTCATGAGGCCAGAGGGGGGCCTAGAGGCCGAGGTTGGATAGTGATTACTCCTGGCATTCCCATTGCAGCCAGGAGGATAGTTCGTGCTAGAGGGAGAGCCGGTGCATCTTAGGCGCCTTTACTTCGGATTTCCACGGGTCCTGCCCACAGCAGTGATGACCCTATAGAGGTAGACTCTGAGTCTGAGGATTTTACGGGGGGAGAGATAGAGGAGAGCGACCCTGAGTGGCATGATACTCAGGATATCATGCAGGTAGAGAGGGCTGAGCAGAGTGCGTAGAGAGGGATACTCTAGTTTCATAGGAGCCACTCTCCCAGGGCCATGGTGGAGAGGATGAGTCCGTTGTGGGGTGACACGTTGCCCCCTACCATAGGAGTATCCCCTCAGTCGGCAGCGGCATCTGCGGCAGGTGCTGGCCCCAGCGACCCATCCTAGAGGCCTGGTGATCCAAGTAAGTTACCCTTTCTCCCTTTTAATGTTTGTTTGTAGGCTCGCCTTAGTTGCTAATCTTGTATCTTTTAGCCTCTTGCTTGATTTCTAACTTCATTTTCTCCTTTGTTTTGTAGAGACTGTTAATGAGTGGTGGGATTTGATCTGTAGGGTATGTACCAATTCCCTAATGATCGCCATGGATAGGACCCGTGTAGAGCTGTTCATTGATGCTGGGGGGCCCTCAGCAGCTGGTAGTCATACCGACGTCTTCACTCCCAGTTTGGTACGTGGCCAGGATGGTTTGGACCCTTTGCACCGAGTTAGCAGGGCTATAGGATGGCTGAGCGTCTCATGAGGAGCCATTCTCATGGTGAGACTGCGGCTACCCCTCGGGACCCTGAGCCCTCCGTACATTTAGAGCTCCGACGTAGCCGGCGTCCTAGGCGAGGGCGCGCACCTTCAAAGGGGTCGTGTAGGGATTGAGAAGCCACTTGGCTCTCGTGTATTTTGTATTATATATTCTTTTGTATATCACGGGGTCTTTGAGCGTTTTGACCATGCTTAGAGCATGATGGTATTGTACATAAACATTGATTATTTATATATATGCATTCGTTTTGGATCAAAAGGTTGGCACTCATGTTTTCCTTTCTATTTCTAGCTTTCTCCGTGTATACTATGATGTATGTTTTATATGCTTTTTAGAATGTATACAATGGAGAAAAGATGATGCAAATGCTTGTTTTCCTTTTGTGTATTTCATGATGCTGATATATGTAGATATAATGTGATTTTGAATCTTAGCTTCTGTAAGCAATTTTGGATACCTCATGTTTATTTTGCAGAGTGATGAATATAACTAGTATGATGAACAGATTAACTCGCCCCACTCCTAACTCCATGCAACTAGTAAGATGTGAGTGCTTATCACCAAAAGCCAAGAAAGGGCACAAGTTATGAAATGTAGGTGAAATGATAGTGATGAAAGACAGACAAAGCTTTGGCGGAACCAAATTGGAAGCTACAAGCTTACTCTACTCGAATGACTTCATAGTTTAGACTACAACTTGCTTTGCGGTTTATCTAGACTTAGACCCGTAGATGGCCACATAGCAGACAAAATCTGGGTTTTTAGGATTTTTAACTCTCTTTTGGGATTTTGAACATCTGATTCATTTGTTTTTAACTCAAAGTTTTAGAGTTTGAATTGTTTGCGTATGACCGTTTGCATTTATTTGTCAAGAGGACCCCCTACACTTTGCCCCACGCTACTAGTAAGAAGCGTGGGTTTATCACCGTGGGCAAGGCATAGGCGAGTAAGGGCATTTCCATCCTTTCCCAACCCTACGTCACTAGTAAGAGATGCAAGCTCATCACCGAAGGTTGGTGGGGCAAGGAAATGTGTAAAATTAAAATTTTTTGTTTAATCACTTTTTGACTTGTTTTCTTGAGTAAAATGTCAATATGTGCTTATTTCCAAAGAGATATACATATGGGATAGATGTGACACCATGAAGCTTCTAGAACAGACCATAGGCAAGACACCTATCCTAAGAAGAAATCAAAGCGAGAATAAACTTACAGATCTTGGTATGGTTACCGTTAAGACTCCGTCATGTCTGAATTTATTTGATAAAATGATTCTAAGATAATTTGATGATATCATGAAGATGGAGAGGTATGATTAAAGAGTTTTATGCCAACAACATCATGAGTTTGTAATGAATTGCTTTGAGAATAGATTCCTTGATCACAATTTATGTGAGAAACAAGTGGACAAAATGATCTTAATCTATATGAAGATGAAATGTAGGTAGTTATATAAGTAGTGCTATCTGCTTATGCATATAACCACTTGAGGTGCAGGGAATTGACTATTTCGCCAAATTCCTCACCTTCTAGCTTACATAAGAGGTAAGCACCGTTTCCTTTCTCCTTCATGACTCGGTATGGGCCCAACCATTTGGGCCAGAATTTCCTTCCTTCACCGGTCTTCTTGTCGATCCGGCTGTCTAGCCTTAGAACTAGATCACCTTCGTATATTTCACGTTCATAGACCTTCTTGTTATAATGCCAGAACATTCGGTCAGGATAAGCTCTATACCGCTGTTCAGCATCTAGCCTGGTTTCATCTAGGCTTTCTAGTTGGGAAAGATGTGCTTCTCTGTAAGCGTCTTCATCCAGAATCCCTTGTAATGAAATGCGGAGACTGGGTATTTCGACCTCAAGTGGGAGAACTGACTCTGCCCCAAATACTAGCGAGAAAGGAGTTGTCCTATTGGTGTTCTTATTGAGGTTCAGTGGGCCCATAAGGCCTGATATAACTTCAAGTGCCAATCTCGTTTGTTTTCTTTTACCGTTTTAAGGAGAATGTCTTTCAGTGTCTTGTTTTTCGCTTCAGCCTATCCGTTGGCTTGAGGGTAATACAAGGAAGCTGTATGATGGCTTATCTTAAATTTATTGCATAGTTCGCGAACCTCTTCATTCTTAAAAGAAGTTCCATTATCGGAGATAATGATTTGCGGGATACCATACCTATAAATGATTTGGTTCAAAATGAACTTGGTGATTACAGAACTAGGTACAATAGTAAGAGGCATAGCCTCTACCCACTTGGTAAAATATTCAGTGGCCGTGATTATGAAATTATGGCCATCTGTGGATGAGGGAGAGAATTTCCCTATTAAGTCTAGACCCCATGTAGAAAAGTGCCATAGTAGCGATTGGTTGCAGAGCTTGTGCCGGCATGTGGATCTCATGGGAGAATTCTTGGCACTTATGACACCTGCATACAAACTCTATCGCGTCATGTTCTAGAGTGGGCCAGAAATAGCCCATTCGATGTATTTTTCAAGCGGTGGCATGGCCACCGAAGTGGCCTCCACATATTTCACTGTGAGATTCAAGGAGAATCTTCTTGGATTCTTTTTTGTTGACACATCTTAGGAGCATTCCATCGAATGCTTTTCGATAGAGCACCTACTCTATAATGACGTATTTAGCTACGATAATGCGTAACCGCCTTCTTTGTTGTGGTGTAACTCCTTCTGGGTACGTATGGTCAATGATATAATTAGTAATATCAGTGTACCAAAGACACTCAGAGATAGAGGGTCAGGTTTCGATGTAGTATACGCACTCATCTGAAAATTCTAAATCTACTAAATCACCTCCATCTAATGGGTTTTCAGCTAACCAATCTGCAATGATTTGTCCCTTAACCGACTTCTGATTTACAAATGTTAATTCGAATTCTCCCATTAAAGTTATAAAACGTCCAGCCTTTTTAGATAAGGATCCTTGTGTGAGGAAAGTTCGTAAGTGGTCCGTTTTTACCATGACCCTCGTTTCTTGATTCAGCATATAGTGTCTTAAGCATTTAGTAGCAAAGACTATGGCAAGGCATTCTCGTCCTGCCTATTTATAACGTGTTTCTTAGTCAAGTAATGTTTGACTAATGAAATAAATCACACGTTCCCTCTTGTCATCATCCTCTTGGGCCAACATACAAGATAACGAGACATTGGTAGCCCGTGAATATAGAATTAACGGGCGATCTAGATTTGGTGGCATTAGCGTAGGTGGTGATAATAGGAAACGCTTAACTGCATCAAAGCCTTCATTGTAGTCTTTGGTCCAATCAATGCTATAGTATTTCTTGAGTAAATTTTTGATTGGATGAATGGAAAAGCTCAATTCTGGTATAAATCTCTGGATTGCACCTAGTTTTCCGAGAAATGATCTGATTCCAGATTCATTTGAAGGTGGGACCATTTCGAGGACAGCCCGAATTTTGGTTGGATCAACATCTATCCCTCATGACGATATGATGTAACCTAGGAGCTTTCCTCCTGTTACACCAAAGACGCATTTCTCTAGATTTAGTGTGACTCTGTATTCTATTAGGCATGAAAGAATGACGCGGAGTACTTCCGGATGGTCACAACGCTTCTTGGACTTAGCCAACAAGTCATCTACGTAGGATTCCATGATTTTATGAATTAAATCGTGGAATATATGTCATAGCTCGCTGGTACATAGCACCAGCGTTCTTCAGACTAAATGGCATAACAGCGTAGCAATAGGTTCCCCAAGGATTTATAAACGTAGTTTTAGCTTGATCTTGCTCAGATATTTTGATTTGATTATACCCCGAGAATCCATCCATGAGAGACAAAAGTTTAAACCCATCTATTGCATCAACAATGACATCAATAGATGGTAATGGGAAGTCGTCCTTAGGACATGCTTTGTTGATATCTCGAAAATCAATGCAAATGCGTATCTTTCCATTATTCTTGAGAACGGGAACGATGTTAGATACCCATTGGGAGTAGTCAACTGGTTTGACAAATCCTACCTTGAGGAGTTTTATTACTTCCTCCTTTACCATGAGAGCTACCTTGGGCTTCATGGGTCTTGATTTTTGTTTAACTGGCTTTGCATCTGATTTAGTGATGAGGTTGTGCACTGCAATGTGGGGTGCGACTCCTGTCATCTCCTTATAATTAAATGCAAATGCCTTCTGATGTTCTTTGAGGATCTGAGTCTGTATTTCTACTTCTTCTAGGGTTAAGGATGATCCTAGTTTCAAGATTTTTGGTTCGTCATCTGTCCTAATGTTGACATCGATTGTTTCTTCAATCAAAGAGGTGTTACCCTCTTCGAACTCAGGTGGAGCTGGAGGTAAATCCAAATCATCCCCATTTTCAACTGCGTATATGCTAGGTTCCATTTGTGAGGGGAGATCCATCATGGGATTTCCGAAATAGGAAGACGAATGTGGAATTAAGGACAAATCTAGCATATGATAGGAGAGATGTAGTGCTGCATAGGCGTTTAAGTGATCCAAAGTAGCCATATCACTATTAACCTGATCTAGGATGGTAGATTCACTTCTGTTTAAAAGGGGATTTGTCATTGTTTTTATCAATGGTTCATCACGAATGGATACTGTGAAATGGGTATCCTCTAACTCATTGCTTGGAGTAAAACGTGATGCTGAAGTTTCTATTGAATCGGCGAGACAATTTTTCTCTCGCGGGATTGCTTCAATGGATATGAAGTTAAACTCCTTGCTTAAATCTAATACGGCTTCTTTGTAAAGCTGCAAGTGTTCGGCTTTGGTTTCGTATACTTCATAAACCTGGTTCGTCACTAATTGCGAGTCTCCTAAGACTCTGATGTTATCAATACCAATTCTTTTGGCTAAGGTGAGGCCAAGGAGGAGGGATTCGTACTCAGTGCCGTTGTTTGTGCATTCAAAATTTAGCTTAAAGGTAAATGGCAGGAATTTATCTTCGGGCGAAGTAAGAATTATACCTGCCCCTGCCCCGTAATGGCATCTAGCCCCATCGAAATGGAGAGTCCAATACTTATCCGGGAATACAGATGTTGGGGTATCTGTTGCATTTGCGCACTCTACTTCTACCATGCAGAGGTCATCTGCTGGAAGGGAACCAACACCTAGGGAATATCCTATGCCTACTGAATCAAATGGTAAGAACATTGGTAAATCTTGTTCTATTAACTCAATGATTTTTGCAGTAGTCCCTAATGATACCATTTCTACAGTATTAGCCTTATCTTTGGGGGTTGGGGTTGTTTTGGCTATGCTGATAGTTTCAAGATCCATTATAGGTACCAACTTCTCCTCTGGTTTTGGGTCAGTGGGTTTATTAAGTTGGTTTGTTGGAAGTTCAAATTCCAAATGCACACCTGGTCTTTTCTTGAAATCAGCTAGGTGTATATCGAAAGGTTTTGGATCGCCTTTGGCTACAAATACCTTTCCTAGATGTAGGAATATTACTTCTTGGAATAACGTAGAAGGGATTTCCTTCATTCAGTGTATCCATGGTTGGCCGAGGATCATATTATAATTAGTTTCCCGATCTATAATATAAAAATTAGTCAGAATTGTTTTGGGTCCTAAGGTGAGTGGTAGTATTATAGTTCCTATCGAAGTGGATTTAAGGCTGTCATAGCCTCTCAATGTTTTTCGAGTGGTGGAATAGTTTGTTTCCCCATATCCTATTTTTTGGAGGAAAGAGAAGGGGACTATGTTAACAGCGGCCCCATCGTCAACCATTGTATGTTTTACGTAGTTATTATAAACCCACACTTGTAAGTGTAAGGTTGGATCACCTCGGCATGCAATCTAAGCATCTGTAGGCATTTTACTTATTTCGAATATGAATTTGACATCCTTGTCTGGTTGTCTCGGAGGGTGGATATCAAAATCTACGTGATTTACTTGTGTTTCAGAAGGTGTAGTGATGTTAATTAGATGACCTAAACCTAATGCTTCTAAAAGAGTAGCTCTATGAGCAGGAGAGTTCTTTAGTAAGTCCAAAAATGAAATGTGTGAGAAGGTTTTTGTTAGGTCATTAATTAAATCATAGGCACCTACGGATTTTTCTACTATTTGTTGACTCTTATCTATTTCTGGCAGATGACTTGGGCTTGGTTGAGAGAAATACTCTCGTGTTCTTGTTATAGCTTCGATAGGTAGTTCAGCGTCTAGTTCTACCAAACTCACTATCTTGGGTCTTGGTTGATTTCCTAATTGTGACGCAACTGATGGATTTAGTGAAGTCGAGGCTTCATGATCATTGTTTCCCGTCATTGCACCCTTGTTCGTCCCAGTTGGATTTAGTCTGTTATTATCATGATTTGGGAATGGATCGTTAAAGATCTTGAGGGGAGCATTCTGAGGGGAAACTACTCTTGCGAGCGTGTTTGGTGGTGGTGACACGGGATCTGCCAAAAACAAATCTGTGAAGAACTGTCTTTGTTCTTCTGGAAAACGTTGCATGAATTTATTGTAGTCACGGCACGTTCTAGTATCATGACCTCGAATCTTATGGAAACCACAATATGAATTGGGATTGTAATTCCTGTTTTTTTGGTTTGGTGTATATTGTGGCCTAAAGTTATGATCAAATTATTGCCTATTAGGATTAAAGTTTTGCATTTGTTGTTTCTGGATTTTGTTTTGATAACCAAATGAGTTTTGGCTTGGCCCTTGTATGGGATTTTGCCATTTTTGTTGTTGTTGTTGATGGTTAAAATCCACTGTATTGATTGTCAGGGTAAAGTTTTTGTTTCGTTGGTTGTTTGTTTGTGATGGAGTATTGACAACATTTACCTTCTTGGGCTGGTCGGTTACTCCATCCGTTGTTACACCCCGATTTTTGTTAAGGATTTTGGGTCCTTGATTGACGTTTGTGGTAGTGGGATAATTTTTAGTGTTCAGATTGGGTGTGATTAGCCTCCCGTTTGCTCCATATGTTTTACGGCCACTATCTATCACTACTTGATCTATTCAAAGAGCGCTCTCAAGTACTTCATTGTAAGTTTTTAGCGGGAACTTCTAGACTTATTCTTTCACCTCTCTGCTGAGAGAATGAAGGAATAAATTTCATAGTTCCATCTGATCCATATTTGGAGCGCTTTCTGAAGAATAAAGAACTGTACGCCACCTCTGGATGAAATGGGTGACAGATTCATTGTGTTCTTGTTTGATGTGCGAGAATTCCCTGATTCCTGTTCTTAACAGTTTGTTCATGTCGAATGCCTTAATGAACTCTGATATGAGTTGTTTAAATGAATGGATGGAAGCCTCAGGTATTCTATAATACCAGTCGAGAGCAATGCCTTCCAAGGTTTTGGGGAATATTTTAGCAAAAACCCCATCCCAAGGGAGTAGTTCGCATATGGCTGTAGCGTAAGCTTTGATATGCGCATTTGGATCTCCCTAACCTTTGTACTTGGGTAAATCGGGAAGGGGTCTTGGAAGCATGACGCTTCGTATGGCGAAGTCTAAGGGCTCTTTCAGATATTCTGAATAAGTCCCTATCGCATAGGTTTCGACCATTGATGGTGGTTGCTGAGGGAGTGGTGGTGGGATGGGTTATTGATACGGCACAGCGTATGCGTTGGTAGGGGCATAGGGAAGTCCCTACGTTTGAGAAAACATGCCCGGAGAGGAAAACATATCTCCTTGAGGTGATTTGGAGTACATGTTTAAGTATGACGGGGTATTGCCTAGGAATGGACTGTTTGATACTAGACCGGGAGGAATGGTGTTAGAGATGATGGGCCTTATTGGTGTTAGAGAGGGTGGTATGGAGGATTGGAACTTCTTGTTTGCATGAACTGAGAATTTTGACTTTCTTGAGCAAGTTCTAACCCTCTCACTTTTTCTACTAACGTTGAAATGAATTCATTTGGTGAAGTCACGGTGCTTTGCCTTAGCAGCATTTTTTGTATACCCTGGTGTTGTATAGGCATGTGATATCCTGCTATGAACTGATCGCTATCCTGCCAAGTTTCTCTGAGAGTATTTCCTATATGCAGTGGCATAGAGGTACTTTCTTGAAAAGAGACCTCGGGTTGTGTTTGTAAACCTCCTATAGAGGGGTACATACCCCGAGAGCGTTGTTCACTCCTAGGATAACGTATTTATTGTTCATCATCTAAGACCAGGTATGGATCTGATTTTCTACTAATTTGTGGTTTAAGCAATACCTGAGGAGATGACCCAGATTCTCTAGTGAACATCATATTTTTCGAGCCTAAAGGCTCTGTTTGTTGCGTTCGAGGGGGTTGATTTAACTCCTCAGTATGAAAGGACGAGCTATATCTGATCCTTGGAATTTGTGTTGACAACTGACTAGTTGAATAGTTGTCACCCCATACTGAGAGTGAGGGTGATGGCTGTCTGTTCAGTTGGGCGTAGTATGCCTCAAGACCCAAGAGGGGTCTGCCATATGCATCGAATCCTGACATATTCAGGGGGTATATGAATACCCGCAGAATAATGGGAAGGAGCGAAGGTGGATGAGAAAATATGAAACTTCTCAAAGAGAAGGTGAAACAGTTGTTTGCTTCACATTGGGTTCACCAATTTTGTTGGTGAAGCTGATGTGAAGGCTAATGAGGTACAGAAGGTGAAACAATTGTTTGTTCGCGTCGGGTTCACCAATTTTGTACGCCGCAAAAGCGACAAGCGAGCATGGGAATCTACAGGTAACTCTTCCGTGTACCCAACCTCCTGAGGTCGTGCCGAGACAGCAGGTGGGGATGGAATATGTGTGGGATACAGATAGACTAGTTGGGCAATCTAATGTCTTCAATACACACTAGTGGAATTTGTGAATCTAAGGCAAAGAAGGCCCTTCTAACCTGAACTGGTGTGATAGATCGATCGGCAAGGATGACTGCTCAAAGGCTCCAATCAATATCGATCTCTGGCGTGATTCGATCTATGGGTTGTGGAATACATGGAAAATGACCTGGGATAGTTTCGTGTACATCTCCAGATAAGGTCATATGGTGGGTAATAAATACAATCGACTCTACGGACGATTCTCTGGCCTAGTCAAGAATTATCTAGCTTTATTAGTCACTATATCTAGTAAGAATAGTTGTTCAATGATGGTAGGTGGAAGTGGAGTAGATCTGAGTACTAACGTGCGTAGGCTAGTGTCTATGTCTGTTTGACTTATGGATTCGTTAGGCTGTGGGATTTGTGGATCACAACCGTAGACTCTTGGTTGTTGTGGTCCTTCTTATGGTCATGTACAAAATCAGTCCCTGATCCCTAATATCCAATAATCGTATGCTTTCTCATCTTTTATACTTAGGACCAATAACTGCGCGATCTTCTCAGAATATCTTACAGGCATTTGTGCAACCTGGATCCTTAAACTAGTATCTATGTCTGTGAGAATGTCTCCTGCATCTGGCTGTGGGACCAAAGGATCACAACCAAAGGTTTGTTCTCTTTCGAACCCTTCTACAGTCATTTGAATGTTTGCCTAGGGTAATCTGTAGTTCGGTTGATTTGACCAAAACATATATGCTTGGTCGTCTTCTATATTTAATCCTCTCAACTGAGAGCTGATCAGTCGTAAATCTGTTGATGTTTGGAAGACTTGTATTCTAAGGTTCTGGTCTATATCAACTATTGCTGTGACGAGTTTGGGTTGAGGCACGATTGGCTCAAATACGTATTCCCTGGGGTCCCGGGGTCCCATGAGTGTCATACAAAACAAAATGTAAATCTAACTGCAACAAAACAAATTTTAACTATCTAAAACGTATATGACTTCTATTTTTATAAGAAACTTTCTAAGAATTTAAGAAAAATAGCTATTTAAACGTATCTAGAAATAACAACTAAATAACAATTTAAAACAAACAAAATAACCGAGTGTAGTTATTTGTCTGTGTAATTTGTAGGTCTATTCTAAACAATAAAATAGCTTTCTTAATCTATTTGCAAGATTCTCGATCCTACCTCAGAAGTGAGGAGTGAATCATAGTTTCTCAGAAACTATCAATCCCCACAGCTTCCCTGGCAATATCGAGAATAGAAATTTATTGAAATGAAGCAATTAACTACTCTATTTGATATGATTCTAACTATAACTTTGAAAGCTAGAACCTGGATTCCGCAGAACAGTGGTGAATCTGATGGTGTGTGTGATCTTGTCCCCTCAGTGTGATCTCCTCATTCTTTTGTGTTCACGTGAATCCAGAAAAGTGTGTAATGCAAGCATCAACGGAAGTAGATTTTGGGACAAAGGCAGCTCAGAATGCAGACTGAATATAATGCGAGTAGGAGAGAGATAGCACAAGAGTACAGAGCTTGGCTTATAAAATTCCTAGCGGGATTTGTTGCGAGTCATGCAACATAAAGCATCCAGAACCTGAAACTATCCTGTTAGAGGAGAAAAACTTGCAACTTTAATGACTTCCTAAGCTATTCTACTCCAATGGATTGGATAAAACAACAATACTGTTTGCACAAGCTAGATATGTGGCTTACCAACAGCTGAAAAATGCTAACTAAGCATGCAAAGAATTAAAACTATGGCTTCTAAACAGAATAAAAGACTGAACTATGAAAATGAGAGCATGAATGTGAATGAGGGGCAGACCATTTTTTTGATCACAAGCCATTTATTTATAGCTTTTCATTCACCCAAAAATCAAAACCAAACTGAACTCTAAAACTATAAACAATGGCCAAACACTATTCCAGGGGACCAAAAACATAAATGCAAGCCCAAGTCGGCAAGGAAAGCTGGTAAAACGTTGATTTTTACGTGAGTCACGTTAAAACGCTTTCTGGAAAATGTGTAAAGGACCGCCGCTCTGAGAAGGGCGGGCAGTTACAGGACCGCCGCCCTGATCAGGGCGGCGGTCACGAGACCGCCTCCCATGCAGGGCGGCGTTTTCGTCATTGAAGAGAAAAAGGCCAAGAAAAGAGGGGAAAAACGAATAACAAAGGATGCGCGGGCTAAGCGGGGCATGCGGGGTGTTAACAGACACTTGAGTGCTTTTTCGGATTCCGAACACCTTGCGAGGAGACCTGTATCATCATTGGGGCACTTGTTACATTGTTCTGGCAATACAGTACCTTACAATTTTGGGTACGTACAGGTATCCTAGAAGGACATATTTGAAAGGTATTCTATTGGAGATCAAGATACTGATGGTAACATTGAACTTGGAAGATAAGCCCATGAAAAGTTAAAAATCTCCACGCATGGGGGCAGGAATAGTATTGGTAAAAGATGGCAGACCTAGTAGTAGCATGGAAGAGGGAAGAGAGGCGGCTGCAATATGATGAGGCATGCGAGAGGGAATTATGGAAGAAGCAAGAAGTTACAGAACAAATGGAATTGTGGAGAGAGATGGTTTGTGAAGGATTTGAGGCTCATGAGGATGAAGAAGAGCTAGAGCATCAGGAAGTCCCCCATCTAGGAAAGCATGAAAAAGAACCCTCTTTGGCCGCACATGGAAGCATGCCAGTAGATATGACCTGGGCTCCGAGCACACATCTAAGAAAACATACTAACCTAGACCTTGCGCTTGGTTTTCCAGTACCTAGTACAGCAGGTAAATAAAGTTTTCATTTAGGAAGTGAAAGAGCAGAAACAAGTTAGACAACAATTACATCAATGGCAGCATAGACATATTCATTATTATTTTGGGGTACGTTTTTAGGCTCATCATCTACATAGAATATGAGTGCGCCGAATGTGGGATTCACCTCTGGAACTGGGAATACTTCATAGACTGTAGGGGTCCAGTATAGTAGCACTGTTGGGACACAAGGGAGTGCATCTACTGGCCATATTCCAACTTTAGGAGGAGGATCGGGAGATATGGTCAGTTCTAGTTCAGGTGGTTCAGGTGGTTTTGGAAGTAGAGGAAACCAAGGAGGTTCTGGGTCGGGTGGTCAAGGCCCGCTGCAACTCCAAAACATTTATATGGAGATTTATCTTTGTCTCCTAGAGTACAGAGGTATCAAGGATGCTGCTGAACATATTCATATGTGTGAAATATTGTGGCACGTGAATGGTATCACATCTTCTGAGCGCAAGGAAAGTCAATTTGCTACTACATTACAGGAACGTGTGCACATTTGGTGTGGGAATTTTGATCCAAATCAAACTTATATTGATTATTCAGCATTGAAAGATGCTTTCTTAAAAGAGTTCCATATCCCAAAGTTTGAGTATAAGAGTATAAGCATGGTTAAAGATATACAGAAAGGCACTACTGAAAGTGTACATGAGTATGATGCCCATTTTAAAACAATTCTATCCAAACTCTCATATGATATACATGTAAGTCAACATGCACAATGGTTTGTCAGGGGATTGATTAATCCATTTCCTAGAGCACTATCGCATAAGACTTATACCGACCCACGTGAAGCATTGGAAGAAACTCTACATGTTGAAGCAATTGGGAGTATAGACACTAGAGTTAGTCCATTCTTGGAGGCTCAGATAGCAGCTATGGACAAACAATTAGAGAAATTATCAGCAAACTCAACTCATGAGATGCGCTCAGGAATTTGGTGTATAGATTGTGAAGTGGAAGGCCACACCAAGGATAGTTTCCCTCACAGATCTGTATGTTCACTACTATTAGATTGTGAGATTTACCATTTGAATCATGATGCTAGTCACAACCCCTTACTACAATGCATGATTAGAAATAATGTATCCTCTTTTTGTAAAATTTGTAGCTCCATGACCAATGATACTAAAGATTGTAGATTGATTGGCTAGATCCATGATTCCAATGATATTGGGGTATGATAGGCGAGTGTGGCTGATAGTTCTAAAGGAAGGAATGAGCATTAGAATAGGGATTATAATTAAGCACGTTATGATAGGAATGATGGAAGATTTGAAGGAGGTTGTGGAAGAGAATGAGGATATCAAGGTGGATATGGAGGAGGAGGCCGAGGCGGGGGAAGAGGTAAATTACCTCGAGGAACTTCTTATACATGCAGCTCACTTGACCATTATAGGCATGAATTCATGCAGAATATTTCCTATTCATTTTGTGGAAAGGGGCATAGTTATGAAGAGTGTCCGGACTTGTATGAGCATCTTAGTAAGTAGCACAAGCAAGAAAACAAAGGCTCAGGGATGGTTAGAATCCAGCGCATGGTAGAGAATCATCGGATGCCCAAGTTAACACCAGAACCTGAGGTAGTAACAATCAAGATAACCACATGACCTGATGTGGCACACGCGAAAGAGGTATTGCAACAGAAGCTGACAATCACTAGGGAGGAGGTTTTGCATGCTAGGTATCAAGATCCAACTCATCAGAAAGAAGTCTATCAAGAAACTATAGAGGTTCTTAGAAACCTTCAAGGTGAAATACAGTGTTTGAAAGAGCGGTATCAGAAGTTGGAGCATAAGGATACAGAAAAGGCCCCGTCTAATATTGATGACATCATAGAGTTATGTATAATGTTGCACCAGGATAATATTATTCCTTTATTTGGAAATTGGTTGAAGGGGAATACTCTGTGCGCGTGAACTAATACTGGAAGACAAATACTGCATTGACTATGACAAGGAGATCACTTTGAATGTGGTTGTGGATGGTTGGTTGTTGAGCAATTTTTTGATTGACATAGGTGCGTAAGTGAATGTACTTACATTGGATGCATGGGTATAAATGGAGAGACCTCCATTGCAGCCATCATCTAATGTATTGTTCATGGAAAACAAAACAAAATCTACTCCCATAGGAGTTTTGAAGGATGCATCTATCACTATACAAGGGGCCAAGTTCAAAGGAGACATCGAAGTGTTAGCAGTTGCGAAAGTAGATAGCTTCCCACCTTTACTTGGGCACCCCTGGTGCTATGCAAACAATGTTGAGTTGAGGTTTAACAAGGGGTATATCAGCTTTGACAACAAGGAGGAAAGGGTCATAATACCGTTGACAGATGGAAAATCCATACCATATGTGGAACCTTTGAGTGAAGAGGACTTGAAAAAAAATTATATATGAGCTATTCGGGACCTAGAGGTCAATGAGCCATCTAAGGAAGGAATCCTTCATTGGGAATATTCTCAGTCAATCAGCGATAATACTAGTATTTCTTGTGATAATTCGGCTCATGGTACTTATGAACTGGTAGGGTGCAAATTTAAGCGTGTGGTTACTTGTAGAAATGGTTTTCACTCTGTCTAATGTATAGGTCACTTAGTACCCCAATATACTAGATCCGAAGATCTCGCTGGATTCTTGCCGTGCATAGAGGCAAACTAGGCTGACCAGATAAAAAAGATGAGATATGTTGCTATATACTTTCCTTAGGACAACAACACGCTGGTGGGTGGTTGACAGGGATAATGTCTTAGAATGGGGAGAGATTGGGACCTCCTTATTAACCAGGTTTTTAAGAAGTAATGCACCTACAAAGAGTTTCCCTTATCATGGTGATCAATCTGTTCAGCATCATATCCAACAATGCGAGAGACTCTGGATAGCAGGACAAGAAGCATTACCAACCTCACTTTGGGTGCATCAGTTTTATTATACTCTACAAGGTTGTGTGCGTGCTTGGTATGTATATGCTGAATTACATCATGACACTAGAAATTGGTAGAATTTGACTGCAGGGATGATCCAAACTTTTAAATTCTTCTCATCTACACCACTAGTGAACAAGGCTTTAAGATTTATCAAGCGCTTAACAATGGGAGACACTGGGAAAGTGGAAGAACTTATTGAGGAATTATTTGGTGAGATAGAGACATGGGCATGTTTTGAGGAAGAAGTAGATGATACCATACTACTTGAGCATCCTTCTCTAGAAAAAGACAAGGGGAAGTTGGTTTGCATAATTGATTATGAGGAAGTTGAGCACTTGGAAGTTTATCATTCACATTGAGCACGTGAGGTGTTAGATATTACGGATGTAGATACGCGTGCATATCATGAACCTATGAAGACAAGAAAGTTAAATATTGGCACAGAAGATGAACCTAAGGAAGTGATAATTGGGGATTACTGGTAAAAGTCAGAAGTGGTAAAGATCATACAGTTACTTCAAGACTATGAGGACTTATTCCCAAGAGGATACCATGAACTTTAAGGCGTGCATAAATCACTTGGAGAAATGAAGATCAAGATTAATGAAGGTATGCGCCCTGTTAGTAAGAAACCTTATCGAATGAATCCCAATTTGCGTGAGAAAAAAAAGGAAGAAATTGACAAGATGTTGAAATTTGGGATCATTCAACAATTGGATGAGTGAGAATGGGTTAGTCCTATGGTGATAAGTTTCAAAAAGGATGGTAAGACTCGAATTTGTGTTGATTATAGCTATTTGAATGCAACATGTGTTACAAATCCTTTCCCTACGCCATTCATAGAGGAAATATTAGGAGTGGCTGGATGCGAGATATATTCATTTACAGATGGGTTCTCAGGGTATCATCATGTTAGGATTACCCCGGAAGGTCAAGAAAATATCACCTTCACTACTGAATGGGGAAGATTTGCCTATACTGTGATGCCCTTTGGATTGAAGAATGCACCTACTGTATTCTCAAGGATAGTGGTGTAAGCATTCAAGGATTTTATTCACAATGTCTTGCAGGTCTATCTTGATGATTGGACTGTTTATGCCCTAATTAAGGATCATTGTGACAATATAGGCTTAATTTTTGAAAGATGTAGATAGTTGAGTATCTCATTGAATATCAAGAAGTGCATCTTTTCTACTCCCTTTGGCATACTTTTAGGACACATAATCTGCAAGGAAGGGTTGTTGGTCGATCCAGCTAAAGTTACAGTCATTTTAGGTTTGAAAGTGCCCACCAGTCAGAGTGAGGTGTCTGGATTTTTGGGTCATATAGGGTATTACAGGAAGTTTATAAAAGGGTATGCCAAAGTTACCACACCCTTGGAATAATTACTCAAGGAGAAAGGTACATTCTATTGGTGGGAGTCGCAGCAACATGCGTTTGAGATACTGAAGAAGAAACTTACTACTGCACCTATCTTGCACTTTCCTTGATGGAATAAACCTTTTCATGTTCGCATGGATGCCTCTAACATGGCCATTGGTGTTGTCTTAGCTCAACCTGGATAATTTTTAGTTGATCATCCCATTTTTTTGCTAGTAGGAATTTGACCCCTACATAATAGAATTATACCACTACAGAGCGCAAGGCTTTGTCCATGATATATGCCTTGCACAAATTTTGACAATATCTGTTGGCCACACCTTTTTTTTTATATATAGATCATATGTCATTGAAGTATTTGGTGAACAAGCCCATCTTACAGGGGCACATATGTAGATGGATACTCTTATTTCAAGAGTTTGACTTTACAGTTGTGGTAAAACCATGGAAAAGTAATTCTAGACTGGATCACTTTTCTAGAGTTCAATCAGGTGAAGAAGCACAAACAATAGAAGAGACTATGCCTGATGCACAGTTGTATAGGTTACAACATGTTCCAAAGGAATTAGAGGACATTTTTTTATTCCTAAGGACAAGGATGGCACCAAAAGGCATGAGGTCCTTGCAGAAAAATTAACTTTCTATACGCACAACACCATTCATGGTAATCAGTGGTGACTTATACAAGTTAGGAAGTGATGAGGTGTTACGCCGTTGTGTATTAGAGCATGAATGAAAGGATATAATGGAGGAATCCCACGGTGGTTTTGCAGGTGGCCACTATGCAAGTGATGCTACAACGCGAAAGATCTTACTTGCTGGTGTGTGGTGGGAAACGTTGTATAAGGATTATAAGGAGTATTGTAAGGGATGTGACCATTTTCAGCGTCTAGGTCGACTAGGACAGAGGGATGAGATGCCTTTATGACCAATTACAAGTGTAGAACCCTTTGAGAAATAGGTGATAGAATTTTTAGGGCCTATTTCACCAGCAATGTGTAGGACTGGATCACACTATATCATTACTTGTATAGATTATCTTACGATATGGGCATAAGCAGCACCTACGAAGGACTGTACAGTAGCTAAATCAGTAAGGTTCTTATGGGAAAGTGTTGTTATCAGGTATGGTTGTCCTTTAAGTTTAACAAGTGATAGGGGAACCCATTTTTTAAATGAGACAATCCAAATTCTATTAAATGAGTTTATGGTTTCCCACCACAAGACTACACCCTATCACCCTTAGACAAATGGAACTGCTGAGGCTTTAAACAATATTTTGAGCCACACATTGACCAATATTTGTGATGTAGGATGAAAATATTGGGAGGAAAAAGTATCTACTATTCTTTGGGCCTACCGAACAACATATAAGAGATTGAACAAAGCCACACCATTTCAGTTGGTGTTTGGCATGGAAGCTATTCTTCCTATAGAATTTATGTTACCTTCTTTGTCCATTACGCGTGTTGGAGGTCTAGCTGATGAGAAATATTTGGAAGAATAGATTGAGAACATGGTTCAACTGGATGAGCGCCAGGCCATAGAATGATGGAGACAGAAATAGGAGAAAGTGCGCCAGAAAGCATGGCATGATAGGCATATTAGGGATAAGAAACTTACGGTTGGACAAATGGTACTTCTGTATGACTCTAAGTTTTTACACCATCTAGGGAAGATCAAGGTGCATTGGTTGGGGCCGTATATTATAACTCACATACTTGAGTCAGGTGCTTTCCACTTAGAAGCAATTGATCGAACACGTCTGCCCAGTTAGTTTAACAGGAGTAGGTTAAAGCCCTACTATAAATAATTCTTCCTAGTGTTTGTAATAAGGTAGTGTTTCTAGATAGATTAGGTTTCCATTTCTGTATTTCCTTAATGTGTTTCTTTCAGTCGCTATTCTTTATCAATTTATTTCTTTTTTTGTGTAATAAGTGTGCTTGCACACGTGAAGCTAACTACAATTTGAATCATGTTGATGCACAGAGGACTGCACATACTTTTAGCATGGGGTGGATTGTTGGTGACTCCCAAGTATAATCTTATGAAGATTGGAAGGTATAATGCTATGGATGTTGAGGAAGTAAGCTGCTAAAGGTGATTTACAAAGGATTGCTTCTCAAACATAACAAAGGATGGAGATGAACGAAGGAAAAGTATAATGCGAGGTAAGCGACAACCATGATAACTACCAGGAAAGGTGGAGTGACGAGGTACTCGGGTGCTAGAGCGTGCGTTGAAGAGAAGTTTGTGACCAGAAGGTAGGAAGTTGCGCTAGAAGGTTATAGTTATGGTGTGAAGATGTACTTCATGGAAATGATAAAATTGAGCAATAAATAAAAAATATTTGGTAGGTGGAGAAGCAATTAATGCATCAAAAATTGAAAATCTATATAAGGACGGGATGTGAATTCATTTATACCCTTGCAACTAAGAAAATTTGACAAAGAGCTAAGTGTGAAGAGTTGAGTAAGCGATTCAAGGTGCGAAGAGGGTGAAACTAGGTGTGAAAGGTAGATATGTGTATTGGAGAAGCTTGTATCCCCATAAGAGAAGGGTTTGAATGAATCAGATTGTTAGAGCAGTGCTAGGGAACATGATTTCCTTATTACAATTTAGGGCACGATTCAATCGGGTTAGGGTTTGAAGTAAACCATTAAAGAGTTATAGAAGAAGGTGTAGAAACACAACACAAAGGGAAGAATGGCTCCAAAGAAGGAAGCATCAGTAGCAAAAGGAAAGAAGAAGGTAGTAGTGGAAGAGGAGGAAGAGATAACTCTTGAGATCAATTTTTCAGAGATGTAGTATCCTGAAGAAGTAATTGTGGGTGAGGAATGAGATTCCCACATATGAAAGAGAAAAATAAGGGAGTATAACCACTAAACCAAGGACAATCAGAAGAAGTTCGATGATTTACTTAAATCTCGAACAGACAAGCGAACTGGTGATGGGATGCCGATATATGATGACACAGGGGAGAAGTTACTGAAAAGTATTGGTGTTTACCAATTATATGAGATCCCATACTTCAGGAAATATGCACCATTATACAGGTGGCTAAGGAGCCGAGTCCATGAGGACTTCTTCTATTTTGCAGGGCAAAGGATAAGAATAACACCCATTTTAATTGCCATGGTAACAGATTTAAAGGAGACATGTGAGGACATCAAAAATGACCTAACTGATAAGGTTTCTGTATTAGAAATAGAAAAAGCACTGGGATACTAGAAACGACCACATGGAATGGACATAGACAAATTACACGATTGTCCAAAAGTAAAATTAGTAGCACACCTGGTTACGAAATTAAATGACCAAGATCGTTGGTCACAAGTAAACTCAATGTGGTTACATGTGGCGAAGCGCATGTTAGAAGGGGTTATTTACAACATTCCCGGCTTTATTGTAGAAAAAATAGTAGAGGAAGCATGCACAAGAAGTAAGATAATTTTATGTTTTGTCTTACTTTCTTTAGTATTCATGAATATTGGAGTACCGGATGGCCCAAAAGAAAATATATGGGAATACCCCATGAATAACAACTCTCCAGCTAAAAGATTCAGCAAGTATCTATGCAAGGGGTATGTGAAATACGGGGTAAAGGAGAGAGCGGCTATGTGGTATGACACGTTGCATGCGGATTTTCAAGAGGAGTGGCACATACCAAAGGAGTTTCCCTTGGTATTGGATGGATGGATCATGGATCCCCTGGTGAAAACTACCATATACATTCACAACACGGTGTTTTCAAGCTTCCGTTCATCGATTCACTGATACAAGGAGGTTAGTATTCAATGCAGACAAGGTGGATTGTGAATACAACACCTTGCGAAAGAAGTATGGATATCCAGGGAAGAATGCTTACAACGAGAGTATTATCTTAGAGATTTTGAGTATCAAACTAGAAACACTTACTGTTGGGGATATCAAGGCCGCTCTCATATATGTCTAACTTAAACCAAAGATGGAAAATAATAAGTATGTAGAGAACGCGTTCATGCTCCCAGGACCACCAAAGGGGAATCATACTATGGAAAAAATCCCGACACCTAGGCCTTCTAAACCCATGTAGGATGATGAGGAAGAGGATGAACAACATGAGGATAGTGGTGGTTTGGTGTGCAGGAGGAAGAAACCATTTAGTGGAAAGGAGGAGGAGCGTGTGATGGATTCACAAGGAGAAGAAAATATTGAGGTAGTGTAGGGTGACCAAAGGTTTAGAAAGGTGTTCAAGCGCACAAGATTGTAAGGAGAATCCCAGTAGACAACAACAAAGTCACCACGACTCTCACAGGTAAAGGAACCTGAGAAAAAGAAGAGAATAAGAAAGCTCAAGATAGATGAAGAAGTGGAAGAGTCTGAGGAGAAAGTGATTCCATCTCCAATCCATCATAGGTAAGAAGAGGATCCTCAGAATGAGGAGGAGGAAAAACTGAATGGAGAGGAAGAAAGGGAGCAATCAAAAGCTACACAAGGTAAGGATGAGGATACAACCAATATTCCTAACCTTGATGCCACCATTCCAAAAGGGCCAAGGTCCCGTCAGACAAGTGAGGACGTAAGGGTACAAACAATGGGGTATGCAGAGGACTAGGAGATGATTGTTTGCGCTTGGTTCCAGAGCATCATCGCGTAAAAAGATTTATTTGGATGGGTGCTTATGGATGAGAACAAGGCGACATTACAAACACAAAAGAAAATTTCATGGTCGATGCATATGCATATGGATGAACTGGATTTTGATGTTTGTGAAGAATCATGTGTGTCTAGATGGTTGAATAAGGCACCAAAAGTTTGGCACATGGCAATTAAACCAACTTTTATGACAAAAGAGAAGGTAAGCAATGCCTTGGTGAAAGTATCTGCTAAGGTATCTAGAAGAAACATTGAAAAATATACTACAATTAAATCTCTCATAGAGGAGCTAAAATCAAAGGATGTGGAAATAGTGCATTTAGTGCAGGAGTGGGATCTGATAAAAATGAAATATGAGACTTTTTTTAGTATGGCAAAGGAAATTGGAGATGATATACTAAAGGTACACCCACATTTTGAATTAAAGGTACCAAAATAATTTCCTTCTACAATTCACTACGTAAGAACAATGATAAAAATAGTATTGGAGGATTAAAAGGTGCATATACCAGAGCAGCCCAAGGACCCAGTAGAAAAGGCAGAAAAAGCATGGGCTAAAGTAGCAAGGAAGATTTCTACATATGAGGACCTACTATAAGCACTCTTAGAGGATCTGAAGAAATCCGATCATGCCTTAATGATATGCACAGCTCTAGATGCGCTAATAAGGGTTAAAACATTAGCAGAAGACAATGAGGTGCAATAGGCCATGAAGGATGACATGCTAGGTAGTGCTGAATGGCTAACTATGGTAGAGTAGAAGCGCAAGGCATAGGCCACGACACAGGCACCGCATAAACAGAGGTTTGATGAACTTGGAAAAATCATTGCTCAGAAGATGGATGTGTTAGAAGGGATGCATACATCTATGTCAAGAATAATGCTTGTAATATAGAATGAGAAAGGAAAACTAACTCAGGATGAGTTGGAATCTATCATTGTGGATGTTCCAGAGAAAGCAGAAAAGGTATTAACAGAGTGGGAGAATAGAAGCAGACATAAAGGAGGAGTATCTAGAGATGATACTTCAGAAATAAATGGAGGATCTTGAAGCATGAATAATTCTTTGATTCTTTAATTCTTTTCTATTCTTTGTGTAATATTCATTCAACGTTCTATATTTCAACTATTTTTTACTAAGTTGTGTACATCACCATTGTCGGAGTGAAAATGAGATTAGTGTGGGGTAATGTTGATCAGATAAAACACTTAGCATAACTCACACATAGAGTCCACTCAGAATAGGAAGGTGTCGCACGTGGAGGTGAAGAGTCAAAATTTCGGGACTTAGCCGATTTTGTAGATCAATTCTATTTTCAGAGACTGGCATGCGGAACACACAAAGCGATGCCGAGACTTGCGTGCCACACTTTGTCTATATTTTTAGGATCATATCAAAGCACTCTTGCATGGAAGTAATCCAAGAATAGATTCATCACTCTAGTTAACTGTAACTGATCTATAAATAGCATACTTGCATGTATGGCTATAATTGTAAACAACGCGTGGCTATTATTAGCATGTGACCTAATTTTGGAATATTTAGTGGTGAAGGGAAAGTTCCCCACTCTATATATATTAGATGAATCACCTAGTTGATATACCATGTTGAAGGGTTAGAGATTCATGAGTGCATGAGACTAGATAATTGTAACAGATCCCTGCACGCATGACTATTATTGTATCAAGCTTCTGTATTGTTTTCATGTTTAATATATGAAGAATACTGGCCAAACTAAAGTGTCTTATATGTGTTATCATTGCATGCTCTTAATTTCTTGATGATTTATACTTAAATGCATGCCTTTATAGATCTGGTTTGGTATAACTGTGTAATGATGGATTAGTTTCTAACTATATGTCCTTATCACTTCACCATGCTAACATCCTACTACAACAACCCTAAAGAGGGACATGGTACCTTGGCGTGCTTTGGGTGAGCACTCAGCCTATGCTAAGTGATGTGCTAGCGCGACTAGGTGTTATCTAAGAATTCTAGGCTACATCATTGGTTCTGTTGCTGGGACCTCTTTTTTAGTTGTTTTTAGGATGGTTTGTGATGAAGACATACTGGATAAATTTACCGAGCATTGAAGAGTGGATTCATGATATGGAGAAATAATACACATGAAGGTTTAGCACTCGATCCAGATTTAATGTACGCACTTGGGTAGATTATAATTTGTATGATAGTTTGTACAAAAGCTTCTTTATTATCTTTCCCATAGAATTATACAAGTAGTTGACTTCATATGCGTCTAAGTGGGATTGGAGGTATCGCACACTTGTTTGGACATAGGTGGAATTTCAAACACCATCTGATGTTGACTTGATCTGGACTCACGCGGTAGATGCCTAGTTTTGCGGTGTTCAAAACAACTATATTCTGGAGTAATCAATTTCAACTTATTTGTGTATGGTAGATACCTAGGATACCATATTTTGGAGTATTCAATAGGGTATCCTAGAGGGATTTATTTGTAAGGTATTCTGCTGGAGATTAAGATACTGATGGCAACATTGAACTTGGAAGATAAGCACATGGCACGTTAAAAATATCCACGCGTGAGGGTGGGAACACGATTGGTAAAAGATGGTAGACCTAGTATCAGCATGGAAGAGGGAAGAGAGGCGGCTGAAATATAATGAGGCACACGAGACGGAATTATGGAAGAAGTAAGAAGTTACAGAACAAATGGCATTGTGGAGAGAGCTGGATCGTGAAGGATATGAGTCTCATGAGGATGAAGAAGAGATAGAGCATCAGGAAGTCCCCCATCTAGGAAATCACGACAAAGAACCCTCTTTGGCTGCACATGGAAGCGTGCCAGTAGATATGACCTGGGCTGCGAGCATTCATCTAAGGAAACCTACTAACCTAGATCTTGAGCTCGGTTTTCCAGTATCTAGTAAAATAGGTAAATAAAGTTTTCATTTAGGAAGTGAAAGAGCAGAAATAAGTCAGACAAAAAGTACATCAATGACAGCATAGACATATTCGTTATTATTTTGGGGTACGTTTTCAGGCTCATCATCTCCATAGAATATGAGTGCGTCGAATGTGGGATTCACCTCTAGAACTGGGACTACTCCATAGACTGTAGGGGTCCAGTATAGTAGCACTGTTGGGACACAAGGGAGTGCATCTACTGGCCCTATTCCAACTTTAGGAGGAGGATCGGGAGATATGGTCAATTCTAGTTCTGGTGGTTCAGGTGGTTTTGGAGGTAGAGGAAACCAAGGAGGTTCTGGGTCGGGTGGTCAAGGCCCACATCAACCCCAAAACATTTATATGGAGATTTCTCTTCATCCGCTAGATTACAGAGGTATCGAGGATGCTGCTAAACATATTAATATGTGTGAAATATTGTGGCACGTGAATGGTATCACAACTTCTGAGCACAAGGAAAGTCAATTTTCTACTACGTTACAAGCACACGTGCACATCTATTATAGGAAGTTTGATCCCAATCAAACTTGTACTGATTATTCACCATTGAAAGATGCTTTCTTAAAAGAGTTCCATATCCCAGAGTTTGAGTAGAAGAGTATAAGCACAGTTAAGGATATAAAGTAAGGCACTATTGAAAGTGTACGTGAGTATGATGCCCATTTTAAAACCCTTCTATCCAAACTCTCATATGATATACATGCAAGTCAACATGCACAATGGTTTTTCGGGGGATTGATTACTCCATTTCCAAGAGCACTATCGCATAAGACTTATAACGACCCGTGCGTAGCATTGGAAGTAGCTCTACATGCTGAGGCAGTTGAGAGTATTAACACTAGAGTTAGTCCATTCTTGGAGGCTCAAATAGCAGCTATGGAAAAATAGTTAGAGAAATTATCAGCAAACTGAACTAATGAGACGTGCTCAGGAATTTGGTGTACAGATTGTGAAGTGGAAGGCCACACCAAGGATAGCTTCCCTCGTAGGTCTGTATGTTCACTTCTATTAGACTGTGATATTTTCCATTTGAATCATGATGCTAGTCACTACCCCTTATTACAACGCGCGATCAAAAACAATGTATGCTCTTTTTGTAAAATTTACACCTCCATGACCAATGATACTAAAGATTGTAGATTGATTGGCCAGATCCATGATACCATTGATATTGGGGTCTGATAGGTGAGTGTGCCTGATAGTTATAAAGGAAGGAATGAGCATTAGGATAGGGATTATAACCAAGCACGCTACGACAGGAATGATGAAAGATTTGAAGGAGGTCATGGAAGAGGAAAAGGATATCGAGGCGGATATGGAGGACGAGACCGAGGTAGGGGAAGAGGTGAATTCCCTTGATAAACTTTCTATACATGTGGCTCACCTGACCATTATAGGCGTGAATTCCCACATAATATTTCATGTTCATTTTTTGGAAAGGGGCATAGCTATGAAGAGTGTTTGGACTTGTATGAGCATCTCAGTAAGCAGCGCAAGCAAGAAAACAAAGACACAGGGATGGTGAGAATCCAGTGCATGGTAGAGAATCAGTGGATGCCCAAGTTACCACCAGAACCTGAGGTAGTAATAGTCAAGAGAACCACATGAGCTGAGGCGGCACGCACAAAAGAGGTATTGCAAAAAAATACAACAATCACTAAGGAGGAGGTTTTGCATGCTAGCTATCCATTTCTAACTCATCAGAAAGAAGTCTATCAGGAAACTATAGAGGTTCTTAGAAACCTTCAACGTGAAATATAGTTTTTGAAAGAGTAGTCTTTGAAGTTGTAGCATAAGGATACAAAAAATGCTATGTTTGATATTGATGACATCAGAGAGTTATGTAGAATTTTACGCCAGGAGAATATTATTCCTTTATTGGGAAATTGGTTGAAGGGGGATACTTCCTGTGCAGGAACTGAGACTGGAAGACAAATACTGCATTCACTACAACAAGGAGATCACTTTGAATGTGGTTGTGGATGGTTGGTTGTTGAGCAATTATTTGATTGACACAGGTGTGAAAGTGAATGTACTTACATTGGATGCGTGGGTACAAATGGGGAGACCTCCATTGCAGCCATCATTTAATGTATTGTTCATGGCAAACAGAAAAAAAGCTACTCCCATAGGAGTTTTGAAGGATGCATCTATCACTATACAAGGGGCCAAGTTCACAGGAGACTTCGAAGTGTTAGCACTTGCGGAAGCAGATAGCTTCCAAGCTTTACTTAGGCACCCTTGGTGTTATGCAAACAATGTTGATTTGAGGTTTAACAAGGGGTGTATCAGATTTGAGAACAAGGAGGAAAGGGTCATAATACCATTGACAGATGGAAAATACATACCATATGTGCAACCTTTGAGTGAAGAGGACTTGAAAATTTTTTATATACGAGCTATTCGGGACCTAGAGGTCAATGAGCCATCTAAGGAAGGAATCCTTCATTGGGAAGATTCTCAATCAATTAGCGATACTACTAGTATTTCTTGTGATAATTGGGCTCATGGAACTTATGAACTGGTGGGGTGTGAAGTTAAGTGTGTGGTTACTTGCAGAAATGGTTTTTTCTCTGTCTGATGTATAGGTCGCTTAGTACCCCGATATACTGGATCCAAAGATCTGTATGGATTATTACAGGCCATATAGGTAAACTGGGCTGACCAAATTAAAAGACAAGATATGTTGTCATATATTTTACATGAGACAACAATGCACTAGTGGGTGGTTCACAGGGATAATCTCCTAGAATGGGGAGAGATTGGGACCGCCTTATCAACTAGGTTTTCAAGAAGTAATGCACCTATAAAGATTTGCCATTATCATGGTGATCAACCTGTTTAACATCATATCCAATAGTGTGAGAGACTCTAGATATCATGACAAGAAGCATTACGGCCCTCACTTTGGGTGCATAAGTTTTATTCTACTCTACAAGGTTGCACGTGTGCTTGGTATGTATATTTTGAATTACATCATGACACTAGCTATTGGTAGAATTTGACTATAGGGATGATCCAAACTTTTCACTTCTTCTCATCTACACAACCAGTGAACAAGGCTTTAAGCTTTATCAAGAACTTAACCATGGGAGACAGTGGGAAAGTGGAAGAAATTATTCAGGAATTATTTGGTGAGACAAAGACAGGGGTGTGTTTTGAGGAAGAAGTAGATGATACCATACTACTTGAGCGTGCTTCTCTGGAATAAGACAAGGGGAAGTTAGTTTGCATAATTGATGATGAGGAAGTTGAGAAATTGGAATTTGATCATTCACATGGCACACCTGAGGTGTTAGAAAGTGTGGATGTAGATATGCGTGCATATAATGAGCCTATGAAGAGAATGAAAGTAAATATTGTCACAGAGATGAACCTAAAGAAGTGATAATTGGGGATTACTAGTCAGATTCAGAAGTGGTAAAGATCATAGAGTTACTTTAAGACTATGAGGACTTATTCCCAAGAGGATACCATGAAATTGAAGGTGTGCATAAATCACTTGGAGAAATGAAGATAAAGCTTAAGGAAGGTGTGCACCCTATTAGGAAGAGACCTTATCGAATGAATCCCAATTTTCATGAGAAAGTAAAGGAAGAAATTGACAAGATGTTGAAATCTAGGATCATTTGACCATTGGATGAGTCTGAATGGGTCAATCCTATGGTGATAAGTAGCAAAAAGGATGGTAGGACTCGAATTTGTGTTGATTATAAAGAGTTTAATGTAGCATGTGTTACAGATCCTTTCCCTACGCCATTCACAGAGGAAATATTAGGAGTGGCTGGGTGCGAGATATATTCATTTACATATGGGTTTTTAGGCTATCATCAGGTTAGGATTACCCCAAATGATCAAGAAAATAAAACCTTCACTACTGAATGGGGAAGATTTTCCTATACAATGATGCCCTTAATATTGAAGAATGCACCTACTATATTCTCAAGGATAGTGGTGCAAGCATTCAAGGATTTTATTCACAACTTCTTGTAGGTCTATCTTTATGATTGGACCGTTTATGGCCTAATTAAGGATCATTGTGAAAATTTGTGCTTAATGTTTTAAAGATGTAGAAATTTGAGTATCAAGAAGTGCATCTTTGCTACTTCCTTTGGCATACTTTTAGGACACATAATCTGTAAGGAAGGGTTGTTGGTAAATCCAGCTAAAGTTGCGGTCATTTTAGGCTTGAAAGAGACCACCAGTGAGAGTGATGTGCATGGATTTTTGGGTCATATAGAGTATTACTGGAAGTTTATAAAAGGGTATGCCAAAGTTACCACACCCTTGGAAGAATTACTCAAGGGAAAAGGTACATTCTATTGGGGGGAGTAGCAGCAGCGCGCGTTTGAGATACTGAAGAAGAAACTTACCACCGTGCCTATCTTGTGCTTTCCTTCATGGGATAAACATTTTCATGTTCATGAGGATGCCTCTGACATGGCCATTGGTGTTATCTTAGCTCAACTTGGAGAAGGTATAGTTGATCATCCCATTTGGTTTGGTAGTAGAAATTTGACCCCTGCAAAAAAGAATTATACCACTACATGGCGCGAGACTTTGTCCATGATATATGCCTTACACAAATTTTAATAGTATCTGTTGGCCACACCTTTTGTGTTTTATACAAATCATATGGCATTGAAGTATTTGGTGAACAAGCCCATCTTACAGGGGCGCATATGTAGATGGATACTCTTATTTCAATATTTTGACTTTCAAGTTATGGTAAAACAAGGGAGAAGTAATTCTAGACCGGATCACTAGTCTAGAGTTCAATCAGGTGAAGAAGCACAAATAATAGAAGAGACCATGCCTGATGCATAGTTGTAAAGGTTACAACATGCACCAATCGAATTAGAGGACATTATTGTCTTCCTAAGGACAAGGATTGCACCAAAAGGCAAGAGGTCCTTGGAGAAAAACCAGCTTGCTATACGCATGACACCATTCATGCTAATCAGTGGTGACTTATAAAATTTAGGAAGAGATGAGGTGTTACGCCATTTTGTATTAGATCATGAATGAAAGGATATAATGGACAAAGCCCATGGTGGTATTGCAGGTGGCCACTATGCAGGTGATGCTACAATGCGAAAGATCCTACTTATTGGTTTGTGGTGGGAAACATTGTATAAGGATTGTAAGGAGTACTGTAAGGCATGTGACTATTTTCAGCATCTCGGTCAACTAGGACAGAGGGATGAGATGCATTTACGACCAATTACAAGTGCAGAACCCTTTGAGAAATGGGTGATAAGAATTTTAGGGCCTATTTCACCAGCTATGCATAGGACTGGATCACGCTATATCATTACTTTTACAGATTATCTTATGATATGGGTATAAGTTGCACCTACGAAGGACTGTACAGTGGCTACAACAGAAAGGTTATTATGGGAAAATGTTCTTATCAGGTATGCTTGTCCTTTGAGTGTAACCAGTGATAGGGGCACCCATTTTTTAAATGAGACAATCCGAATTCTATTAGATGAGTTTATGGTTGCCCACCAAAACACTACACCCTATCACCCTCAGAAAAATGGAACTACTGAGGCTTTCAACAAGATTTTGAGCCACACATTTACTAAGATTTGTGATGTGGGACGAAAATATTGGGATGAAAAATTATCTGCTATTCTTTGGGCCTACCGAACAACATATAAGAGATTGAACAAAGCCACACCTTTTCAGTTGGTGTTTGGCATGGAAGCTATTCTTCCTATAGAATTTATGTTACCTTCTTTGGGCATTGCGCGTACTGGAGGTCTAGCTGATGAGAAAGCTTTGGAAGAACAGATTGAGAACAGGGTTCAACTAGATGAGCACCAAGCCATAGCACGATGGATTCAGAAACAAGAGAAAGTGTGCCAGAAAGCATGGCATGATAGGCATATCAGGGATAAGAAACTTACGGTTGGAAAAATGGTACTTCTGTATGACTATAAGTTTTTTTGCCAACCAGGGAAGATCAAGGTGCATTGTTTGGGGCTGTATGTTATAACTCACATACTTCAGTCAAGTGCTTTCCAGTTAAAAGCAATTGATGTAACACGGCTGCCTAGTTACTTTAATGGGAGTAGGTTAAAGCCCTACTATAAATAAGTCTTTTTGGTGTTTGTAATAAGGTAGTGTTTCCCGATAGATTAGGTTTCCCTTTCTACATTTCCTTAATGTGTTTCTTTCATCATCACTATGCTTTATCAATTTAGTTCTTGTTTTTGTGTAATAAGTGCACTTGCACATGTGAAGCTAACTACAATATGAAGCATGTTGATGTATAGAGGAAAACACATACTTTTAGTATTGGGTGGCTTGTTGGTGACTCCCAAGTATAATGTTGTGAAGATTTGAAGGTATAATGCTGCTAAAGGTGATTTACAAAGGATTGCTTCTCAAACATAACCAAGGATGGAGATGAATGAAGGAAAAGTATAACACGAGGTAAGCAACAGCCATGATAACTACCAAGAGAAGGTGGAATGATGAGGTACTCAGGCGCTAGAGCATGTGCTAAAGAGAAGTTTATGACTAGAAGGTAGGAAGGCATGCTAGAAGGTTATAGATGTGGTGCGAAGATGTACTGTGTGGAAATGACAAAATTGAGCAATAAATGAGAAATATTTGGTAGGTGGAGAAGCAATTAATGCATCAAAAATTGAAAATCTATATAAGGATGGGATACGAATTCATTTCTACCCTTACAACTACGATAATTTGATGAAGAGATAAGAGTGAATATTTGAGTAAGCGATTCAAGGTGCGAAGAGGGTGAAACCAGGTGTGAAAGGAAGATCTATGTATTGGAGAAGCTTTTATCCCCATAGGAGAAGGGTTTGAATGAATCAGATTGACAGAGTAGAGCTAGGGCACATGATTTCCTGATTACAATTTAGGGCACGATTGAATCGGGATAGGGTTTGAAGTAAACCATTAAAGAGTTATAGAAGAAGGTGTAGAAACAAAACATAAAGGGAAGAATGGCTCGAAAGAAGGAAGCATCAGTAGTAAAAGGAAAGAAGGTAGTAGTGGAAGAGGAGGAAGACATAACTCCTGAGAGCAATTTTTCAGAGATGTAGTACCTTGAAGAAGTAATTATGGGCCAGGAATGGGATTCCCACATACGAAAGAGAAAAATAAGTGAGTTTAACCATTGAACCAAGGACAATCAAAAGAAGGTTGATGATTTACTTAACTCTCGAACGGATAGGCAAACTGGTGATGGGATACTGATAAATGATGACACAGGGGAGAAGTTACTAAAAAGGATTGGTGTTTACCAATTAGATGAGATCCCATACTTCAGGAAATATGCACCATTATACAGGTGGATGATGAGCTGAGTCCATGAGGACTTCTTCTATTTTGTAGGGAAAAGGGTAACATTAACACCCATTTTAATTTCCACGGTAACAGGTTTAAAGGTGACAGGTGAGGACATAAAAAATGAACTAACTGACAAGGTTACCATATTGAAAACACACAAAACACTAGGATACGAGAAAGGACCACGTGGAATGGACATAGAAAAATTACACGATTGTCCAGTAGTAAAAGTAGCAGTTCACCTAGTTAGGAAATTGAATGACCAAGATCGTTGGTCATAAGTAAACTCAATGTGGCTGCATGTTGTAAAGCGCATGTCAGAAGGGGTTATTTACAAAATTCTCGACTTTATTGTAGAAAAAATAGTAGAGGAAGCACGCATAGGAAGTAAGATAAGTTTTGTTTTTGTCTTACTTTCTTTAGTATTCATGGAGATTGGGTACCAGATGGCCCGAAAGAAAATATATGGAAATACCCCATGAATAACAAGTCTCCAGCTAAAAGATTCATCAAGTATATATGCAAGGGGTCAATGACAGATGGGGTAAAGGAGAGAGCGGAGATGTGCTATGATAGGCTCTGTGTGGCTTTTGAAGAGGAGTGGCACATACCAAAGGAGTTGCCCTCGGTATTAGGGAAGCAGGTTCAGTTTGTTGTTTACCAGCACTTTTTTATTGCACATTTTCTAATGGTAGATGGATCGTGGAACCCATGGTGTAAACTACCATATGCATTCACAACGTTGTATTTTAAGGCTTCCGTTCATTGATTCACTGATACAAGGAGGTTAGTATTTAATGCAGACAAGGTGGATTGTGAATACCACACCTTGCGAAAGAAGTATGGATATCTGGGGAAGAATGCTTACGACGAGAGTATTATCTCAGAGATTTTGAGTATCAAACCAGAAACACTTGTTTTTGGGGATATTGGGGCCATGCTCATATATCTCCAACTTAAACCAAATATGGAAAATAATAAGTATGTAGAGAACGAGGTCATGCTCCCAGGACCACCAAAGCGGAATCATACTATGGAAAACATCCTGGCACCTATGCCTTCTAAATCCATGCAAGATGACAAGGAAGAGGACGAACAACATGAAGATAGTGGTGGTTTTATGTGTAAGAGGAAGAAAAAATCTAGCAGACAGGAGGAGGATCATGTGACGGCTTCACAAGGAGAAGAAAATACTGAGGTAGTGCAAGGTGACCAAAGGTTCAGAAAGGTGTTCAAGCACACAAGGTCACAAGGAGAAGCCCAGTAGAAAACAAGGAAGTCACCATGACTCTCACCGGTAAAGGAACCTTAGGAGAATAAGAGAAGAAGAAAGCTCAAGCTAGATGAAGAAGCGGAAAATTCTGAGGAGAAACTACTTCCATCTCCAATCCATCATAGGGAACAAGAGGAGCCTCAGAATGAGGAGGAGGAAAAAATGAACAAAGAGGAAGAAAGGGAGCAATCAGAAGCTACACAAGGTAAGGATGAGGATACAGCCAATATTCCTAACCTTGATGTCGCCATTCCAAAAGGGCCAAGGTCCCGTCAGACAAGTGAGGATGTAAGGGTACAAACAATGGAGTATGTAGAGGACCAAGAGATGATTGTTCACGCTCGGTTCCAGAGAAGAGTCACACAGAAAGATTTATTTGGATGGGTGCTTATGGATGAGAACAAGGTGACATTACAAACACAAAAGCAACTTTCATGGTCGATGCATACGCATATGGATGAACCAGATTTTGATGTCTATGAAGAATCATGTGCGTCAAGATGGTTGAAGAAGGAACTAGAAGTTCGGCACATGAAAATTAAACCAACTGTTATGATAGATGAGCAAGTAAGCAATGCCTAGGTGAAATTATCTACTGAGGTATCTAGAAGAAAAATTGACAAATCTACAACAATTAAAGCGCTGAAAGAGGAGCTAAAATCAAAGGATGTGGAAATAGCACATTTAGTGCAGGAGAGGGATCTAAGTAAAATGAAATATGAGACTTTTGTTAGTATGATAGAGGAAATTGGAGATGATATACTAAAGGTACACCCACATTTGGAATTAAAGGTACCAAAAGAATTTCATTTTGCGATGCACTACATAAGAACAATGATAAAAATAGTATTGGAGGATTAAAAGGTGTGTATACTAGAGCAGCCCAAGGACCCAGCAGTAGAGGTAAAAAAATCACAGGCTACAGTAGCAAGGAAGATTGCTACATATGAGGGCCTACTATAAGCACTCTGATAGGAGCTGAAGAAATCTGATCATGCCTTAATGATATGCACAGCTCCAGATGCACTAATAAGGGTAAAAACACTGGTAGAAGACAATGAGGTGCAAAAGGCCATGAATGATGAAACACTAGGCCACGCTGAATGACTAACTATGGTAAAGTAGAAGCGCGAGGCATTGGCCGCATCACAGGCACCACATAAAGAGAGGTTAGATGAACTTGGAAAAATCATTGCTCAGAAGATGGATGTGCTGGAAGGGATGCATACATCTATGTCAAGCATAATGCTTGTAATATAGAATGAGCAACGAAAACTAACTCAGGATGAGCTGGAATCTATCATTGTGGATGTTCCAGAGAAAGTAGAAAAGGCATTAACGGAGTGGAAGAACTTAGAATCAAACATAAAGGAGGAGTATCTAGAGATGATACTTTAGAAATAAATGGAGGAGCTTGAAGCATGAATAATTATTTGATTCTTTAATTATTTTCTATTCTTTGTGTAGGATTCATTCAACATTGTGTATTTCAACTATTTTCTACTTAGTTGTGGACATCACCATTGTTGTGGTGACATTGAGATTAGTGTGGGGTAATTTTGATCAGATAAAACACTTAGCTGAACTCACACACAGATTCCACTCGGAAAAATAGGATGGGATCGAATGTGCGAAGGAACAGGAAGGTGTCACACGCAGAGGTGCGGAGTTGGAATTTCGGGACTTAGCCAATTTTGTAGATCAATTCTATTTTCAGATGCTGGCGTTCGGAACACACAAAGCACCGCAAAGACTTGTGTGCCATGCTTTGTCTATATTTTGAGGATCATATCGAAGCACTCTTACATGGAAGTAATCCAAGAATAGATTCATCACTCTAGTTAACTGTAAGTGATCTATAGATAACATACTTGCATGTATGGCTATAATTGTAAACGACACATGGATATTATTAGCATGCGACCTATTTTTGGCATAGTTAGAGGTGAAGGGTAAGTTCCCCAACCTATATATATTATATAAATCACCTAGTTGATATACCGTGTTGAAGGGTTAGAGATTCATGAGTGCATAAGACTAGATAATTGTAACAGATCCATGTGTGCATGACTATTATTGTATCAAGCCTCTATATTGTTTTTATTTTTAATATATGAAGAATATTGGTTGAACCAAAGTGTCTTATATGTGTTATCATTGAATGCTATTGATTTCTTGATGATTTGTACTTAAATGCATGCCTTTATAGATCCGGTTCGATATAACTGTGTAATGATGGATTAGTTTCTAACTATATGTCCTTATCACTTCACCATGCTACCATCCTTCTACATCAACCCTAAATAGGGACATGGTACCTTGGCGTGCTTTTGGTAAGCACTCAACCTATGTTGAGTGATGTGCTAGTGCGACTAGGTGTTATCTAAGAATTCTAAGTTACATCAATTAATGAGTGTCATTGTGGTGTGCGCAGAGGGGTGTGAGTGATTGAATTAGGTTTAAATCAATCACCTATGTAGAATGTGGTTATTATTTCATTTTGGAGGATAATGATGAAAGGTGACGTGTTTTTTGGTGTTTACATTTTGCCCCTTTTTATTGGGCATCTTATATTAGTAGGAGAAATGAAAAAAACGAATGTTGGTTTTTTTCCAGTGTGAATTTAGGGTAAGAAGGTGGATGTTGGGTGCCATAAATAGGGGCATGAGTGATCCCCCCCTCAAGTTAGGCATCAATGACAAAGTGTAGGAAATCGGTGGGTGGTTTGATAAATTAGGGGTAGGTGTGAAGAAGATGAGGTTTTTGGGTATGGTGATTGCGAAAGGTAGGGTGGGCGAGTAGGTAGAGTATTAAAACTTACGCACATGTTTTAAAATGCAATGAGGTACAATGGTTGTTTAACATAAAAAATTTACGTTAGCTAAGGTTGCAAGGATCATCCAAACAAGGGTAGTTGAGGTTCGGTATCAAGGATAAAGGATACATTCTGGGCACTGAACAAGGTTAGATGTAGGAATGTGTAGGTGTGGTTCCAATGCATACAAAATGTCAAAAGGTCAAGGTTTGTTTGGACAAGGGTCACATCCATAGGCATGGTAAGGTCATTAGGCTGAGAAAAATAGGTACCATCATCACAAGATGCAACAAGAGAGGACATGGGAATATCCACATAATCAATGGTTGAGTAGGTAGGAGTGGGTAGGTAGGTGTGGATAGGTAGGTTTTTGTAGGTAGGTGTGGGTAGGGTAGTGTCAATCAATTGTATACACATGTAGAGATCATAACACGGTACCAAGGTGAAGAGCTTTCAAACTCTACATCATCCAAGGTCGATCGGGTTATCCAAACAAGGGTTGTTGAGGTCCAATATCTAGGGTAAAGGATACGGTCCAGGAACTAAACGAGGCAAGATGTAGGAATGTATAGGTGTGGTTCTTGTACATCCAACATGTCAAGTTTTTTTTGGGTGAGGGTCATGGTCATAGGAAAGGTAATGTTGGTAAGCTAACAATGTGGTAACAACATCACAAGGTAGAGCGAGTGTGTAAGGTCACTGGTCACACCAAAGGGATCAGGTGTGGGTAAAAAGGTGTAACATGGGTAAGGCCACGGGAGTGAAAAAAATATGCCCCAACTAAGGGTGAGGGTCAGTGATAAATTATGAGGTCACGAGGATGAGGTGGAAGGTCAAGGTGAGTGTAAATGTAGGTGAAAAATGATTATGGGTATATAGAGTGGGATAGGGTCCCATAGGACAGGTACAGGGTCTAAGGGCAATGGCGCCACCATAGACAATACCCATAGCCAGATTATGGGATGCTTTAGATGAGGTGAGATATTATCAGGAACAAATGATGGTGGCAGGGATAGATTTCCTACCCTATGGAGAGTATAAAGCATAGTAGGCCTCAAGTGAGAGGACCATGTCACGTACCCATAGTGTGGAGAGCACAGGGGGCCAGCGAGCTCTGAAACAGTGTTAGTGTGAGGCTACTAGTTCACAGAGGCCAGCCCTAGGTGATGTACCATCAGAGACCCAACCAGGACCCATGATGGGTGGTGAGTTGTTAGTGGGCCACTGCACAGGTGATGAGGAGGAGGAGACAGGTGAGACATATATGGATGATATCTGGTGGGTTGATGCTTGATAGCAATACATACCTCCATTTGTGTTTAGTTGTTTATTTTTTATATATACCATCCTACGTGCCGAAGAGAGTGAGGATGTATATGAGACTTTTCATTATTGTTGATCATATACCGGCTTGCATGCCGAAGATGGTGAGGTTGTATATAAGATTTTTTAGAGATGTATATTTTTTTTGGTATCAATATATATTGTATGGATACACATATTTTTATGATGAGATGGATGCTTTTATGAGGATGTATTTGCGTTGATAGAATTTGATTTTTATGTATAGATGGATAGAAAATAGGTGTGTTAGGCATGGTTGAGTCAGGTCATTGGCATGGCAGAGTTAGGTTGGTATCAGGAATGGTGGAGTCAATTCATAGGCATGATGGAGTCAGGTTATAGGCATGGTGGAGTCAGGTTTATGTGGCTGAATTAATTCCTAAGGTATTTGATATGATGGGAAAGAAATGATGGTGTATACATATGTTTTGGTTTAATTTTTGGTATGTATGGTAGCATGGATCATGTTGGTATGATTGTGGGTAATGTATGATTATGGTAAATGTGATGAAATGAATGTTGTAAAAATGTATTAATTTCCAATTATTTGGTAATAAACTGGAAACTAACTAGAATAGAATGTCATTGGAATAGGTAGCCAATGTTGAGAGGTGAACGGTTGTGGATGGGAAAAGGTGAAGAAGGTGATGATGATGGTCGAGCTAACCTCTAAGGGACCCATTCCCTTGGAGTGATACCTACATAGCCTCAGTGAAAAGGGGCCTCATACCAATGTAGTTCTCCCATAAGCTAGGGAGGAATAGAATATGTATAGAAGATGGTTGGTAGGTTTGAGGTAGGTTGAGTTCATGGTTATTTAGGTAAGGGTAAATAGGAGAGGTAGAGTTTACGCCAAGGGTAGGGTTGAGTAAGTAAGGGTCATGGGTATGGGTAGATAGGTAGGGTCAATGATTGGGTCAAGGGTAGAGGTGTTTTTTACCTTAGGTCAAGGTATGGGTAAAGGGGTAAATAGGTAATGTTTGTGGGTAAGGGTAGGTAGGTAAGATGTTAGGTCAAAGGTATGGGTGCATGTTGGTAAGGTGATTTAGGTCAAGTGTGTTGTAAAATGAAGGTTGTAATGTCAAGGTAGGTATGGGTGAGAGGTAGGTGGGGGGTGATTTGACATCTTAATTTTGGTTGAAGAGGGTCAACAATGTGGAAAGTGGGTAGTTGTAATAGGGTTGATGAGGCTACCATATTAGGAAGGACCATCGATGCCCAAACCAAGGGTAGGTGCGATGAACCTCAAGCCCCTAAAATCCCTTGTAGGTTGGATTGTTCCATAGGTGAAGCAATGTGTAGGATTACGACAGATCATATTAGTGACATCGTCATGTGGTGAGTAGTAAAAGTAGGGTAAAAGGGGTTATATGGTGAAGGTTTGGAAACGTGGAGGGGGATAACATACCTTTTGTAAAATATTTCGATAACCCAGATAGACGTGTCCATGGAAAAAGGGTGTTTGGCCTTTGTTTAATAGACTAATCGATGCAGGAAGTCTATGTGGGATAATTAGATAATCTCCTTGAGGTGTTTATGAAGTTGATTGATGCGGGAAGATTTGGAAGGGGCCTAGTTTTTTTTTTTACTAGGTAGAGTATGAGTAGCACAGTATAGTTGACCCTTTGAGGGATTAGTCTATTTATGGCTACTAGATACAAATGATAGATGTCCTTTTGAGGGATTCATATTTGTGCTTGGAAGTTTAACTCAAGGAGGGTGATCTCATTTTTGATAGGTGCATTTTTTTTTACCAATTAAGCCATGAAAAGGCTATAGAGGAATACAAAAAATGGGGTTCATGAGGTAGAGTTGTAGGTGATCAAGTTGGATGTTGTGAGGGGTATATGGAATGGTATATGACCATGGGATTCCATCCATGAGGGAAAAAAAAGTATCCATGAGAATCATGTCATGAGTAGAGCTATGGTACTCATATTGAAGACAAGGTTGAAAAAGTTATGGACAATCACATGATTATTTGTTTTATCGTGGGTATGTGAGGTGGTGAAAAAATGAGTGGGTGCTCATGGGATGATACAGTAATAGTCAATGGGTGATAGAGAACTTAGTTCAACAATAGAATAGTCGAAGATGCAAGATGGTAAGGGGCTCAGGTTCAGGTTTACCATCAAGTGAAGATAAACGATAAGCACCTGATCCATAGATATGGGTAATGATATAGGGTCCAAACAAATTAGGAGAAAACTTACCCCGTAGATGTTTCTCGACTTTTATGACATGTTGATTTTTCTTCAAGACAATATCTCCTACTTGAAATGTTCAAAGGTGGGCATGTTTGTCATAAGCGCATTTGATGCATTTTTTTGTATATTTGGAGGTGATCCATAGTGTGTAGATGTCGTTCGTATAACACCTCTAATTGTGCCAAATGATATTGGAAAAATTCATTATTTGTGAGAATGTATTTGAGTGAGATGTAGAGAGATGTGATCTTGTCTTCGAGAGTCAATAAAACCTTAGTACTGTAGACTAGAGAGAAAGGTGTAGCAGCAGTCGATGTATGAATACTAGTGTGGTATGCCCATAGGGTGAATGGAATGTGCATATACCAATCCTTCCCAGTATCATTGACCAGTTTCATGAGGATTTTGTTTAGGGTTTTATTGGTTGATTTAGATTGGCCATTGGTTTGAGGGTAATAAGGTGAAGAAAAACTGAGATGGATACCGAAGGCATCATAGAGTTTCTGGAGGGTTTTGTTTTTGAACTATTTGTCGTTATCATTTATAAGGCGGTGAGGAGCACCAAAGTGAAAAATAATGTGATGGTTGATGAACTCCTCAGCTTTTATTGAGATGAGTGGAATGGATTCTACCCATTTGGTGTAGTATTGAATAGCAGTAATGATCCATTGGTGGCATTAGGAAGAATGAGGGTTAATCTCACCGATGAGGTTAAGGCCCCATTGAGAAAAGGGGTAGAGGTATTATGTGACCTGTAAGGAATGATCTGGGTGTGATGATGGTTCGTGTGTTCTTGACATTTCACACATCATTTAACATAATCACAACAATCCCAGTTGAGGGTAGGCCAATAGTAGCCAAGGCGAAGGATAAGTTTTGTGATGGTTAGACCACTGATGTGACCTCCACAAATATTTTCATGTATTTCCTTGATTCTATAGGGTATTTCAGAGCAAGTGAGGCATCGGAGAAGAATACTATTGAATCCGTGCTTATGGAGGAGACCTCCCATGAGGACGTACTGGGAGACATTTTGGAGGAAAGTGCATCGGCCATTACAGGTAAGATGCGGAAGAAGGATAGAAAGGGAGAGGTAGTCATAGTATTTCTTGTACCATAGGTCTGATGGGTTAGTGGTAGGTTTCTCAATGAGGTTGACAACATGAGAGAGGTAAGAGGTGATTGCAATCTTCACACAACAACAAATATTTTTGAATCATTAGGTGATGAGGGTATTTGTGAGGCAAGACAAGCTATGGTATCTGTGAACTTGGTCATAGAATGGGGGATGGTTTATAGGTTATAGTGGGTGAAGGTGGTTAATAAGAGGTCTAAATGGTGTTTGTACCATTTTAATTCCTCATTGCAACATTGGTATATTCCATTGAATTGATTTACTATCGATTGAGAATCACCAAATATATGAATGGATTTAACATCTAAGGTTTACACAATTTGGCGACCCAATATGAGTACTTCATATTCGGTGATGTTTTTGGTACACTCAAAGTCAAGTTTGAAAGAAAGGGGTATGGGTTCACTATTGTGTGGAATGAGGATGATTCCGGCTCCACCCCCGTGTTGACACTTAGATCCATCAAAGAATAAGGTCATTGGTAGGTTTTTCGAAGGAAACGGTAGTGATGGATTCATCCTAGAATTCGAAGTTGTTGGGTTGGTGCTCAGCGAGTGGGGCATCGACTAGTTGATCAATGATAGCCTGACCTTTGATTGATTTTTGGTAAAGAAAGGTGATATCTAGATCAGCAAGTAGCATGAGCCATCGCAAAATGCATTGGCTTTAGAATGTCTTAGCGTACATGTAATGCAAGGGGTCGGTGTTGGTAATGACGAAGGTAGTGTGGTTGAGTAGGTAGTGGTGAAGTTTGGTGGCCACAAAGACTAAAGCAAGGCACAAATTTTCTGTGTGTGTATATCTAGTCTTGTAATTGACAAGTGTATGAATTATGTAATAAACCTCTTTCTCTCTGTGTTGGTCATCACGGTGAGAAATCATGGTGCCCAAGGAATGGTCGGTGGTAGAGATATAGAGGTATAACAGTTGGTCATCCTTAGGCAGGGTAAGCACGGTTGGCTGTAATATGTATACTTTCAAGGCATCAAAAGCATTGTGACAGTCTGCATTCTAATGCAATGTGATATCATTTTTAAGGAGGTGATGAAATGGTTCACAACGGTCTAAAAATTAAGAAATGAAGTGAAAGATAGATCCCAGTTTTCCCTAAAAACTATGAATTTGGCGTAGGTTAGTGGGTGGCGGCATCTCGAGAATAGCCCTGATTTTGGTAGGGTAAACTTCAATTCCTCATAAGAAAAAAATGAAGCCCAAGAGCTTACCTAATATGATGGTAAAGACACACTTTTTAGGTTGAAGTCATGCGCAATATTGGATGAGGCGGTCAAACATGATTTTAAGGACGGGTAAGTGTTCAGCGTGACTTTTGGATTTTCTTGGAAGGTCATCGACATAGTCTTCCAAGATATGATGCATGATGTTATGGAAGATATAGGTCATGGCTCATTGGTAGGTGGTACCTATGTTCTTCAGTCTGTAGGGCATGATGCAATAGCAGAAGATCCCCCAAGGGATAATGAATGCGGTTTTGTGTTGATCCTCATGTGCAAGTAATATTTGACTATAACCCAAGAAACTATCCATGAGAGATAGCATATCATGTCTGGCAATGAAGTCAACCAATTCGTCGATGTTGGGTAGAGGAAAGTTGTCTTTAGGACAAGCTAGGTTAAGGTCCCAAAATTCGGTACAAATGTAGAGTCCCCCCATTTCTTTGGTGATAGGAACGATGTTGGAGATCCATTACAGGTATTCGACTTGTAAGATGAAGGAGACAGAGAGAAAGCACTGGAGCTCTTCTTTGACGAGAAGGGCAATGTGTGGGTGCATTTTGCACAGTTGCTATTTTGACGGGTTTGGCATTAGGTAAGGTGATGATATTGTGGACCACGATGTTGGGGTCAATACTGGGAATATCAGCATATGACCAAGTAAAAGCATTGTTATGGTCACAAAGAAAAGAAGTGTAGGCTTCCTACTCAATGGAGTCCAAAGATTGGCCTATCTTTAGAATTCAAGGTTCATCCAATGTTGGATGTTGATGTTGATGGTTGATTCATTCAGCATATTTTGTGTCTCAGAAGGTAGTGTGTGGTGGAGGAAGGAGTCTTCTACACCCAAATAGGTGAGAATGGAGTCGTCATTGTGACACTAGATAAAATTGATATAAGGGGCATCATCATCAATCATATCTGGATAAGGGATGGGAAAAGAAGTAGGAACCTCACCATCTCACTGATAGGTGAGAGGTCCCAAGGAAATGGTGTTTATGGGAAAAAAGGTATGAGGAATAGATTCTAGATCTATAGGATCCACAGGTGATGTTGGTGAACTAGGTGAGGGGATGTGAGGCAAGGGTGCCTCCGTGATGAGGTCAAAATAGGATTTTTTAAGAGTAGGCTCAAAAAATCCCACCCTACTGTGGTCTTTGTGTTTGTGGGTGGTGCAAGGGATGACAATGTGACGACCTTGTTCGTAAAGGCCAAATCTAAAACCCTTCCAAGCATAGCGATGGAGAAGGTATCGACAAATTTCTATTTGGTCAATGACGAAAGGGTGGTGGTAAATTGTAAGGTTTGGGTTGGTGTTTTAGGCATGTGGGTAGGAGTGTCGATGCCTCCATAGGTCCAATTGGTATAGAGGTGTGAGGGTCCATAGGTGATATGTTTGCCAAAGTGGTGGTCATAATGGGGATGTTGGTGAAGTTTTCCATATTCCTATGGAGTAAAGAAGGTATTAATGTTATAGAGGTGATAATCCACCAATGTGAGGTGTTGAAAAACACCTTCGATTGGATTAGTATCTGGAATTTGAGTGGAAGGAATGGATGTCTCCAAAGGGGTTTTAAATGAGGAGGGTGCGGGTTTAGGAGCAGGGAATGGTTCTCCGGGAGTTGTTGTGGCAGTGATAACGGGTGATGTAGGGGTCGAAGGAGAAGTGATAGTGGAGGTGGGTGTGGTGATAGGTATGAGGACATCATTGGGTTGTTACAACATGTTACATGTTTTAAATGGAAAAGGGTCATCTTGAATGGTGTAGTTGTGTGCCTCATGTTCAAATTTGATACAACGATGTAGGGTGGATGGAACACATCCCATGGCATGGATCCAGGGTCACCCGAGTAACATGTTATATTGGAACTCCCCTTCAAGGATGTAGAAGAGTTCAAGAATGCTATGGAGACCAACATAAATGTGCAAGATAACCGTCCCTAGGGTAGTGGTTATGGCATCGTTGAAAGAACGCAACATAATTAGATCGTTATGCATGCAATTGGTTAGAATGTGCATTTGGTTAAATGCATGGGAGGATATGATCATAATACATCATACGCATATATTTTCAACATGGGTAGAGATTAGTAAGGTTGGGTCATGGTTGTTTGTTTGGTGAGGTGCAATCTTATCATCAGAGAAAGTGAGGGTAGCCACCTAAGATGAGGCAACAAGCACCAAGGTGGGAGGTGAGGAAATAAGGGAGGCCACGTGATGAGGTGTGATGATAGATGCAACTGGTGTGGGGTCATTAGGTGGAACCTCAATGAGGGCTTGGCGATGAGATTCTAAAGTTTGTATGAGGTTGTATAAGGACATTTTGAGAGGAGATTAGTGGAATTGTTTGATCATGGTGTGGTGGGATCTCCCATTAGAGATGGGGAAGGTAGGCCCTCAGATCGTGACTCTAGGTGTAGACATGGGTGTGATGTGAGTTATGTTTGAGGTAGTAGGTTCATCTTCCCGGGAATTCCCCTTATCGCATTTAGCTTGAGTGGCAATTCCAACCATGTTGATTTTGAATATAGGCGGTGGGTAAAATAGGTATGATGCTTGGAGTGATGATGGTTGAGCCAGTAATGGAAGAGAAGGGGTGATTATGGTTATAGGAGGAGTGAGATATTTGTCTAAAATATCATCCTCAGTGAGGATTTGTAGGAGTACTTTGAGAGTTTGGCAATCCTCCAAGTTGTGCCCTGGTGCATGATGGTAAGCACAGATCTAGGATTCATCAAACCATTTTGGTTTTTGTTTGAGTGGGTCATACGGTCGAATTAGTGGTAAGGTGATGTCGGAGGAGGTTAGTACATTGGCCAGGATATTAGCATAAGATCCTACCATCGGGTCACATTGTGAAGCTGGTATGGGTTTGGATGAAGAGGTCGGTTTCTAGTTAGGAGTGGGTACCACTAGTCACGGTATGGGGGTTGTCTGGGTAGTTTGGGTATGTTTAGGTTTCAGTTGGGGTCTGGGTTGCACCTTGTTAGGTAAGGGTGCGCTAGGTGACTAAGTTTTGGGTTTAGCTATTGCTTTAGGAGATGGGGTGGTTAGAAATGTAGAAATATGGTGTGATGAAGAGGTTCGTCCCAAAGGCGGGAGAGGAAGGGTTATCCAAGGTGAGAGTGCTAACGTTGTGGATGTAGGGGTGGGACATAATAGCTGCAATTGGTGTTGACTTGTAGGTAAGGTTAATGTCATAGGATTGGGTAATTGGGGTAGTTTTCGACTTTTGGTTACACTGTGTATATTCAATTTTGTCATTAAGGTTTACGGATGAGGTCCCAAGAGGGATGGTAGTGGGTGATGCTAGTATCGGTGTCTGGGGTAGTTGGTGTTTTGGTTTGGGTAGGGGAGTAATTTTGGTGAGGGGCTAAGAGGGGAAAGTCAAATCAATCTTGATTTCTGGATGGGTAAGGTTTGGTGTTGGTCGTACCCCCAGGGTATGAGACATTGATGAGATTGGTAAAGGGTTGGGAAGTGAGGATGCAAATAATACAGCTGATGAAGGTATATGTATGGCCAAAGGTGATAAGGGAAGTGCTGTGGTTACCTCTGTGGGTAGGGTATGTATAGATATTTCCACCATTCTAGGGTAAATAATGGTTGAGTCGGTAGGTGACATTTGCATCTGTGTTGAGACAGGGATTTGAAGACATTCCCGAAGTAATGAATGATCAACATACTCGAGGTGGTCCATCGAATGGGGTGATGAAGAGATGAAATGGATGAGGGTTGATTTGGCAGTGATCCCTGTGAACGGAATTGATATCTTTGAAACAGGGAAGCCCTCTACATCTAATTCTATAGGAAGAAGAGATAAGAATACATCATTCAATGTTGTAGGATATGGTAGTGGATCAGTTACAATCAAAATTGGATCTTCTTTATGTTGAGGTGTGGGTAAGGTAGATGAAGTAGGGTCTTTTGAGGAAGGAGAGGAAGGTACCGCCAACCCTTCGATATGTATGTGGGTAGGTGTCGATGGCGATTCATGGAGTATGAGGGTAGGGGGGTCAATGACATGGTCACGAATGATAGATATAGTGTCCGGGGAAGATGAAGCTATTTTCACCAAGTCGGCTTCTGTTAATAGTGAGGAAGAGGGTGAAGATGCTAGTGAGGGTAAAGGTGATTGTTTGAAAATTTCTTCTGTAAGTGCTACTGGGGGGTATGGTGTAAGTGGAATAGGTAATATATCAAAGATAGCATGAAATTTCTGGGTACGCTCACTATTGATGGAAGAATTTTTGTGTTGGGTGGGGGGTGTATGATTAGGAAATGGATTTTGGAAGATATGGAGGTTTTCATTTTCGAGAGTGTTGGGATTATCTAGGACGAGATCTCCTCTATCTAACATTTCCTCGACAATGGTTTTGAATGTGATGCAGTTATTGGTATTGTGCCCTCGGGTACGATGGTAATCACAGAACTCATTTTCCTTATACCATGAGGGATTGGATGTGTAGGATCAAAACTAGCATGTGGTTTTATAGCCAGAAGAGTGATAGCCCCCGCATTCAGTATTTTTTCCAGAATAATGGGGTATGGTTCAACAATGGTGGTGTATTTTCGTTGTTCATGTTTGAACCGAAGAGAGTTTAGGTGGATTTTTTGGCAGGATGGATAGGTGAGATGGACCAACCTTTATGACCACCACATGGGTGGATCCTTTGGGTCTAGGAGGATTGAGATGAATGGCTGGTGGTGTCTTGGAAGTGGAAATGGGTTCGTGCATCTTAAAAGGAGCGCCCTTATTGTGTAATTGAATCCTTTTCTCCTCGATGGCTCGTATTTTGATATTTCGGGCCATGGTGAATGCCTCGTCAAAGGTATGAAACATTTGAATTGAAAATGTAGATGAGATATGTCAAGTGTAAGCCTTGGTAAATAGCTCTATCAATTCCGTCTATGGTAAGAAAAATGTCATTCTAATGATCAGGGCACGCCAGCGTGTAACAAAGTCTATGATCGACTCGTCCTCATATTGACGCATAGTATACAAGTCAGTCATGGTGATATTCTTAACTACGTTCATGGAGAAATGGTCCAAAAAGGTTTGGGCCACCTGGTTGAAGGAGAAAATAGATTGTTTAGGTAGGGCACTATACCAATCTAGAGTAGGTCCACTAAGGGACATAGGAAACGTTCACAAGAGCAAAGCATCATCGTGGGTGATGAGATAGCACATGTGTCTAAAAGACCACAAATTTTGTTGTGGGTCTTCTTTTCTGTTGAATTGGTTGAATTTCGGCATTTCCCAGTGCTAGGGGTATGGACAGATTGGAATGGAGAAGTAAATAGGTTCATTACAAATCTCTTTGTAGGTCAGAGATGTACGTGAGTTGAAAAGAGATGCTTCTAATGTTTGCATATTATCTATCTTCATTTTTATGATATCGGGAGTAGGTTGTGATGGAGGTTGACTTCCCAATGGAGGGGGAGGAAGGTAGGTAGATTATGACGTAGGAGGAATCACATTGTGTGAAGGAGCTATGTATGAAAATTGTGGAGGTATATGCAAGGAGATGGATGAGGAAGGGTAATATGTTGAATAGGAAGTAAAGGCCACTTTAAGAGGTTGAAAGTGGGTATATATAGGAGGGATTGGGTGACCACCCTAGTAGAAACGCGAGGAAGAAATTTGGGAATAGATAGAACTAAATTATGAATGGGGGTGTAGTTTGTCGATACCAGTGGAGGTTGAGACAGAACAAGTATGCAGGTAGTGGACAACATGGGGCCACTTGGACTGATGGCCATGAAGGCGAGCATGGTAGATGCCATAAGGGATGAGGACGTAAAAGGTGTGGAAAATTTCGTATAAGGGGTGGATACTATCATGGTAGGGTCGAGCTGCGACACCACCAGTTGTAAAGTAGAATAGGGGAGAGCCGATGTAGAAGTAGCTGACAAGGAGGTAGGTGCAAGATCAGGAGGGATGGACATGAGCATGCCGTATATAAGCTGGACCTTGGAGTCACGAGTCAATTAATGGGCTAGATAGTTTTTTAAGGTGGTAGGATTCTGGTCAAGATACCTCACAAAGTCTGTGTCACCCATACTAACAACAGTAGGTAGATTGGGGTCCATTGGTGATGAAACGGAAGGAGGTGATGGACTAGGTGGAAGAGGTTAATAGCTAGCATGAAACACAAGTGCATTGGCTTGGTTTGCGCATCAACACCATGTGAAGGAATGTATATTAGGTGATGTAGTACTTTGAAGATGACACAGATTGTAGTAGGAATGAGAAGAACAAGTATTTGTAGGTGGATTGGATCAATGCATTAGTAAAGAATCAGCACAGGCACTAGATGGTTGTCAATCCACTGTTTTATAAATTAATATTAAATAACTAAAAAATTTAAATAAAATAATCTATTGCTAATTTTCTAATTTGGGTGCCTCAAATTACTATCACCATCGATCCAATATATACTAAAACTATGTAGGTAAAGAGTTCTTCGGGTTAGGTCATGAGTAGTTCATGTGGTATGTAGGTCACAAACAAGGTCTTATTGGGGCTGGGTAGAGTATTTTAGGTTTTTTAGGTAAGAAGGTAGGTTGCTAGTCTACACTATGTTAGTAGACATAGAGATCAATTTCAGTATATCTGACCAATACTGATTGAGGCTAGACCGATGCCGGTTAAAGGTGACCGGTATCGGTCATTGTAGAAGTGACAAAGGTTTGGGTAGACGGGGTTTGGGTTCTACTCTATCTCATAACAGAGAGCTGGAAGGGTATGGGTGAGGTTCAGAGGAGAGTTAGGTCTAGGATAGGTGTTTTGGGGTGTTGGGGAAGCTTTAGGGTATGTTTGGGTAGAAGGTGGGCAGTTGATAGACAGCAGGGTCAAACGAACATGGTTATAGTTAACCAATAATGGTCACTATAATCTAGCCAGACTTTGAAAGTGGAGATTGGGTTTCTCTCTGTGTTCGAATTGAGAGTTTTCAAGAATTGGTATGGGATGAAAAGGGTCTTGCGGATGGATACGGGTTGAATAAGCAGGGTTTTGGGAGAATAGGTGATGATTTAGAGAGTAGAAGATAGGTTTTCCTCTTGGGGGAGGAAAGTAGAGAAACAAAGAAGAAAAACACCAGTGAAGGATGAAGGGATCCACTTTCCCGGAGTCCAACATGTGTAAAACTTTGAGCTGCTGATGAAGAGAAGTGAGGAGTGATGGTTAAGGCTAGGAGGTGGTTGGATAGCTCTTGCTTGAGCTCCATCTAGCTTTAGGTTCCTTCAATGGTTAATCTCACATAGGTTTTTGTGAATTCTTCCACCTCTAGTCTTAGCTTGGATTTTTGATGGCTCTATCGTGTTCCAACGAATTTCCAATGAGAATTCCTATGGAGAATACAAATTCCAGTGCTCAATAAAAATTCCAAATCAACCAACCAGGCAATAGAAATTTCAACCAACCCCTTGGAAAGAGCTCGAACTGAACATTTACAGGTGACCAACGCTGGTCTAACCTGACCGACATCAGTAAGACTATAACTGACACCATTTATGTCAGGGGGATTTTTTTTCAAAAGTGGGTAATATTCCTTCCCCACTTGATTTTGAGTGGTGGAGCACATGCATCCTCTGGCATTAGAATGAGGAATAGGACAAAGAGGGGTCATATAAGTGGGGTAGCCACTATTAGGGCTTATAGAAGAGTATGGGATAGGTATGGGAAAGGTGAAGAAGTGGAATGGTGAGGTGGAGGAGCAAGTGGGGTAATGGAAGGGTGATGTGGAAAGGCAAGTGGGGTGAGGGAATGGTGAGGTGGTTGGATGAAGTGGTCAGTCCAGTGGCAAGGTGAGGTGGCCTGATGAGTGGGTAATGTTACGAATATATTATTTGTAACATTATTAATATTGTATTCATGTGAGATTGGTTTGTTGAACCAATTCACGTAATTAGATAAGTTGAGGGAATAAAGGGATGAGAGATGTTAGGAGATTTGGAGAGAAATTTGAGAGGATTTGAGATAGTGATAGGCTCCTAAAAAATAGGATACCTCCTCTGTATTTATGTAACAAATCTTGATGAATATTATATCCCGGATCAATACATAGAAATAATATAATTGTTATGTTGTTCAAATATAGTGTAGCTTTGTCATTTGGTATCAGAGGTGGTGGAGTCCAAAATGAAAGTCATTTGAGTGTTTTTTGTACGGATTGGTGAGAGCACTGATAACAACATGCAATATCTATTAAGTGCATAGTTCTATTATATCTATCAGATATATTACGAGGTACTAATTGCATTCAAAATAGTGAAGCTATGTAAATTAGACTGGGCACATATATAGACATCGGAGGTGGGTTCATATGCAAAGGTGGAACGCAAATATAATATAACAGAATAGATTCTTTTTGAATTTCTCTCATTGTATTAAATTAGCTACTTCATAGACTTGGCAGTACCAATAGATCGACCCATTCTCCAATAGGCATTGTCATTTGTAGATGTCTTTATCTATGATTTGATTATATCTGTTATTTTCAAACATTGTGGTAATTTATTAAAGCATTCAAAGATTGGCAAGACGTGAATGATCCGTCATTATAATCCATTGCTTCCATTGGAGTAGTATCAAGATGGCATTTACATCTTTCAATATATGTGATCTGCATGTATATCAATATGGAATTTGCAGCTTTCAATATTTGTGATCTGTTACAAATTTGTGATCTATGAAAAACACCCCAAAAATGCACTTGCGACATTAAGTATTGTGTCGTATAAGTTGAAGTTTGAAAAATCCGTAGTTTTCATATGGCGTATACAAGATTTGTACAAGTTTCTGTGGATCACACGTCAATATATTCAAGAGTATCAACATTCTACTCATGAAAAATCAAATTTTTTAGATCTACTTTACATTCATTCTTCAGATTCATGTGAGAGAAGATCTGGTTTGGAGAATTTTCAGCTAACTCGGAGCTTGCGTGAAAGGCGGTTCTGATCTTTGTTCTTCTCATTTGGAAATTGTGTTTCTCCTCTGCACCAACACTTAAACTCGGCCTTGTATGCTCCTCATCACCGGAATTTCCACCAAGGGTGTGTTCTGCAGTTCCACAGGCTTGGCTGCTCCCATAGCTTCCACGAGAAACTCTTCTCGACATAAAAAATTCCATGTTTATCATTATTAAATAGTATATTATGTCATAGTTATTCATTAGATAATAAATTAAAATCAAGTGGTATAGTAAAAATTTAGAGTCAAGAGTCGTATTTTGGTAGGTGAAAAAGGTCATTTCATATTCTTATTGAATAGGTGATCTTAGGGTTTTTATTGTATCATTCTATTTCCATCAAAATTGAGTCGAAAAGTTGTTAAAAAAAAGGAAAAATGAGTGCATTTTCGGTGTAATTTGACACTCAATTTTAAGGGAAAATGAAAATGAAAATTGTTCATAGCTTTGGGGGATCTACCCCTCGACCCCACCCTGTATCACGACAGGGAGCACATATCATCCTCAATTATAATTTTTTTTGAGTTAGCAGGGACATTCATGGAGGCTAGAGGAAATGGAGGAAGGAGGTTGATTAGCAACCTCTCATCAGGCACAATAGACGAGGCCACGGTACTGAATTGGTGGCCAAGTATTTTCAGTTGTGTGTTTACTTTCAGCTGTGTGTTAGATAATAAAAATAGATGATACATTCCTGTTATTGTAATGTGTGACAAATTCCTATATGTAACCTTTTGATGAAAAATATAGTGGGAAAGTAATAAAAACATATGCAGACATGGATCTTGAAATAGTTCATGGAGATCCAGAAAACCACATGAGGTGAATAATAGAGTGGAGAATTTTTCATGTCGAGGCTAGTGGTAAACCTGTTGTAAAACCATAGAAGGTTGAGCGTTGCTTCCTTCATTTATATCAAGGTCATGAGCTACAGGTGTGTTGCAG